>JAMXBD010001268.1:0-422426 GCA_024138025.1 Combretum micranthum
CTTCCCTTTCTGACCTTCAAACCTAGGAGGAAAGTCAATATAGACTTCTTCACTTAGATCACCATTTGCATTCTTTACATCTAATTGTATTAGGGGCCAATCTAAATTCACTACAAGGGAGATCAAGACTCTTATAGTGTTGAGTTTTGTAGCAAGGGCAAATGTTTCTTGATAATCCAGCCATAGGTTTGAGTGTAGCCCTTAGCAATTAGTCTTGCCTTATGTCTGTTGATGGTACCGTCTGTATAATACTTAGTATTAAAAATCCATTTGCTCCTAACTGTGTTTTTTCCTTTTAGAAGATTTGTGAGTTCCCAGGTTTTATTATCTTCAAGAGCCTTCATTTCTTCAAAGATTGCATGCTTCCATTTTAGCACCCTAAGAGCTTCTTGTATGTCTTTTGGAGGCTTTGTTTGATCTATTGATAACAAAGGCCTGATATGAAGAGATAATCTTTTATATGATACGAGCCTGGAAATAGGATGCTGAGTATATGATTTAGTTCCTTTGCGAAGGGCAATAGGAAGGTCTTCCTCTTTAGAAGAATTTTGGTGTTTATTTGCAAATCAGACTAGGAACCGAAACAGTTGTCAGTTTTAGACTCTTAGCAACCTTTATCTACTATGGGAGGATTCTACCTTCTTGAATAAACAAGCAATTCAGGCGCCCAATGTGATTGATATTCAAGTGTTTCAAGATGTGTATCAAGATGTTTTTCATGATCAGCTTTGTGAGACTTATCAACGGGAATGTTGAAAACAGCCGTAGGGAAGGGATTTAGGTTGACTGGAATAATGGGAACAGCATTAATACTGGATGAATCTGGTTCTTGCTTATGTTCAAGAAGATCATTTAAAGACTCATCTTCATCGAGATTCTCCCCCTAAAAATGACTTTGGGTAAAATAAGACTTAGATTCAGAAAAGGTGACTCCTTTAGACACAAAGAATCGTCTAAGAGTAGGAGAAAAACATTTGTAGCCTTTTTCAGTAAGTGAATAACCAACAAACATGCATTTATGTGCATGAGGATCAAATTTAGATTGGTCTTGATGATGAGAGTGAACAAAAACTTTGCACCCAAGAGTTTCAAGGGAATTGATGTGACAGGGAACATAAGAAAAGCAACTTTTAGGATAGACAGAAGAGTTTGAAAGTTTAGGACCTTTGAAGGCATTTGGTTGATCAAAAAACAAGCAGTCAATGCTGCTTCACCCCAGAGATACTTAGGGACACTCATGGTGAACATAAGGGCTTGAGCCACCTCCAATAGATGCCAGTTTTTTCTTTCCAAGATCCCATTTTGTTGAGGGGTGTCTAGGCATGAACTTTGGTGAATTATACCATGATTGGCTAGGTATTGTTCTAAGGTAGAATTGAAATATTCTCGGCCATTATCGGTTCTATAAGTGTGTATTATGGCTTGTAATTGACTTTTAACTATAGAATGAAAATTTTGGAAGGTCTGTGATGCTTTTGATTTGTCTTTTAGGAGATATACCCGACATATTCTACATATGGTTTAGGAGCATATGGAATTCAAGTGTGTTTCGACAATTGATATATGTCACATTTGAAGGAAATCACGTTTTTATTGCAAAATAGATTAGGAAACAAGCATTTCAAATACAAGAAATTTGGATGTCCTAATCTAAGATGCCACCTCATAATTGCATCCTTGTTTGAAACTAAAAGAGCAGTGCTATGACATGCTTGTTTATTCTTGATTGCATAATTTTCCCATACATAGAGTTCATTCTCAACCTTTGCATTGCCAATCATCTTCCTTGAATCTTGTTCGTGAATAAGGCAACCGATGGATGAAAATTTAGCAAGGCAGTGATTATCATGAGTCAGTTTACTAATGGACAACAAATTACATGATAATTTTGGAACATGTAGCACAAATGTAAGGATAAGTTGGTCTGTAAGACGAATTGATCCAATACCAGCAACAGGGGAGAGAGATCCATCAGCTACTTTAACTCTAGACTAATTATAGTGAGGAGTATATGGGTGAAACACGGAAGAATTACCTTTCACATGGTCTGTTGCCCCGGAATAAAAAATCTAGGGAGAAGAGGCATTGGAATTACAAGTAACACTAAGGGCAATACCTTGTATAGCTAGAGTACTGGTGGGTGTTTTGTTGAGGAGTTAATGAAGATCTCTAGTTGTATTTTGGTTAGTCAAACATTCAGCATATCATCTATGGTGGATGGTGTTTCAAGGACTGGTGCAGTGGTCATATTGAGAGCCTTGCTTTCCTTCTGATTTCTATTCTTCCATCGTGGAGGATAACCATGAAGTTGGAAACAATTATCTCGGGTATGCCCTGCCTTGTTGCAGTGATTGCACTAGGAGCAATTACCAGATCTAATCTGTCCAGAGTCTCCTTTTGTTCGATTCCTAGAGTTATATTGCCTTTTTGTAAATAGGGCAGTGGTCTCAATAGGACGTTCTCCATTTTTGATTACTAGTTTATTTACTTTGGTCTCTCCTAGCATTACTCGACATTGATTCTCCACACGTCTCACCTTAGCAAAGGCTTCTTCAACGCAAAGGTCTCCGACCTAGAATTCGTCCACGAACCTTGTCTAGGTCTTGATTTAAGCCAGCTGGAAAATCGTATAGCCTTTCCTTTTCTAAATGAGCTTTGAATTTCACATGATCCTCTATCTCTCCCCAGTTGGCTTCATAAAACATGTCTAGTTCTTGCCATAAAATTTTCAAAGAATTATAATAACTAGTCACATCAAGGAAGCCTTGATGGATATCCTTGAGTTTCAACTTAATCTCAAGCACTTGTGAGGCATTTTCCAAGTCTGAGTAATTTTCTTTGACAACATCCCATATATTTTTTGCCATTTTGAATAACAGGTAGGTTCGATTGATGTTAGCTTCCATGGAATTGATCAGCCATTATGGCGTTGTTCAACTCCCATGCTGTAAATGCTGGATTAGTTGGATCGGGTCTTCGAATATCACCAGTGATATATCCCAATTTACCTTGGCCTTGAATGACCACGAGAACCGATTGTGACCGTTGCAAGAAACTCTTGCCATCAAGTTTGTGATTTGTAATCACAAGAGGGGAATTACCTTTATAATTTGTAAGAAGAGAAGGATTTTGAGGGATAGAAATTTGTGAATTATTTTGTGACACAATGATTTTTGTCATCAGAAATTAGCTCTGATACCATAAAAGTTTGGAGGAAAAAATATTTTTATATTATTTCCATGAAACTACAGGTACATATATGTAAGATGATACATAAGTCAAGTCCCATGAAAAAGGGAAAATTTAAATAGGGAAATTGACTGTATCTACAAAAAAGGAAAGAAAAAAAAAAAACTTAAATAGTGGATTTGACCATATCTACAAAAAAATCTTATCAAAACTAAAAAAGAAATATGTTACAATAATTCTAAAAAAATAATTCTGGATTCCTAACAATTTCATATTATGTTTGGTTTAGCTGGAATATCTCTTTAGATTAGCTCATGCGTGTGTTTTAAAAATCATGGGACCAAGTAATAGTTCTTTTATTTGCAATCCACATTCACTGAACTAATTTTGTTGAATCATCTGTAGCATATCAAAACTAGGATTTGCGAGTTTAGATTTGGGAATGTTACGATTTGATTAGAAATATATTTTGATGATCTCAATTTCATAGATTACTGTTAAGTCTCAAGCAGAATAATATTGCCGTGAGGGAGCAGTGGTACAGTGAATAGCCCAAAAAAAAATAAATAATAAATAACGTGATGTTTCTTATCAAATAGTTATCTTTGCATATCACAACATTTTTGTGTCTTGTATGAATTATTGAATTAGCTTCCTAAGATCTATAAAGTATATAATTAATTTGTTTCTTGTACAGATAAGCGGTGAGTCGGAATCTGTGAGAAAAGCACTATTTGCAATTTCTGCAATCATGTACAAGTTTGCTCCTAAAGAGGAGATATCTCTTGAGACCTCAGTACCTGATGCCCCTCCAAGCATTATTATTCCTTCAGATGTCCCTCTTTTCCCCCCAAGTGGATTGTATCCAAATGCTGATCCTATCATTCCTTCTCGGTCTGTTGCTCCATTATTGGGTGCTGCTCATGTTTCTGACCTGCCAGACTACGCAGACCCAGGAAGAACGTGGCCTCTTTATTCATCATCCCTTCCTGTGGTTTCTGGCTTTGGTAGCTCCTCCCAGTCTGAGGAATTAAGTCTTAGGATATTGTGTCCTCATGACAAGATTGGACGTGTCATTGGCAAAGCGGGCAGTACGATTAAAAACATAAGACAGGCAACTGGTGCCCATATAGAAGTCAATGATTCCAAAGGCGATCGTGATGACTCTATAATTACTGTCATTGCTATGGAGGTTTGTATTTCTTTTACAGTATATTGGTATTTCAATTTTCGCTATATATTCCAAGATATGAGCGTTTCTTCATTTATGCTTATTCTATGTAAATTATCTTCTTGGTCATGTTCACTTATTCTCAAGAGAGGCTTTTCTATGAATGTTTGTTTCAACCAAAATGAGAGGGATGTGAATTATGGGTTTAGCCATCTGTCTATAATTACCTTTTTTTCACTTGTTTCAACAACCATCATGATAGAGGTATGAGTTACAGGTTTGTTAGTTTGTCTTTGGATTTTTTTCTTTCAGTTGATGTTTAAGAAGTTTTGTTTACTTTATCTTTGTCGTTGGAAGAGTTACTAAGTGTTTATACTCTTACAATATGGAGAGATGTCCAGTCATCGATAGATTCTCAAGATTGTTGAGCTTGTGGCAAGCTTTTTACTTTTGTTCCCACGTAAGGTCTAATGCAAGGAATATCATGGAAGTCCTTGAGGAATTGAGAAATACATGTGTTGCATTTTGTGGTGTTTGGTGCTTGGTATGGTTTATTAGAAATGCATATGCAGAAATGCTTTAGTAATTCTGTGCAATATTTGCTATTTGTCAAAGCTTGGCTTTAAATTTATATTTTCAACTATTGTTATAGTCACTTCAGGTGGTCCCTACTCGTTTCTTTGTTTTGCATGTCTACTTCAATGTGATATCCTTATTTATCCATGGTTGGCAGTCTCCTGAAGATCTGAAGTCAATGGCTGTTGAAGCAACTTTGCTGCTTCAAGCAAAGATAAATGATGAAGAGGATGACAATGTTACTATGAGACTCCTTGTTCCATCCAAAGTTATTGGGTGTATAATTGGCAAAAGTGGTTCTATAATTAATGAAATCCGGAAGCTAACTAGAGCAGATATCCGCATCTCAAAAAGCCAGAAGCCAAAACGAGCTGATGCCAGTGACGAACTTGTTGAGGTTACAGAGACAAATCTTACTCATGCATTCACACAGTAGGCACTGTATTCTGTAGCCATTTTAGTTACGGTATCTTCCACATTTTCTTCACTCAGGTATCTGGAGAAGTATCAAAGGTGAGAGATGCCCTTGTCCAAATTGTGCTGAGGCTGCGAGATGATGTTCTCACTGAGCGGGATGGAGGGCATAATTCTTCTGCACCTTCTGATACTCTCGGCAGTGGTATTTCGGTGCCCTCTGTGTTGTCTTCAGTTCCACCAGTGACTTCACTGAGTTATGACAAGAGGGCTGATGCTGGAAGTGGCTTGGGCATGCTTTCTTCTAGTGGCCTTTACGGTTATGGATCATTATCGGTAAGCATGATATGAACATAGTGTATTTATTATCATTGCTGCATTTTTTAACGATGCACTTTAAACCACCCAAAAAAAAAAAAAAAATGAAAACAAAACCACTTCCCCTTTTTCTTCATGCTGCATATACTTCTTATCGTTTTAAGTATTTCTCATGGAATTGACTATTTTATAAGATAGTAGCTGATCTTCAGAATGTTGGGGTGGTTTTGGACAACAGTATGGTCGACCTGTTTGCTACAACTTTTTACAGAAATTTTCTGATGGGTTTCTTGTTTGATGTGTGGCATATCTTTGTGTGACCAAACCCAAAGGGCATCAATAGAAGTTTTCATCGACCAATATATTTTAAGTCACTACAAGCATAATTTTTTTACTGACAAAAAGAGCTCTGTGCAGATTTTTTATTTTATTATATTTTTGTGGATAAAATAGCTTATTTTGAGGGTTAAATGATGATATTTGTTTCTCCACATTATTATTACATCATACAATCAACCTAAATAGCATAAGGTGTGCTTTTGTTTTTTTGCTTTTCTAAGGTCTTCATATTTACTAAAAAGTCTTAATATTGTAGTCATGGATTGCTGTCTGGTTTATTATATTGCTAAAATTGCTAAACCCAATCAGCTAGTGGTATCTCTTAATAGGAGTAACCATGGACTGCAGACTAGGAAAAAACAAATTTGTACCAGTTAAACGGGGGTAAAAATCATGGAACCAACTCAACAACACTCAAACCTTGTTCCCACTATGTGGGGTTGGCTATATGTACCTTACTTGTTATTAATACATGTTTTTGTTAATACCTAGAAAAGCCATCATCTTTTTTTTTTATTAAGCAAGCCATATCATTTTTTGTGTCCTTTTTGGTCTTCATGTACCCATTAAAGAGAAAAAACTGGATTGCTCATCAGCCAAGTTCATGTTCAGTGAAAATGCTAACAACCATCAAATAGAATTTATGCATGGTCCCTCAATAAATCATTCAAATATCTGTGTGTGTGTATTTCCTAATTGATCATACTAGGCATGAGATTTAAGCCTAGCCCTGTTAATTTAAATATTAAATGAATCTCTGTTATTTACAAAATATAAAACCTGACTCATCCCACCCCCACCACCCCCTTCCCCCCCCCCGGCCCGCCCCGCCCCAACCCACCACTGCACCCACTCCCCTATATATACATATATATTAATCAAATTGAGTATATATATACACATATGTAAGTATCAATTAAATTGATATTTGTCCACTGCTGATAGTCCATCTCTTTCATTGATGCCCTTAGATTAAAATTGCATGCTCATTTTGAGATGGAAACCAAAAATATTTTAATTGATTGTTTTTCTTGTCTCAACAGTTCCTGCTTGTCCTCTCTATCATTTGTTTTATTTATTCATTTATTATTATTATTATGATGATGATGGATTCATCTAGAGCTGTATTAAAAAACATAAACAGAACATGCATGGATACAAACTCATTCTTATTTCTTCTTTGATTATTTGGGGGGGGAGATTAGTATCAGAGAAAGTACTCGGCATGTATGACCATTATATGACAAAATGTAAATAAAAGCATATACATTATCATATGTATATGCTTTTATTTTATTATCATTTGGGAGCTTTCATTGATTTTCTTGTGCTAAAAAATAAAAAGAAGGAAATTTATCAGAAAATAAATTAATAAATGAGATCTGCTCCTCTCTCTTCCCCTCCTTGGAAATCAATTGAGGTTACCACCTTTGTTTCTTTAGATTTGTGGCTTTTATATGCTCTTTTAGTTTTCTTCTTTGTCCTGCTTGTCATGGACTAGTCTGGAAATCCTCTTTCATTTTTGGTAATCTGGAAATTTATTTCTGGCTGGCTGTCAAAGTTTGTTGGTCCAGATTTTGCTGTTCTGATCATTAGGTTAGTTTATTGATGTCAATATTTTTTTACTTGTTATATTTTTCTGATTTCTTTAATCTGACTTTTTACCCTTTAAAGATGGGTGAGAACGGCCATGGATCTCTGTCCTCCTATTCATCCAAGATGTATGGAGGGTTAGTGTTTCTACTAATTAGATTCTTCAGCTATCTTTCTTCACCTTTTATGTCTTACAATATTATATTTATAGAGATGAATGAGAATTATATTTTCATACTTTACATCTCATCATGGCTTTGTTTGTTGTACATTTTACTGCTACACAGGTTGCCACCTCCTTCGACACTTGAAATTTTGATACCTGGAAATGCAGTGGGTAAAGTCATGGGCAAGGGAGGGGCGAATTTAGCCAATATACGGAAGGTGGGACATATCCTTTTTGTGCCTTTTCTATTTAATTCCTAAAATCTTGTGAGTAGCAATATTCGAAAGTACAGGTAGCATTAGATGCATGGGATATCATTATTAGGGTTGGATGATATTTCATTTTTGAGGAGCCAACAGGGCAACATTACTTTTTTGAGCCAGGATGTGCTGTATTCCCCCTGTGTTCCCTGCAATATCTGTCACAAGCATTTGTGCTTGTCATACCTCAACAGTTTCACCACATCGAGACTTATTCTTTTAAACCATATTTCCGTACCTATGTTCTGAAAATTATGCAGAGGGAACATCCTGAAGCTATTCAAAATAACATCGATAAAGTCATGTAGTGACCAGGTGCCTTCCTATGGAAAAAATCTTACTGTGTCCTGATGGTCCATTTAGTTGGTTTATCCCCATCCAACTTTTTCATATCTCTTTCCCTTGCATTCCATATTCTGGTACATACTAAACTTACATTTGGCAATAGCATCATATGAAAAGGAAAAGGTAATTTTGGTTTGGATAGTGTATTGGCTAAAGGAACGAGGGAGATATTGATGAATACACAGAAAACCATTGCCCTCATCTTATTCTACTCCAATAACTCATCTTCCATTATTATCTGAGTTATTATTTTTTGCACTCGCAAGGAGCACTGCTAGGCTTGATGCAACTGGACGTCAACCTTACCATACCTATCTGATAACATGGGGCACACTGTCTTCATTGTCTCATATTAGCTGCTCTTTACCTTTTCATTCTATTGCTCTCTTTGGCCTACCTGGTGCCTGGTTCAATCCTCCCTGTAAATCAGTCTTGAACTCTATTGTATTGATTTAAATCTTATTTTATTTTTCTTGTAATAGATATCAGGAGCAACAATAGAGGTTTCTGAACCTAAGTCATCTCGTGGTGATCGTATCGCTCTTATATCGGGCACACCTGAGGAGAAGCGTACAGCTGAAAACCTGATTCAAGCATTTATTATGGCCATTTGAATTCCAAGGATTCTTCTTGAAATTTGAAGGTGAAAGACGATTTGGGAGTTCCTAGAACATCTCTTCTCTGTAGTTAGTTTAGGTCTGAATTTCTTGGGAGAGTTTTTTCATGCTTTTCACTCAGACTCATTGCTATCCCTAGCAGTGCTCAAGAGATGGTCAAGACATATCTGGTTTAGAGGAAGTTGGTCTTATCTTTGTGCTTAATCTATTCTAATGTATATTCCTGATGTTGATAGGATCTTCCTTTTCCCATCGAAGGTGCAGATCATATCATTTGTCTGAGCACTGTGACTCGTGATCTTATTTCCAGTATGATCATACTTGATGTTATACATTCTTCCATGAACATTCAGATAAATATGTTTGCTGTTGTCCTTGCCTCAACTTCGCAAATTTTCAGCTTGCTGATGGGATCTTGTCTATCTGTTATTCTTAGTGAAACAGGTAGTCATTTAGTGATTTGTCCATGAAACTTCTTGATGACAGCTTTCTGGAGACATCATCTCTGTACGAATAGCTGTTTTTTTCATAATGATCTCATCGGTGGTCTTATCCTGCATGTATGATGGTCCAGTTATAAGAATAGACCCTATGGATGTGATATGGTTCTCCTTTACTACATCAATCCAATTTTATCATCTCTATTATTATCATGTCATGGATATTCTGTGAAAAATAGACATATGTTGTTGCTATCTCAAAAGAGGATCTGCTCGGAAGTGGTAACCATTGATAAAGAAAGCAACTTTTGAGATGTAGTTATTCTCTGTCATATCCTGGTAATCTATCCCCTTCAAAATATTGAAATATGTAGTCATCCTGTTCATTTTCAAGGTTTATTCTACATCAAATAAATTATACATATAGAGGAGTTATTTTTTGAGTTGAAGAAGATTGTGGGAGACTTCTATGGCATGTAATATTCTCTCTTATTTTTACACTTCGTCGGAGTTGTGCCACTAGAATTTCCATTGCTTCAGTTTGATTTTATCTTTTTCTATCTCAAGATGCTGTCTATTTCAGAACTCTTTCAATCTTTTCTCAGCATGATTGTATAATATACACTTGTATATATGAGCCAAAACCCAACACGGTTCATCATGCTTGCACAAAAAGATCTAAATTGATCAATAGTCCCAAAAACAAGTATGTTAGAGAAGGTTCAGCAATTTTATCTTGTGATGGACTGCACTCCGCTTCTTTGTGTTGAAGTGTTCAGATCCATACTTCGAGTTTGTAAAAGTCATTTAGGTAACAGAACATGTAAATGATGGAATCTCTGAACTTGCATAACGTAATTTCTTGTCACTCCTACTGCTAGAACACTTAAATAACTGCTAATTTGTCACATCAGTATTCCATGCTATTAAGCAGGCTATTGGCATGAAGCATCAGATCACTGTTAGCCTCAGACTTAGGGGGGTTTAGGCTGAGCATTTATAGTTTCAGTTTCAGCTGCCGCTGCACACTTATAACCTGTAAATTCTTTTTGTCTTGGCACTCTGATGGGCATCTGGTTCTCTTTTACCGTAAGTTACACTTGGTGGTTCTCACCGATTACTGACATTGTCTAAAGTTATTTGCTTTGGACATTGTCACCAAAACTTTCTCTTTTCCTAGTAGGGTTTTGCTCTATAATCTTGTCATTTCTTTTTGACTAAGCAAAGATAATTTAGTTACAACTGAAGCTATACCTTATTGGACTAGTGCTGAAACAACTGAGGCTATACCTTCATGTGTTCTTAATGTAAATTGCAAATTAGGAGGAACTTTTTATAAATGCGTTTACAATAGTACTACACTTTAGAGAGGTTATGGATGATTGCTGTGACTTGTGAGGAATATATCTCTGCATCATCTGGAACTTTGTCTGGGTGATACGTATTAGTGACAAAATATATAGCTTGGGAATGAGGGAGCATGCAGTAAAGCTACTAATGGGAGAATTGAGTTGGGTGGTGAATATAATGGGGAGAAGAAATACCATCTCCATGTATATACTGTTGATACTGGGATGTACTAGAAAGCTTTGAATTCTTCCTGCTTATTTTCTCAGCACTATCTAGAAGCAGGGGGTTTGGATTCGAGTGGCCAAAGTTGTGCTACTTATGAATTTGGCGTGCCTTGTCAAAAAATTATCATTCAGGCATCATTCTAAGACAGGATATTTTGAGTGGAAGGAAAAAGAAAAAGAAAAAGAAGAAAAAGAAAAGAACAAGAATGAATATTCTGAGAAATTCCCGTTTAGTTTTTGATCCTTTGTCATATCCTGGCAAATCTAAGTCCCACATAATAGTAATCACATTATCCTCTTGAAAACAAAATTGTCCTCTTGATTTTTCTTCTGGCTCGTTGTCTGCACCATACCACATTGTGTATATATATATATATATATATATATATATTTTTGTCCCCTTGCTTTTGTTTGTTGGAACTCAATTTATCTAGAAGTAATATATCTTCTGGTATAACTGAGAAAGGACAGAGACCCGCACACATGTTCATGATCTTAAATGTTTCAGTCCTTTTACAATGGGCTGCTGGTATGACAAGAGTATCTAAACCTTGAAAGGGGGATTGGGGGTAATTTATTCACAGTTGTGGATTATAAAAAGGATTGTGGAGTGAATTTGCCTAGTAACTTTACCCAAATTAACCTTCAGGCATTGAGTGATTTAACTCATGTCGCCTTATTTTGTATAGGAATATACCTTTTTCTTTCTTTGTTAAACCCCCCCCCCCCCCCCCTCCTCCTCCTCCCCTTCTCTGTACTCTGCTTTGTGTACGTTGTATTGCTACTGTAAGATGAATGTAAGGTAATGAGATGTTGCTAATACAAAGATGTTTGTGATGGTTGAATCAATGGAGACAATGCACTGCTATGTTGAGCTGAGCTTTACTTTGTTTGGGTTCTTTTTCCTTTTGTTTTTTAAGATTATGATGTTTCTCAATGGATCTATAGATGCATTAGTTCCTCTTTAATAGAATCAAAAGGTAAACTCTAGTTCAGTTTGGACTCAATTATCAGTGTTTTTGGTGATTTAAGGTAAAGTAGAACTTGGTATAAATTTTATCACACTTTTAAGTTGGGCTTGTAACTTGTATAGAATGAAACGGGAAGAAATGAGAGACAAAGAGATAAATTTTCTTTACTAACATTTTTGCTCGTTTGCTCTGGGAGGGCATTGAAATAGATGCTATCCATTCATTTATGCTGTTGTTTCCAATGTGAGAATTCATTTGTTTATAAGATGGATCCATTGTTCATATCTCTTCGGTTTCATTTGGTTTAAACTTTTAACGTTGAACTTCGTAGATTATTACCTGATTCCTTCCCCTTTTTGGTTTATTTTTTAATTTTCTTCATTCTGAACACGGCTGTAAGCTTTGGTCTAAATCTTTGTTCGACGGTATCTTGGTAGACCTGAAGTTTGACTTTGACTCAAGTATATATCTTGAGTAGAATTTTGAGTAGTTGGCTACCTAGCTTATATGATTTTTACATATAATCATGGCTGCCTCGTGTTGCTGTGAATGTTTGGATATTTCGGTTTGGAGTTAGCTCCATGCTTGTTGGGTTATTTCGTTTCATGTTACAAATAGAAGTGAAAGATTATGACTTGTACAGCTGCTTTGCCACATGATTTTTCCGAAATGACACCCTGATAAAAGGATAGGCAGTGCATGTGGGTCTGAGATGTTCTGGTGCTTTGTGTATCAAGTTTTTCCATTCCTAAGTCCTTACTCTGTCCATTTTCACTTCAATTGTGTCATGCCAGTTATGGAGAATCCATTCTGAATGTTTTGATTTACTTATAGCAGTATGTGAGGGATGAGCGGAAGAAAATTAAAAAAAAAAAAGAATAATAATAATAATAAATTTTCAAAAGAAAATTCCGGAAATCCGAACTTTAGATATAATGTCACAAATACAGCATTATGATGCGTTTTTTTAAGGAACGATTTTTTAACTTAGTATCTGTGATTTCTTATTAAATTGAAACCTTGTTTCTGAAACGCAGTTTTTGTACAGATATGAACTTGAAACTCGTGCTCAGGAGTCTCAGTGTTTTAGAAAATTGAAATCGTATTTTAAGTGGTATTTATGACATAAAGTTTGATGGAGCTCTATGTCTGGGGATGGAGAAATTTCATCCGTGTCCAGTCATATTAATTAAGTGCATCATAACATCACTTTTGGTATATTATAATGGTATAAAGTTTAATTAAAAAAAATTTTGGTTTTATTATTATTATTATTATTGAAATAAAAGTTAACAGTGATTTATATTAGGAAAAGAATAGGAATTATAGAGGTTGGTATTATTATGGTAACTTTTTGTAAATTAAATTAATGAATATTTATTTCATAATAATAAAATTAGACAATTTTATCTTGGTAAATCAAGCTCAATGTTATATTGTTATGGCATACTTTCGTCTGAGAGTTGAATTTGTAAGGCGAGGGAATTGATATCAATTCAACGGTTCTACATCGTCCGAAATCAAGTTAAAGTAAATAATTTATACTATTACGACAAGTCACCCAATATCAGTTATTCTTCATGATTAATTTTACTTTTTCCATTGTTAAGGTCAGTGCAGCAATTAGATTTTTTAAGGCTTATCATCCAACTCACTGTCAACAAAAAGAAAAGAATTATAAAAGCTATAAGAAATGAAATTAAGAAATTATGAAAATGTGAACTGTGATTCAATTTTATGAATTATTGTTGGCTAGAGGATAGTGTTAACCGATGATTTTTTTGCAATAAATAATTTGGTAAAATTATATTATTAGTAAATTTAATTTAAGCTTAATGAAAAGAATAATGAATTAAAAATAGAAAAATTACTTGAAAATATGAGAGAAAAATGTAAAATGGGCAGAAACCCTCTTTCCTTTTATTTTTTTAAATTTTTTTCTAAGTTTTTTGCTATTCTATAATACTATTTAATAAATTTATTTGATAATATGATGTTATTAAATTAGTTATTGCAAACCAATTACAAATCAACACGTGCCCTTTGACTAGTATTAATACATGCGGATGAACACAAGTCATATATTTATAAAGGAAAAAAAAAGTTACGAAAAGGACGAAAAAAAAAAACCGTGCTATAATTTTGTGATATTGTCTGATGGGTAATATAAAAACCAATAAAGATCTACAAATAGCAATGATATCTTCCATTTGTAAATTGAATAGTAATTATTTGCAAGGATCGAATAAAGGGAAATATTCTCGTAAACCATTGCCTTGGATTAAAAGCACCTTCCCAAATCCCAACTGTATAATTGGGCTCACCTTGCCCATCCATAAGATTTGACATGTGGATGGCGACGATGATTGGAAGTAGCGACGCTGTGTATGTCATGATGATGTTGATTTGAATCAAATGTCGGCGTTTACAAAATTGATCGAGGATATAAGCTTAATCTTGCTTATACAATTGAACCCAAGGCGTATGAATCCCAACTTATGCCTATTGCTGAAGAAGCAAACATCAATCATAATTTGTTGAAATAAATATAAGTTTTAGATCAAAGTTAATAGGAAGACAATGCAAAAGGTTAAGGTAGCTCTTTAGGAAGCATAGAGATTTCAATGAGGAGAGTGATGATGACAGAGAGAAAATTTAGATTGGTCTCAAACACTTAAAGAACCATGTGGAACATTAAGGGTGAATGACCGACATTGGGGGTTTACCTCAAGTATAGATGAAAGATATTATAGTTCAAAACTCTCGTCACTCTTTACAACGTGTATGAGAATCAAATATTGATATCACCTTTAAACTCAAATTCAAATATGAGAGACTAATAGAACGTTTGGTATGTAGAAATAGACTGGAATGGAATCATAATTCTAGTTTTCATTTCCTTTCTAATGTTTAAAAGTGTTTTTAGAAGTCGGAATCGCGATTTCTTGGAATTGACGATTCCGACTTTGAAGGGAATTTGATTCTGCCTTCTCGAAGGCGGAATCGCAATTCTATTCTATCTTATTAATTATATGTAGCATAATTATTTTTTATCCTATCATGTATTCATATTTTGCATTTATTACTAAGGACATTCCTAATTACACTTTTTAGTCATTTATTCATATAATCTTCCAAACGTAGGAATGAATTTGTCATTCCAAACTCATTCCATTACAAATCATTCCTATGCACCAAACGTGATATAAGAATATATAAGGAAACAAAGGGTCAATTTTCAATTCACCCTTATTATATCTACCTTTATGTCACGTTTGGTACATCGGAATGATTTGAAATGGAATGAGTTCCGGGCTGATAAATCAATTCCCATTTTTGGGAGTGCAAATGAAATGGTTTGTCGAAAATGTCCCTAACAATAAATGTAAGTTATGAACATACAATATGATTAAAGGATAATTATATTGTATGCAATTAATAAAGTGTGAATGGAATTACGATTCTCTCTTCTCAAAAATGGAATTGAATTCTCTTTCAAGATGGAATCATCAATTCTAAGGAATTGCAATTTTGGCTTCTAAAGGTGTATCCAAATATGGAAAATGGAATAGTAACCAGAATTACAATTCCCTTCTGGGTCCATTCATATGTATCAAATGATATTTATAGAATGATTTTATTAGTAATACACAAAATGTCATTTTCAATATAAGTAATTCAACCATTAATTGTTTAATATATACATTTTGCTCATACTATTAACTTGTGAACATATATATATATATATATAATATATATTAAGTATGATGGCTATTAGAGTTGAAACCTATGGGCCTGTCCCCGCATACGTGACACTGCTATCTTACCACACATATTTGAACATAAAAGAGTTAGTCTAGGGTTGATGGTTGTTAAAAGTTTTTTAATTTGGTTTTGATGATAACAAAACATATATTAAGTGATTATTAATGAATTCATTTAGTGTCCAATATTAAGGAGAAAAAGTTATGTAAAATTTTGTAGAAGAAAATTCTTAGAAAATTTAAGACTAGAAGATTTTGTAGAAGGTATAGAACAAGTGCTGACATGAACAAAATGTTATAAGAAGATTCGACAGGAGGTCTATTTTTTGAAGGAGTTAATAGAAACATTAGAAGGTTATCTTTCTAAAGACCATCTTAGAAGTCTATCAAAATGTTCTGTGAGGGTCCAGAATGGTGCAACCAGAGTACCATTTTCAGAAGGTCTTGTAGAAGTCTTTACTGTTCTGAACTAAGAATTTACACATTTTTGTCGAAAATCACATATGAATTGGTTCATTTATATAATTTTAAGACACATCCCCATTTATCAAATATATATTAATATATTGTATTTGATTCGTTCAATGCATGTTGGATAAATATAATAGGGATTAAAATAACACAATTTATTACAAGCTTCGGATGAAGATTTTATTCTCATATTTATTGTGTTATATCCAGTTTAATCAAGTTGAAGTGGTAATGATTAACAATTGATATTGGGATAAATAAACGTTATATTAGATTCTACTCCACAAGTCAAGGGATATTATCTCAAATTTCAAGCGAAAATATTATACATGGTCAGGCTGTTGGTTTTAATAAGTAATAATACAAGATAATTTTTAGCAACAGTTTCTCCACTTTTCAAGGGATATCTTTTCAAATTCAAATGAGCCGTATATCCACAAAGTGCAGCAGCTCAAATTTAAATTTTCCAAGATAAAGATCGTCAAGATATTTTGTAATGTTCAAGGAATTTGAATTCTAAAGAAGAGGAACTATCAATACAGTACGGATAAAGTTCGAGCATGTCTTTTGGAAAAATACTGTAGGATATATTAACAGAAAATTTTGAGCATATTTTTCGGACAAATTTCTTCTTCTTTTTTTTTTATTAATTCAAATCTGATAGCAAAGGAAATGATAGTGGGGCTTAGACTTATACACAACCTACAAAATAAAATACGTTAGCAGTACGTTGGAAGTTGTTCAGCGCAACACTCTAATGCTTAAGTCAAATTGCATCTCAGATGCATAAAAATTGAGAAGTATATGGAATATCAAAGTTATGTTGCTTGCATAGTGAAGGTAATAGGTGAACCCCAAACGGTTATGCATATCATGTGACTATAGAGTAGTATGAGTAGGCATCTCTAGGGTCCGAGTTTGGAAATATGGACCTAGAATCGCCTCGGCTAGGGTAGTGGGCCGAGTCCAACCCATGGACCCGTTGGATCCTAGGCCAAGTAACCCATTATCTTACTTTGAAAAAAAAAAAAAATGAAGAACAAAATTCTTAATTTAATTTAAGGTTTTAAACTTAGAATATAAAATGAGTTTAAATATATACTACTCCTTAGGTTTAGCCTATATTTATTTAATACAGTTAAGGATATACAATTATTTATACACAAGCACATCCTATTAAATTAAAATTAGTAATATGGAATTAGAGCAACACTCTAAAAGAGTAGAATTTAATTAAAAAAAATCTCATTTTTTTCCAAGGAAATCCCATATTGTTAAGAATTGAGATTATTGCTCTTAGTAGAACTCTATATAAAGTATTATAGTTTTGAATTATATTTATCACATATATTGTTATCAACAACGCATTAAATATTATGAATAGATAATTAATAATTTTTATTCACATGAAAATTAATCTATACATTAAATATTATTTGTTTTTCTAACTTTTCTATTGTTTTGTATTATATATTTATTTTATTTCTTATTTTGATCATAAATATTATATATTTATTATATATATTTTTAGAAAAAAAAGACCTTATTGGAGCCACCAGGTCCATGGGCTTGGCTAGTAGATCCAGTCAGAATCCATGGACTCAGCATGTCTTGATTATGGTCAAACTTGCCTCGTTGGGATGGATACATTTTCGAACCCACTATGATTGGATTAGGTTACGTTTAGTTCGGATCTAACCCTTAAAAATGTCTAAGTAGGAGGTTAATGATGGATAGTCGAGACATGGGAATTAGACTAGGTGGTATCGGTAATGGTTGGAAGAAATGGGAGTTAGACTAGGTGGAATCGCTAATGGTCGGAAGAAATGCGCCAAGCAACCTTGAATAATTCTAAATTTTTGTATTTTTAATAACAAGTGATAGAACATCTCAAAGCTCACCATACTTTCTTTTGGAGTCATCATAGCAACGTGGCCGCTCAAGCATGCCTTCAAACTGCGCTTTAAAAGGTTTGCATCAATAGGTCCATTCTTTATGGCATGTGACAAAATTATGATCATGTCCTATCTGTTCTCTTTCGTCGCTCATTCCTATACATGCTTACATAAAAGGTTGGAGAAAAGGAGAAGGTGGGGAAAAAAAAAATTCTGGCATATTTATTTGTAACTAAGGTTACAAATAAATTTAGTCCTGGCATATTTATTAGTCGAGACAATATACTATTGAGCTCAAACTCAAGCACAACTTAAAATTTCAAAATTCAAACTCGCCTCAAGCTCGATCGAGCTTATGATTTCAAGCTCAAATCTAGTTTGAAGCGATACTACAAAAACTCGAGTTCAACTTAGTCAAGTTTATGATTTCAAACTTGGGCTCATCTCGTTTAACAAAATAATGTGATTTAGCTGAGTTGCTCTTTTAATAAGCCTAAAATGTAAAGGCTCGAGCTTGAGCCCGTTAAGGATTTGCGAGCCCGACCTTGAGCTCGTTAAACTAAATAAGCATAAACTTGGCTTGTTTACGTAAATAATTGTATATATAATTATATTTATAATATTAGATTGATATCAATAATTATATATAATATTATATAAATATATATTAATATAGTATTACATTAAATAAATCTTAACAACCTTGTTTACGAACTTGAAGAAAGGTTCTGGCTTCACTCATTTAGCTAAGCAAACCTAAGTTTAAGCTCTAAACAAGTGAAGCCAAACCAAGCCAAGTTGGGCCTCAAACAAGTTGAGCTCAAGCAGCTTGCAGGTAACTTGGCTCATTTGCAACCTTATACGCAACCCATAAGTCTGAATTCTCGGAGCATTGGTTTCTTTAATTATATGTCGTCGTCACAGCAAGCGGTCGCCCCTATAGCATAATACCGTTACAATTACAAAGCGTCTACCCTTAAAATGACCGTTTGAAACGTTCAGACAACATGATGCATAATTTTTTTTTTTTTTTAACCAATACATGATGCATAATTAAAACCGCCCCAGAATGTCCTCTTACTTAATTGGTTGTGTTTCAGATTCATCTTCACGGTTGCCCGATGCATTGCTGAAATTAAAATAAAATGAAAGGAAACTAAAAAAAAAAAAAAAAAAAAAGAAACTGTTTTGATACAGTTACCAATCAACATGATGAGTTATGTTCCTTCATGCTTTGAAATCAAAACAATTGATGCTTTGAATTTTCAGTATTTCTGAAAGTTCTCTGTGTAGTGAAGGTTCAATTGTAGGAATGTTAGGATTAAAAGCAAACATCTTCCAATAAGCCTACTATTTTCAATTCTACTATGAAGAAGACACATTATAAAACTAACAAATTGAATGCATAAAAGGTGTTGGTAGAACTAACAAACTGAGCTTCCACTTCAAACCACCAAATGCTATTAGCTCCAACGTCTTATCTATCAAGCAAATACTAAACTATATGAACCTCAAAACCGGATAGTGCGTGCAGGAAGGGGAAAAGAAGCAGCTGACGATTTGCTCTTTACTGTTGAAGTGAAAGCACCGACAGCTGTTCCTCAATGGAGCAATCAACATGACAGGAAGTTCGACAAGAAGAAGGAATAAGAACGAGACCGAGACAGCGCTGTTCCATGGGAGAAGGTGAAGATCGCCTAGTACTTCGATATTCTACTGCATCCTGAAGAATGATATTTCCTTGCTTGTCAATGCAGTGGAACGAACCCAAGAAAAATCGTCCATCTTTTATGCCTATCAACATTCGACGAAACAACAGATTCCTCACCCGTGTCACAGGATCCAAGGGCAAGTTGTTTGAATTGGATCCATCAAGTTCCACTTTATTCACAGAATCCACTGCTTGTTGTTCCATTCCTATAAACCTTTTCTTGCATTTAATATCAAACATAGTATTAAGGAAAATTAGATGTAGAAGACTTGTGAATATACTTCGTTCAAATCTAGATACAGTGCAAGTTCGACCATTAAGGCTTCTCTTTGGACAAAAAGGGTAAAAAGACAAATATATCATGAAACTGATACATAAAGAAGATGAAATTAAGGATGTGTTCGTTTGTGGTAAACATTTTCTGGACTTTATCTAGAATTTCTAATAATCAACTCTAGAGTATTGCCAAAGGCTGATATAATCAACAAGTTGCTTTCATTAATAAATTTTTAATGGCAAGTATGATAGGAAGTGAAGTTAACAGCCAATAACCAACGGTGGCGGTTGATCATTACCAAAAATGTCAATGGAAAAATAAGGAGAATCGACTCCATTTTCGAAAAGAAAAAACTGATTTCCTAATTTTCCATTACCACTTTCCGATCGTTTGCCAACCTCATTTCCAGTAAATAACAAATTTTTAAGAAAGTCAAAAAATATCTTCCACGAAACAATTACATCCTAGTATAAATAGGCAAGTATTTTAAACCATATATTAGCTAACAAAAATGGCAGGAACAAATTAGCAACATTGACACAGGATAACATAAAGAGGGAATGCTCATGCTGCATGAGACTTTATATGCAAACTACGATCATCAACAAAGCATCATGGGGCAATGGATTTGTAGTTTTATCTTATAAATTTCTGGTATAGCAAGCGACACAGTAGACCCACTTAATCTAACCCATGGTGTAAAATCATATCCAAAGGAATGAGAGAAAGACTGCTTTTATTCATCTAAAGTCACTCTAGGCCCATGACTAGGAGTACAGACAGTCTTCCACCATAACAGGGAAAGCTTAAAGCCAGTGGTTTTTTTTTTTTTTTTAATTATTATCCGTATCCGATCTACATGATCGATATATGTATAATGGATCCTGGGTTTAATTCCCCTACATAGTCATATTATTCCCAATTAATTGAGTCATCCGCTTGTTGGATTTCAATTAAAATTGACAGAAGTATTAAGTAATAAATATAATAAATGACGATGTACCAGATGCAGTGGTGCTAACCTCGACACCATTAATCTTGAGGCGCTGACTTAAGATCCAAAAGCACAAGCTCCCATTAACCGACTATGATTAAAAAACTCAATTTCAGTTCCAGTATCAAAAGCGACGTTCCAAAATCAACCATAGTTAATCAATCATTCACGCAACAAGAAATAGTTCAGGCATTTCATCAAACACTTCGCGACCATTTATATGGCTGAATCGTTTCACAAAAACTCTTTCAATTCGACAAAGCAGTACTAGGAAGAAAACAGAATAGGGGAATAGGTTTATGTTTATGCGTACCTATTTGTTTGAAAATCAGAAAAAGTCCTGACGACAGCGTTTTCTGGGTGGCAGTACGAAGGAAACAAAAGGACTGGAAGTTAAAAAGGAAAATTTGGCGGAGGAGAACCTAAAACTGGTGCATTTCAACATCTAAGCAGCTGGTTTGATAAATCATTAATAGTATGTGCAACGTATAAAACTTTAGTTTGGAATATAATATATTTATCAAATAAAAATTCACATATATATGCATACACATGGGAATGTTGAAAAGACAAAAAAAGAAAAAAGGAAATTAAAAAAAAACATTTAACAAATTAAGGAGAAAAAAAAATCCATGTGTTTATTTAGAAAAGAACTATATCTATCTACAAGTTTCCACAGTCTTATCGATAATACCGTCCAATCAATCATCTAACTATTAAAATAAATAAAATAATAAGAATATTAACTATTTTGATAGGTAAATTATTGTTGGATATAAAATAAGCCATTAGATAGCGATAGAACCGGTCCTATTAGAATTAATAACGGGATTATAGAATTTTTTATCTATTTTAGATAGAAACAAAAAGAGTAGTTATTGAAAAGAGAATTTACATAAGCTATAATATTATTGCCACAAACGGCTGTTTACAATGGATGTTCCACACATAGTAATTAAAAAATAATGACAGTTACACAATAGAATATGGTTATTAGAGTGTTGCTATAGTGTAGAAGTATGTTGTTATGTAGGGAGGTCTGTGAAGCTTGAAGTGGGAGTGTTTTTAGGAGTGATCGGAGATAGATGTGTGCTTTCAAGTTTCTCTAATTCTCTGTGCTTTCTTAAGTTGGTGGAAAGAAGTTTATATGGAAATTTATAGAACCGAACATACCCTTGCTTCGACTCTTTTTTGAGGTTATATTTGCAGTTTTAAAAGGATATAACCTTGGTATTTATAAATATTGAGCGAGAGTAATCCCACAAATCAGAGATTACAAAAAACTAGAATGGAGGGATGTATTTTTGTCCAAGAAGAAAAATATATGGTAGACCAATATCTTGGACATGAAGATTTTGTGATTGACAAATATCTAAAACAAGAATTTGAACACTTTAAACAAATAGACTGGGAAACAAGACCTGCACAACCAATATACACATGGAAAAATTTAAATAAATTTTTTCAAGATACTTCACCAAATAGGGAATGAACAAAGAAGAACAATTGAAAAAGCCATCTTTTTCATTTTGATCAATGGAACAAGCTATATCAACATCCTTCCTTCAAAAGTCAGCAAAAATTGACAATCTTGCCATGATAAAATTTTGGGAGCTATTTGCAAGTCTTCAGAAGCATATAGAAAAGGAAATAAACACCAACAAATATATCACAACCCATTACCATAAGAATGATTTTTGCATATGCAAATATAATATAAATTTGGAATTTTTTTAAGCATGTTCATTGAAAATTGGTAGTGGATACTGCTAGATTATAGCTTGGTTAATACGATTACTGAAACTATAGAACAATCTAAAAATTGTAAGTTCGGATATGCCATCAAAGAAGCAGTACAAACATATGCAAAAGGTCAGGACTACTCCATAAGAGGAAGATTCTTGTTGATAAGGCTTACAATGCAATCCAATTCTCTAAAATGGCTAAAATATGACATAAGACTTGCAATGCATTTCATCTATGTTGGAGGCAGTTATTCATATGATACTTACAAAGCTCTACAATAAGAAATAAAGTCATGTGTTAAACTAATGGCAGACTAACTTGAAAATTGGATTGGATATGAAATTGCCTCAGCTCCAGAGACACCAGCTAGAGGAAAATACCTGATTTTCCATAATAAAGTTTACAATATTTTCTTCGAAGAAAATAGAATCATAGGGCATAACATTGAAACAAAATATGAAGACATATCAAGAAACTAAGGAGAAACACAAGAAGGAAACATGCAAGAATGAAGACACTTGTAGATGAAGAAAGACGCGCAACAAGAAATGACAAAAGAAAACAAGATAAGAAGGAATCACTAAACAATAGACTAGGACAAAGCACTATTGTACACCTTTAACTTTTGTAACAATTATTGTACTATTTTTCTCTTTACAAATATGACCTCAAAAAGAATCCAAAGCAAAGGTATGTCCGGTCATTTGGATTTCTATATAAAATCCTTTCCACCAACTTAAGAAGGCACTCTTACACTCTAGCAACACTCTAACAACCATCTCCTACTGTATTACCATCGTTTCTTTATAATTATTGTGTGTGGAACATCCGATGTAAACAATCGTTTGTGGCAATAATATTACAGTTTTTGTAAGTTCTCCTCCTCTTTATTATTTTATATAGTTATTTAGGGTTTAAGTGAAAGGGAACGAAACCCGTTCTTTATAATAATAATTTATGTTATCTCTATTTCTAGCTTTCTCAGGTCTAAAACACTCATCCTTTATTATTTCTTCTTTCCTTTCCACCTGACCTGGTCTCCATCCCCTCTCCTCCCCGTACTTGATTTCGAAGCCAAACCAGGTTTCATAGTCTTTTGATGAGACTTACAATACCCAGCTGTTGTTATACCTGCTTGTTGCTACGGAAAGGCGTTTGTAAGCCTTTTGTTAGCTTAAGATTGATGGTTTGATCAATGAATAGAATCCTTGATTTGTGAAAACTGATTATGGCTTTAATATCAAAAAAGGTTAAAGGGAAATTTGAACAAGAAGGTTTATCAAAAAGGAAAAAAAAGAATAAGCATAAGAAACAAAGAAGAGAGAAGGAGAGAAAAAAGTTATGATATTAGTTATTATCATATGAGTAATAGTTTGTAGTACCAAATAGCATCAAAGTTCATATAAGATTTCAAGTTATTACTTTTCAGCATATGATATCTAGATATATAAACCAACAATTTCATAAGTTGTATGTTAGTCCTATGTTATTAGATTATATAAAACAAAAAGAAATTATTAGATATAGGGTAAATTATACCAGAAAGTCTCAACATTTGGGAATAAGTTTATCTAAGGCCCCAATGTTTTGAGTGATTAAAAGAAGGTCTCAACGTTTGGGGTAAGTTCATTTAAGGTCCCAACGTTTGAAGAAGTGGGTCAATTTAGACCACCATGGACACGTGTCAATAGGAGAAGAGTCTTCTAAAATTTAATTAAATATTTTCTCCTATTGACATATATCTTTGGGGACCTAAATTGACCCACTTTTTCAAACATTGAGACCTTAAATAAACTTAACCATAAACATTGGGATCTCTTTTAACCACTCGAAACGTTAGGACCTTAAATAAACTTATCCCCAAATGTTGGGACCTTCTGATGTAATTTACTCGTTAGATATAAACACAAAATCAATTTATTTATGAACAATTCTCTAAAAACACATTAAGAGACAAAGAAGAGAGATAACTAAGCTAAATTTAGCAAAAGATAAACATAGATTTCCATTACTAAGAGTAGAAATTAATCTACAAAGAATAGAAAACCTTATAGATCATGTAGCTAAGACAAGACTTAGAATAGTTTTACTAGAAATAAAGGAACATTTATAAAACAATGTAAGGCAAATAGACAATTTTATTAGAGAGCACAAAGATAATATAGCTAGGCTTAGTATATGAAATATATAGAAACACAAGAACAAATAATAAAAAAACTAAGAGACATTAAGAAAAGACAAGAGGGTTTACAAAGGTTAAAAATCTTCCATTTGTGGGACTTATGATGATTCCCTAGAATCTAGGTTTGCTTCCACTTGCATCTAACCTTAATTCTGCATCTTCCCTTATTTCTATGTTATAGTCAATTTTTAACCTGAGATATGTCTGGAGTTGTATCTGATGTGTATCCTTTGCCTAATCCTGTAATAATGTTTTCTAATGTGTACACTAGTTCATCAATAAATTCTATTATGCTTATATATTCTTTTCTATTTTCTACTTGTATTATCATGACTAACAAAATTGAAAGCTATTAGTTTTCAAATCTGTGTTAAAAGTGTGTAATATTGTCTAAGAGCAAAAACAAAAGCATTCAATATAACTATTTTTGCTTCTATGAATTATATATCAACTAATTCTTCTATGCGTTTCCTTTAGCTCTACTATGTATTGTCTTTGTGACTATTTTTTGTTCAAATTTAGTTAAAAAATCTAAAACTTTTTGTCTATTTAAGAAATATATCCAAGAAAGTTCTTCTATTATGATTTGTGTAGGAGCTGGCATAAGATTCAAAAACACACTTGTTTTATATACTCTATACGTTTTTTTGATGTATTTGTCTATTTTGTTTATTTTTTTCTCTTTTTTTTATTATTGTTTGTTCAATCTTTTTATTAGTACTTCAAGCCTTTCTTTTAATTCTTTGTTCAATAGTCTGTACTGTTTTTAAATGTACTTTTAATCTTTGTAAGATACCCTCTTGTCTTTTCTTAATGTCTTTTAGTTTTTTAACTTTTTTTTTTTCCTATATATTTCATATACTAAGCCTAGCTATATTGTCTTCGTGTTCTCTAATGAAATTGTCTATTTGTTTTATGTTGTTTTCTAAATGTTCTTTTATTTCTAATAAGATTGTCCAACGTCTTGTCTTGGCTACACGATCTATAAGGTTTTCTATTCTTTGTAGATTATTTTGCTCTTACTAATGAAAGTCCATGTTCAGCTTTTACTAACTTTAGCGTATCTATCTCTCTTCTTTGTCTCTTAATGTGTTCTTGTAGAGAATTGTTCATAAACAAATCGATGTTATGTTTTCCCTAAGATTTGTAAGATGTTCGTCTATTCTGTTTATATTACTTATCAAGCTATTCCTAAAAGAGATTGCCATGCCTATGTTCCTATTATTGGTATTAATATTATTGTTTATATATTCTTCTACCCTTTAGAGTGTTTTAACCTTTCCTTTCTCAACCCTTTATATCTAACTATTTGTTCTTTTTGTTGTTTTATATAATCTAATAACATAAGACCAACACACAACTTATGAGATTGTTGGTTTGTATATCTAGATATCATATGCTAAAAAGTAATAACTTGAAACTTTATATGAACTTTTATGCTACTCGATACTAGAAACATATGATAATAATCAATATTGTGACTTTTTCTTTCCTTCTTTGTTCTATGTTTCTTATGTTTATTCTTTTTTCTTTCCAGTGAACCTTCTTGTTCAAACTTTCCTTTAACCTTCATGATACTAAAGCCAAAATCAATTTTCATAAATCACCACTTCTACTCCTTAATTAGACTATTAACCTTAAGCTAGCAAACGCCTTTCCATGGCAACAAACCGGCATAACAATAATTAGGTATTGTAGATCTTAGTCTAGCTATTTACTTAATATATACTAGTAGACATGGGTACCCACTCTGCGCATGCAAAAAAAAAAAAAAAAAACTAGTTTTAATAGTGAAGTGGTTAAATGAAACATAAAATAGTCATTAAACATATAGTGAACCATAATAAGTATGGGAAGAAAAAAAATCTATCAAACATTTAAATAGGAAAGAATTATATGGGGAAAAAAAACCATAAAAGAGGCTGCATGGGCAGATATGGGGGAGAGAGAAGAAGTTAAGGTAGAGTAAGGTGATTTTTTTTTTTCTCACACCAATGAAATATATTGGCTTAATAATAATAATAATAGATAACAGATATAAGAAAAGAAAAATCTATAAAAGATATTACATGAGCAGTTATGGAGGGGGGAGAGGAGTTAAGATAAAGTACGATGATTTTTTGACACCAATGAAATAGATTGACTTAATAATAATAGATAAGATATATAATATTATACATGGTCTACTATAAAAAATTTCAAATTACAGCATATCTCATATTTGGGTTCAGAACATGTTTAAAGTAGCTACAAAAAAATTTACGATTTCAGAACACTTTTAGAATCGCTTGAAAAAAAATATATAATTGTGATTTTATGTTTTCTATATGATAATAAAATCGCAATTTACTAGTGCAATTTCAAACATATATCACAATTCTAAATTGCAATTTGCATTTACATTGGTATACTAAATCACATCTTTTCAATGTGATGTCAATAAAAATGTAATTACTATATGACTAGCTTAAATTGCATCTATTTATTAGGATTCACAAATCACAACTTCTTATTGCGATTTACATAGGTATACCAATCACATCTTTTCAATGTGATGTTCGTAAAAAATGTAATTGCTATATGACTAGCTTAAATCACATCTATTTATTATGATTCACAAATTGCAACTTCTTATTGCGATTTATTTATTACATTTGCTTCATGCAATTGTTTTACTTACTCCAACTTTCGTGTAATTGAACCTAAATCACATCTATAATATGTAATTCAAAAATCACATATTCTTATTGCAATTTCAGTATTTTTTGAAACATTGCGTATAATTAAACCTAAATCCCATTTAGCTCCTCTGATAAGCTTGTGAACTAAATACGCATTGGCCTCTCTTTTCTTTCTCACTGCTTCATTTGGAAAAGGAAATACTTTCTCACTCAAAAATCTATCACAATCTGTATGGACACAATCTGCATAAAGTCTACTTTCTCAACTTACACAAGGTATGCGATGATCTTCTTTCACTTTTTCTTTCAATTATTCACGCAAAATTCCTCATTATTATTTATGCACACCACGTGTCTGACAAAATTCCTATTAGATATTTTTTATTCAAATTCACACTAGATAGTCTAAAAATTTTGGTACAAGCCTAATCTATGTGGATTATGTAAGTTCAAGGTGAACATTAGCTTTAAGTTATGTTGGAGTTAAGCTAGGGGCGTGCAATTTTAATTGATATTGAAGTTGAAGTCGGTGGATGGGTGAATGGATGTGGATCTTGTTTAAATTTATACATAAAAAAAAGAGAAAAAGGAGATGAATATAGAGAGGGGGTGGTGCAACAAATGTGATTATGAATGAGAAGAAAAAAGATAAGCAAGAAAAAAGGGGGAGCAAGTGGGATGGGAGATGGAACTAAAGGAAGTAGTAATAGTAGTAACAATATGTCATGTTGAAAGTTGAGTGGTTTAAGTGTTGTGTTGGTTGGTTTTTTTAGCTATTAACAGGTGATTGATTTGACTCTATGTTTAGTAAGTTATACAAGTAATGCTTAGCTTAATTTGGCAGGAATGTATTGATTAAGAACAATAAATTTTAAAGTGCTTATAAATGCTTATGGTGTTATGATAATTTTGTTAGTTTGTAGTAAACATGGCAAAATACGTCAAAATTATTATTTTTTATCATGGAAAAACTTTTAAGGCAAAGACAAGCCTTATTATAATAGAGGACCATTAAAAAATCTAAAAGAAAGAGTGGATGTAGAAAATTTAGGGCATATAAGTATGGTATCTGAACTGCTAAAAGTTGATTATAGTACCACTGTTGTGCAAATACATCATAGATAAACATCTTTTATGGCACAGGCTTAAGAATAGAAGTCATGTTAAAAGAGATTAATGATGATGATGATGTAGAAGCACTTATAAATTTTGCCAAAGCATCTAATATAATGTGCCTTCAGCAATAGTTTATCAAGATAAAATAAATCTGCAATGGGTTAGACCAGTACGACATATTTATTGAAATGCAACTATCTGTAAATGCTCTAATGAATCTTGAAAGAACCAATAAACTCTTTGAAAATGAAGATTTTATGCATACTAGAGGTGATCTTGAAAGTGAGATGGAAGAAGCTCTCTAAGAAACCAATTCTTGAAGATGAGTTAATACATCAAAAAGATTTAGAAGATGACCACAACATGAAAATGACACATCTAACAATCATAAGGATCCGAGGCACAAGAGAACATTCAAGAACATATTGTTGTCTTTAGATCTCTCCTAAAGTAGAAGCATGCAAACATATCCTTCTAGGATAAAATTCCATTCTTTAGTAACATGGATGTTGAAGATGGGTATATATATTATACGAGGGAGTGTTTCTTTACTCTAAAAGCACGGATTTTCTTAATGAGTTGAAGTAAGGGGTGCAATTTCGCACTAAATTGGATTTGATTTATGTAGTTGTTAAGGAATGTAAATTAAAAGAAAATTGAGGTAAACATAATACTAAGGAAAGGGAAAGCTATGGAGTAGGATCAATAGAGCTAGAACCAAGAACACACGACTTAGAACCATCTGCTAATGTGGCATTTGTAGGACTTGTATAAGCCTGATAGGTGGAAAAGAGATCAAAATTACCTGTCATATAATTTGTGGCACCAGAATCATTAACCCACTTAGAAGATAAGGAAAGAAGACATGTATTTGGTTTACCTGACTCATCAATGGTAGAGACATGATAGGATGAAGTCTTCAATGCTTTTTGGAATTGAGAGAATTTTGCATATTCATTAGTAGAGACAATAATTGTCATATCAGTCATCTTGTTTAACAAATGAACTTATACTTTCTCTAAACCAAAAAGCAACTCCCAACAGTACAAAATAAGCCAAATGCAACTTCTAACCATGGTTCCAATACTCACTAGCAACCTTAAACTCCTCAATCAAGCTAACCACACGCTGAGTTTTCAAAACCACCAAGACAGAAATACTATACTTAACAAACCTAACAAAGAAACAATACTTATAGTCAAGTAAATGCCCAAAATACATCGCTTAATACGAATAATAATGAAATCGGGAACTCAAAATACTCTAACCAGATTAAACAAACCTTCGACGGACATCCAAGCCTTCAAACCAGAAGAAAACCTCCGACGGACACCACCTTCTAATGGAGAAGACAACCTCTCACGAAAAACGAGCCTTCAACTTGAAACAAACTCCAACTATAAGCGTTACTCAAACCTACAACCGACCACAACAAAGCTTGAAACTTTCACTAAACGACTTCTAATAAAGATCAATAGGATCAATCCAACATCAATAGAGGCAGAAACAACATTACCAAGCTCTCAGATGGTGGAAAAATGCTCCATATACCGATGAAGAGTTGGAAGGCTGAGAGCTTTGAGCGACGCGTGATACTCACATGCATGTCCTTTGCTCACTTGAGTTCTTGCGTAGGCCAATCGACGGGCGGTGCTTCTTCCTAGACCGGTGGTGACTAAAAAAAAAAAAAAAAACTTCCCATACTCGCTCACTCTTAAAGTAGCACGTTGCTCACTAGGGCAACTTTAACGTGAAAAACTTAAAAATTTTAAATTCTCTTACTAAGAGCTCTAATACTATGTTATTTGACATGAAGTAATAGAATAAAATTGTTACCTTTTGTTATGCACAAGATGAGAATATATATAGAGAGCAATGTTTCTACCTACCCACCTACCTAACACATCATTAATTACGATGTCTAATTAATATTAATTTACATTTGGTGATGGATCAGTTGCTCAGTTAAAAACCCATCTTGTGGCTAAAGGTTATGCTCAAACTTACGGGGTAGATTACTTAAACACATTTTCTCCTATGGCTAAGTTGACTGTTGTACGGTTGATAATATATTTAACAGCTACTCATCATTGGCCTTTACATCAGTTGGATATCAAATATGCAATCTTACACGATGATTTGCAGGAGGAAGCATATATGAAGCAACCACCTAGGTTTGCTGCTCAGGGGGAGTTGGGTAAAGTTTGTCGTCTACAAAAGTCATTATATGGTTTGAAACTGTAAAGACCCAACCCACTAAATCTTAAGATTTAGAGTACCAAGTTCCTAACCACATATAACATTTTCACATTATATGTAAGATTGTCCTAAAACTAACAGTTTATGAGAATTGTTTGATTAAGTCTACCGACACTTTATAAACAAGTTTTAACAAAACAAGATTGCTAATAAAAGCAATCCATACATATATATACATTATATGTATAAAGTTTAGTGTCAATATAAGACACTACAAAATTACAAGTTGTTCTTGGTACAAAAGATAACCTAAAGAGATCTTAAGGTCTTTACAACTTAGGCTTATTTAACAAGTCTCCTATACAGAGAATTATGCTTCAAACAAAAGCTTCTCCCAAATCTAAGGGCTTTCAAGTCCTACTCATCCCATTCATCCATGAACCTCTGAAAATCTGACCCGTATCCCAAATCATAATATAACTCATCTTCAATACCTGCGAAGCAACAAAAGTGAGCCAAAGGCCCAGTACACAATAACAAATACAAAAACGAATTGTTAGGCAAACTTAATTCAAATGAAATGTATCAACGATTAAGTTATTATCTTGTTAGGTATTCTTTTAACAAAACAACAGTAGGGTATTCAAACCCCGGAATCACTCTCTGGGAATTTAGAGGTCCTGAGTAACAGCAGCTGCTCAGGAGGTTGATACAAGCAGTCCGAATACTTATATCTCCTATATCTATTCCATAAAGAAATAGCTTCATTTATGGCTCAAAATCCGTTGTCCGACTCTACTTAAACTCAGTCCACAATATGGATCTAGTTCACAAGTCCCCATAAACTTTGAACTAAATCATAGCATTTCCTCCTAAGTTTAAGCAAACATTACTCAGATACTATTATCCCCATCAGCTATCCACTTAACCATAAACAAATCGCTATTGCATCATAGCGTACCATTGCATCATGGTAAAGTCATTGCATCATGGTAAAGTCATTGCATCATGACTTAGGTTAAGCGCCTAACTAACATGTCATTGCATCATGATAGGCTTGCTGCTCCTTGAACTAGATTAAACAGCGTAATAGACATCCAGCTCATCAAAGTATTAAATCGAATTGAATTAAGTCAAATTTAATAATGCCTATCTCTAGCATATAACAAGTAAGCTATTACGTACCCGAACCCGATAGTGTATTACTATATTCACTCAAAGGGGAATTAACTGAAGAACCTTTAACTGAAATAAGAAATATCAAAACAAATCAATAATTGAACGAAGAATATATATATACAACACAATCCTAAGTTAACTATACAAGAAGATTCAATGAACTTAATATATAGTTTTATCATTTAATTCATACCTAAAACATGGTTATATAGCATATAGATTCATTAGAAGACCATATATGAAGTAAAGAAGGATAATTGAAGATGGTTGAATTTGTAAAACTCAGAAGATACATGGCCTATTTACATAGGGAAAATTGAGTTGAACGCTGGCAGCGTTGGAATTATACACCGGCAGTGTTAAGCCTAGCGTTAAGAAAATTGGTTCTGTTCGCATTCAACACCGATTGAAGGCCAGCGGTGTTGAAGCCCTAGTGGCTGACATAGAATTTAAAAATAAACGCTAGTCAATTTCTTCACAAAAGCCAGCGGCATTATAAGTAGCGTTAGAAAAATTGGATCTGATCACATCCAACACCGCCTATATGCCGGCAGTGTTAAAGTATCAAATGTCGGCGTACACTCAAAAACAGACCTATTCGAAAAGTGTTTGTTTCCCTTATTTTGCACTTTGAAAATTTATAACATATAACACTTTTAATCCTTCTTCAAACACATATTTAGCTTCATACACTATCTTCTATCCACATTAACCAATCCTAGCAACTTTGAACATCATTTTAACACATTAAACGACTTCATTTACATCAAGCTCTTTCCCACTCTTCACCTTAAACTTAACTACTCAAAATCAACTTTAATCCTCACCAACACTTCTCACTACTTCTATAACCCATAAACAAGTTTATATAATAATAAAACACAACCTAACATTCATTAGTACATAAAACCTTTCAAACTCATATGACATTAAACTCATCCTAACATGGATTCTATATCTATATTACAAGAAAGAAAATAAACAAGAGTTTACACTTTGCATTAACTTACATGAAGAGGCTTTGGCTTGGAGAAATTGTTGAATCCAAGAGCTTATTTTTGGCTAAGGTTTAGGGCTTATGTTTTGAAGAAAGAAGGAACAAAGAAAGAAAAGAGAAGTGGAAAATTCGTATGAATTTTGTGGGCTGCCAAAAAAGAGTCTATTTGATCAAATTTAGGACTTATATTTATTCTAAGTTTGACTTTTGGGGTATATATGAGTTTGGCTTAATTTGGAGCTAATTTGAATTTAATTTGAGCTTGAAAACAGCTTAACTTCTTGAAAAATCCTGCTAACAAATTCTTAGGCATTTCAAAAGTTGTTTTGATAAATTTAAGCATAACACACACACACACACAGATATATATATTAATTCATAAAAGACACAAACATTAATTATACTATACACACATTAATATACATAAAACATTAGCATTAATCCCATCACATATATACACATACATCAATAATTTACATTAATAAACATAGTATATCAAACCTATTTCTACACATTCATTTTCATATATCAAAATTACTTCAAACTTAATATTTATAACTAGTATTATATTTACATGAAAATTTAATTATTGAATAAATTAGGTTATTTCATAAACAGAGTCCTCGAGCCTGGTTTGGAAAATTTAGTCAAGTAGTTGAAGTTTTTGGCTTACAAAAAAGCAAGTCAGATCACTTTGTATTCTTTAGATGCACCAACTCTAGTATGATTCTTCTTGTCGTCTATGTTAACAATATTATTATTACAAGAAGTGACAATGCAAGGATATCCTCTCTCAAATCATTTATGCAAACCCAATTTCAAACAAAAGACTTAAGAATGTTGAAATATTTCTTGGGTATTGAGTTAACAAGGAGCAAGAAGGGCATTTTTTTATCTCAAAGAAAGTATGTGCTTGATTCATTAATGGAGACGGGAAAATTGGGAGCTAAGCCATGCAATACTCCTATGTTTCCTAATATACGACTTACAAAAGAAGGTGAATTACTTAAACATCCTAAGAGATATAGGCGTTTAGTTGGAAAGTTGAATTACCTCACTGTGACCCGTCCTGATATTGCGTATCCGATTAGTATTGGAAGTCAGTTTATGTCATCTCCTACAGTACATCATTGGGCAGCTTTAGAACAAATTTTGTGTTATCTAAAGGGTGCTCCGGGACTTGGATTGGTAGAGATGATGGACATAATCGTATTAAGTGTTTCTTATATGCTAATTGGGAGAATTCAAAATAGATAGAAGGTCCACTACTGGATATTATGTATTTGTTCGAGGTGACCTAATTTCTTGGAGAAGTAAGAAATAGAACACAGTATCTCGCTCGAGTACAGAAGTAGAATACAGGGCTATGACACAATCAGTGTGTGAAATAGTATGGATTCATCAGCTTTTGATTGAACTTGGTCTTGAGGTACCAATGCCTGCTCAGTTATGGTGTGATAATCAAGCTGCTCTTCATATTGCATCTAATCCCATGTCCCATGAGCAAACCAAGCATATTGAAATTGACTGTCATTTCATCCGTGAAAGGATACAACATAAATTAATCTCCACAGGACATATTAAGACTGGAGCATAGTTGGCAGATATTTTTACTAAAGAATTGAATGGGGCTAGAATCAATGATATTTGTAACAAGTTGGGCATGGTTAATATCTATGTTCCAACTTGAGGAGGAGTGTTAAGGAATGTAAATTAATATTATTTAGATATCATAATTAATGATGTGTTAGGTAGGTGGGTAGGTAGAGACATTGCTCTCTATATATTCTCATCTTCTACATAACAAAAGATAACAATTTTATTCTTTTACTTCATATCAAATAACAGTAGTCAAGACATAACATATCAAGCATCACTATAACTTGATTAATAAATTAGACACAAAAGTTTGGTCAATTATATGCAAAGAAAAGGATAGTTGTGGATGTAAGTGGTGATTGTATGCAGGCCAAAAGCATCGAGACATCGACTATGTGATTACAATAATTGAAGGCCTTGATCGGGATCATCTACAACTAGACCAAAGTTTCCTAAGTCAATGTTTTATAGGTTAAGATGAGATGAGCTTCGTAATACTATTTTAGGCATTTTGGCCATATTTACAAGCCTTAAAACATGTGGGTTGGTCCTTCATATAGATAGAACTTTCTTGTATCGAAAATATCTTATAGTCTCCTTATTGCCTGCAGCATGGATGGTAATCTAGTGCACCATGGACATGGTTCCTAATAAAATTAATGCATTATTTGCTAAACGTGTGTGAAGATTGGCTCACCATGTGTGTTATCTTAGACAGGCATAGAGGTATGATAAAGGCATTCAATGATAACAAGGTTGGATGAAAACCTCCTTTTGCACAAAGGAAGCTATGTAGGTGACATGTTGCTAGCAATTTCAATAATAGGTATGAAAATGCTCATTTGAAAAGCCTAGTAACAACAACCGCCTTTCGAGCACAAGAAAGAAAGTTTATATACTATACGAAGGAGTTGAGAAAAAGAAACACAGGTGCTCTAATTACTTTAGAAACATCTCAAGGGAGTAATGGACACAAGACTATGATGGAGGTTTCATATATGAATTACAACCAACCTAAATGAAAGCTATGATATAGTTCTAAAAGGTACAAGATAATTACTTATATTAGTGTTGATTCCAAAAATATTCTACAATTTTGTAGACTTAAGGCACAATGAAGCACATAAGGCTATTAGTGAATGAAGGATTTGCACAAAATGGGCATGTAAAAAGATAAAGTAATGAAAGGGAGTAGCTACTCACCACAAAGTAGTTACTTTTAATAGAACCATTGGCATTTTTTGAGGTGTAAACAAGCACATACATGACTACTTAAGGTAAGGAAAGTTGGTCACTACCAAATAGTGGACATCATAAACAACACATGTTGTAATAAGTGGCAAACTTTCAAGATAAGTTGGTCAAACGCATTTACAACCATGGTTCACATCAAAATAGATGCCATGAAAGAGATTAAGAAATGGCATCACTTGAAAAATCAGCTTGTCTATTATAAGGCCTCCTTTCAACCTCTTGGAGATAAAATTGCTTGACTAGATCAAGAAAGAATCCCAAAAATTCACCTAACATATGACAAGGCAAGAACAGAGAGAAGGCCACGAAACAACTCAATCCCACAACAAGATAAATCTTAAAGACAAACCAATAATGGATTATTGTGGAATATGCAGGATAGAAGGATTAATAAGACACATTCCCCAAACTAACAAAACAAAAAGGTTTCATTAGTTATTTAATTTAAATATCATATTTGAGTTCTATAATATATATATATATATATATATATATAGTTTATTATACATGTTTAGTAATTTTTTGAAAACTTAACATGTTTTTACCTATTCTTATGCAAATGGATTTGAGTCCAGTATATGGATCAAGTATTGATAAAGTAAGTGACCCATATGTTTGAGGTAGTGCGGTGAAGAGAGGTATACAACTTGACTCGAGAATCTATTAAATATATGGTATAATAATATATATCGAAATTATTATTTTTTTATTATAGAAACACACTACAATTGCATGATGTCGCCACGAGGCATCATTGAAGAACTTGGAGGACATGCTTCCATAACATAACAATAGGATGAATCCATATTTGGATCAGTCTGGGTTCTTTGGGGTAGCAAAGTTACCTTTTATATAGTTAAATTTGGAGCTCATTACAGAGATTGTGGAGAGATGGAGACTTAAGACACACACATTCCATATGCCTCATGAAGAGGTCAGGCTCATGTTACAGGATATTGCTATCCAATTCAACCTATTGGTTGATAGCTTTCCGGTTATAGGATATACCAACATGGATTGGCCTCACTTATGTGAGAGTCTATTAGGTATCGGAACAAATGTTATAGATTTATCTAGACAAAGAGTCAAGATGTTTTGGCTCAAACATGTTTTTGCGGCTCTAGTAAAGGATACAAATGATATCTCCATCCAAGGATACACAAGAGCATATTTACTTCAGCTAATGGGAAACATCATATTTGTCGACAAGTTCTTTAGCCTTGTAAATATGATGTTTCTTCCATTACTAGGGGACTTCCACACTACATGAGAATACAGTTGAGGATCAACTTACCTTGCATGGTTATACAAACACTTATGCCAAGCAACAAATGCCTCTATGATAAAGATAGGAGAAGTAGCTATATTACTTTGGGCATAGGCATGGGCATGGAATATATTCTCACATATCGCTCCATTTAGATGGCTTAAACTTGTCCCACCAGCTGGACCACTCTCCTATAGAAGGCATGACATCTTAGATCTATCTTGAATTGCGACATATGGAGTGTCATAGCATTGAGAGGGTTTTGATTGTTAAAATTCTAACCCAGTATTACATGCTTGTCATTTGAATTATTTGAAAAGTTGTATTCATATATTACAAATCAAAATGCATTTCTATTCTGCAGAATTATTGGAGGTCATATACACGTGATGTACTTGATTCATTGCCACCTATATGCAAAGAGGGAGAGAACCCATGGCTTGCACGAGTACCCTCGATATGCTTTTATATTGTGGAGATGCATTATCTAGATAGAGTAATCCAACAATTTTATGGGTCCAGTAGATGCCACAATTCTATCAAATAAATAAACACCTCTAAATATGGACCTCGGAGGGAAGACTTGGAACGACTGGAGCAGGAAACATGCTCCAGACATATAACAATGGAAAAATAAGAGAAGACCCTTGTTGTTTTTTAACATGATGACACACTACCAAGTATGGTATATGAAGACTACTATTTGTGGTACTACGGTATCAGGAGGTAATATATAAGGCATATTGGAGTGCTTTTAGGTTCTTTAGTGAGTTTTCTTTCCTAAACAATGTATCCATATTCGTATACGTATCATTTCATGTTAACTTATTTTTTATAAGTTAGCAATTAGATACATTTCAGGCTTTTAGTGTATTTAGCTAATAGACAACATGCAAAAAGCCTATACCCTTAGCAGGTGCAATTAGGCTACATTACAAGGCTAAGGATGGGTTATAAGTTTTATTCAAGATTAGCAAGAGCAGTGACTAAAGAGGCCTCCTATCAGAGCAAGAGAAGGAGGGTGGCGTTAGGATAGATGCCAAGAGTCACCATTAGATCAATCTCCTGAGCATATCCTCTTGTAGATCTTCAAGAACCCCTTGCAACAACTCCTCTAGCGAATCCTCATGTATATCCATTAGGTAATTATAGCTTTGAGGCTCCACCATTTGCTTTGATGGACTACCTTACACCAAATTCATCTCCATCCTCCTTCTGTCTTGTTACTCCACCAGTTCCCATGAGACCACCACGTTCAACTCTATTAGATATAGGAGAGGAAGTAACACAAATAGAACCCCGACAGCTTGACATAGAAAGTGGTACATCACAAGAACAATCACCAGAGAGACTCAGCAAAGCATCATTTACTAGAAAATGATGAAATAATCCTCAGATTTTCCTTCTATTTTTTTAATTTTCATTTCATCTTATAAATGATCAAAGATACCTCATTGTGATGTAATGCAGATAACTACCTTACTTTTATTACTTATTAAAGATGACCTTGTGAATGTTGATGTGAAAACTAACTAAAATAACTTATATCATATTTCTAATTATAGCTCTAAGTTGAGGATTATTATGAAGTAACGATTGTTCTAGATTATGGTTCCAAGTTATGGATTATTATGAGCTGATAATTGTTGTGGGTCGAGGATTGTTACGAGTTAAGAATTGTTGTTGGTTGAGAATTAGGTGGATTGACAATTATTGTAAAGTTCATAGGTGGCATCATGTTGAAATATTTGTTATATAAGCAGGTTCTTAGATACATACAATGATCAAGTGTGATATGGATTATAAGAAATAAATAATAATTTGAGTTGGTAATGGTAACGGTGTATATTGCATGTATTATGCGATATAGCATTATACACATTGCGTCTTGTTCATGTTATATACATTGTGATGTGACAATCTCATGACAAGTAAATCACATAAACAAGATACAATATACATTTTAGGGTAGATTGCATGAGCAAGATAACATACACACTAATTTATAAGATCCGTTTTGAGTTGCAATTTTACTACTATATTTTAGTAATTAATTTAATTAGATCTTGTTTAAGTAATTATTTTTACTAGAGGTCCTTAATACACAACCAAAAAAAAAAAAAAGAACAAAAGAACAAAAAAAAAGGAGAATCGCTACGCAAGTTCTATAATGATTTCAAGATACATAAGGTTGATTCCGGTTTTAAAATTGAAGAACCTAGGTATAGGAAGATCTTGTACATCATGCATCATGTACCCTTGCAGCCCTAAGTCTTACTCGAACATACTTCCATGTTGAAGTCTTTTGAAGTAGTACCTCATACTTTGGCTTAAGAGCCTTAGTAAAACAAAATTTGTTAGGTCATCGTATCCAAATGGTGCAATATGAAGCACTCATACGTTTTCCTTTCCAATCTAACTCACAATCAATGGGACCACAAAACTGTCAAATTGTTATGATTAAAAGTGCATTTTGGTTTGCCTTTCCATTTTGATTGTCCAGCTCTAACCGGCGGGAATCATCTCACGAGTATTGCTTTCATGCCCTCTCATGTGGTCTACAGATTGGGTCCACACGATAAAAATCTTTACATACCGCGACTTTTTCGCTGAAAGAACGTAACAGTTGATAAGAGTGTTTTAGAAATGGTGAAACTTTTTTCCTTTTTATGAAAAGGACATAAGTGAAAAACAGAAGGAACTAAACAAAATACAGGAGAGAAATCTGCTGCATAAGAGCTATAAAAGCCTGTCATAATTATTTAGAAGAGACTATCCTTAAGGTTTCCTCCAGTAAGCAAATTAAAGAATGGATCTCCCTTCTCATCATCTTTCTTTTGGGTCTTTTTAATATGAAGATCTACGACATTTTGTGACGAGATAGGTCTTTTAACAGAAATAAATGCTACTTTTGTAGGTCCTGTCTTGGACCCCAAAGGACCATGCTTAATTGATGAACTGGACGGAGAGGGTCGATCACCCTCCATGGAGCATGTTTCCTCCGGGGGTTGTCTGGTGGACGGAGAAGCTCCAGAAAAAACTTCTAATTCCTCCTGCCTCCTACCTTCGCCATGCAATGTTTCACTCTCATCCTTAACGGGCATTGGCAAATCTTCATTACCTAGAGAGCATGTCAAAGATAAAAATGATCAATGAAGTGTGTTAATAATAATAAAAAGAAAAAAAGACAAGACTCCAATATTTGATAACCGTGTCATAGAAGAGGATTCAGGATGCAAGAGTAGCATGGTCTCTCTGTCTCTCCAAGAAATCGGTAACCATTAACTTTAAAGGCATCAATATTACTAGTTACTAAAATAGAAAAGGGGAAGAATCAACGGGCTCCCATCATGTTACTTACTGTTGGTACCTTGAGACTGAACGATTTATGGGGTCTAAGATAATGTCAGCTGAAAGTGAAGCATTGTTCATTAAAGCTGCCATGCTCTGCCAATTATCGAAAAGAGCTGGAAGGCTAGAGAAATTGATTGTCTACTTCTGGTCAGCCTGATTCCCCCATCCACCCCTCTCTTTTTTGGCGGCAGGAGGAGGAGGGAAGAAGCCGGGGGGGGGGGTGGTGGTGGGGGTGGGTGGGGGTTTGGGGTTGTGGTGGTGTTGTTACGAGGGGGATTGAGTGGGTTGGGTTCGGAGGTGAGAGAAAGGGGGGTTAAAAAGTCTTGCTTTTTCCCCTTTTGTTAATCGAACAGTAGAAAAATTTACTCTGATCAATGAAAGGAGAAAATATTTCCAGCTTTTTCCCAGTTTTATAATACCACCACTAGGATTGATGTACCCAGAACTGGCAGGATTTTTTGAGATAAAAACTTCCCTGTTCCCAATCAAACTCATGCCTATTACAGGTAATTATATGCTGCCATACAGAATGAATATTTATTTTCCAAAATTTGATGCCTTTTTGCATCCCAATATACCAAACTTCTGAAGCCAAGTTATCTTGGGAAAAAGAGAAAAAACAGAAATATTATAGATGCAGAAAAGCAGCAGGCAGCAGCATGTTATATGAAAGAATTTTCTTCTCATTTCTCCAAACACATCACCTCATTAATCTCCCAGTCTCCTCTCTGAAGGAACACCGTGCAAGTTTACTTATATCATTTTATGCTCATTAATTTATTAATTCTTAAGTGAAAGAGTTATGGGTAAATTACCAAAAACTAACCTGTGTTTTTGCCCATTTGCAAATAGGTGACCTATGTTTTTTTGTTTTTTTTTTTTTTTAAACAATTGCATTACCTGAGTGGTGTTAATATGTAGGACAAATGTCATTATCCTAATGGCCAAAAATAATTTCTTTAATAATAAAACTATAAAAATAAATTTAAAAGAGAAACATTAAAAATTATTTTAGAAAGGTCAAAAAGTAAAAAGAAAAAGAAAGAGAAAAGAGAAAAAACATGATAAATTTCCACGGTCTTCTTCAACCTTGGACTAAGCTCCATATCCACCTTGCCCAGCCATCACCTTCACCGAACTCTAGCCGCACGATAGCCACACAAACCCACATCCACCACCCACTTCCAACCACTACACCACCTCACCCACCACGAATGTGACCACCACCCATTTCCAACCGTCACACCACGACCCATCATCACGACGCTAACCCACAACACCCCAAACACTAACCCAATCTTCAAAACCCATAATTAAACCCGACATCACAGCCGCTCCACCACACTGACTCAACCGCCATCTCCTCTTTCAGCGCCTATTGACGACCACCTATCCCCATTCACCAAAGACCCATCCAAACCCAACGAACTCATAAATGCCAACCGCCTTCGGTTACCTTCCATTCACACACTAGCAATCACTTGAACCCAGACAATCAAAATCGGCGAACACCCTCACCAACCACCACATCCGAACCAAACCCAACCTGACCCATGCACCGACCCTTGACCCAAATCCACACTTGTTCACTGCTCCAATATGCCAAATTAACAAGGTCCGACGATGGTTTCGAAGAAGCCCAACCTATTTTCCTTTTAATTTCTCTTTCCTTGTTTATTTAATTTAGTTAGTTAGTTTATCTTTTATTTGTTTTATTCATGCGCAGGGAGATGACAAGCGGATCTATCATCTGCTTTATATTTTTATTTTTTTTTTCAATGTTTTTACCTTTCTAAAATAATTTTTAATGTTTTGACTTTTTTTAAATTTATTTTTCTAGTTTTATTATTAAAGAAATTGTTTTTGGCCAGCAAGATAATGACATATGTGTCTTAATCAATACTAATTGCTATTAACACATACTAACACAACCCAGGTCATGCAATTGTCCAAAAAATAAAAATAAATAATAACATAGGTCACTTACTTCCAAATGAGCAAAAACGCAAGTTAGGTTTTTGTTATTTACCCAAAAGTAACCTAATAAGGGCTAAAAACAGAAAATTATGGCCCATTTACTTGGAAATAGAAAATAGGCAAGGATTTAAAAAGTTATGCCTTGGTAATCATATTACCAGTATAATTTAGATTAAGGATTATAATCCAGCATTTACTTTGTCAAAACTTTTTTTACCGAGAATATATGTTCTACCATTTATTTCAATTTATTAAATGCAATATTAAATTAGGTTTAGAATTAAAAATATCATTATGTCCTATCTGGTTATTTTGAATAAATAAAAGGATAAATGCCGTGAATGATACCTGAACTTTAGCAAAATATACAATTAAGCAACTGAACTTTAAAATTGATCAGTTTAATACCTAAACTTTACAATTAATTAATTTAATACTTAAAAGAACTTTTCATGTAGGCTAATGGTTAAAAACGCTACATAGCATGACAGTGTTAACCAATCTAACAAAGGTACTATTAACGTGCACAAAAAATTCATTTAGGTATTAATTGCATATTTCCCTAAAAGTTCAGGCACTATTCGCAACATTAACCCTAAATAAAAAGTTATTAATTGGGAGTGAGTTATTTAATTTTTTTATTCCAAATGAGAGAATAAAAAAATAACCTACCTAGTGGGGTTTTAATTAATCCCTCTACATAGGGAATAAAAAGATTACCAAAAAAAAATACTTCCAGTCCATTTTCCAAGTATACAAGGTAAAAGGATATATTCAGAGAGTAATTGTTCTATTCTCCTTCTAATTACCTCCAAGTAAATGAGCCATTAGGAGGGAAAAAAAAAAACACTACACATTCAAGAGGAAAAGAAAAGCATATGGCTGAAAGCCATCTTCCAAATAATAGTGTGATACACTGCATCCAGAAAATGATGCTAGGAAAGTTCATACCTTCAAGAAGGGACTGTATGCGTCCATAGCGTACTTCTCGCACTTCTGGCAAAACATCCACAGATTTGCTTTCTCTCTCTCTCTTGCAAGTGTTCTCAACCAACGTAAACTTGTCTGTTTTCCAGACGCACTCCAGGATGATGTAATCATGCTTTGATGGATAAAATTCCCTAAAGACCTGAAACCATCACACGAGAAAAGGAAAGTTCCCATTTGTTAATAAAGAATCACGGGATTAACTGGAATTTGATATGTATATTCCAACAAACCTCAACTCCTTCCTGTGTCAATTTTACAGACTGCTTTTCTTGAGAAAGAATAGTCACCATATTGAATATTGAGACCACATCGAGTAAGATCTGTAGGAAATAAACCACAACATCAAATTCAAAAAGAAAGCTCATGTTTCATACTGCACAGTCCAACTTCATTGGGCTTAAAAAACGAAAGAAAATAAATTACAGGCCATTGCAATTAAAAGTAGCACATTATGTAGGAAACAATAATAACAGGAAGGGAAAAAATGACCACCCTTCCATGTTACCATAAAATGACTATTTTGATGGCCACAGTTCCATTAACAATGACATAACATGATATTTATCAGAAAAAAAAAGCAATGACATGACAAGCAATAAGTGTACCATATCAAACTTTTCTCCCCGCCAACTCTATACGAGAATATTTAAGAGATTACCATCTTAACCATAAGTTTATCGGTTAATATTATTGAAACAAATCCAACTAAGCAAAGGACATGAGAGATAACTTTCATCACAGAACCGCCATCCCATGATCAATATTGGTATATCACAATGTCAACCACCGACTGTTAATTGTCCAGACATCAATTTCTATTATAATGACTTTCAGCCCCTAAGATGCAACAATGAGCAGGAACAAATCAAACCTGCACAAAGAGTTGCACTATAAGCATGTTAACAGAAGAGAGACTTACTTGTTGAATAAGCACACGAAATCGAGCAAGTAAGGCTAAGACAGTCAGAGCAAATCCCATGAAAAATGACTGAGCGAGTAATACTGATATCTCACTAAGAACAAGTTAAGAAAAGATGACAGCCTGACATAAAAGAAGCATAAAGAATGAATAGCATCCATGCAACCCGGTGAAATAGCTCAACTCCAAGGATAAGAAGAACAAATAAAGAAGGTTGATTTCTTAAGAATTCTGTAACTATTAATTGTACACTGAAATTAACAGAGTTTAATGTAAATTTCCAACACTAGAAGGATACCAAGCAGCCTTCAAGATTGGCTCAACCATCTGCAGAAAAAAGGTACATATCATCAGACTGGATAAAGCATGTTTGTAATTCCAATCTCTAGGTTATCTTTCATTTCTGTTTATGATTTTTCTGACATAAATACCACCAGCTCAAGAAAAGTGTACAGAACATAATAGCATCTCAAATTGGAAAAAAAAAAAAAAAAAAAAACCAAGAAACTGGCTGTTTCTCTGCAATTAGATAAAACAGAGCATGAATGACCAGAGACTTGATTCTTTAATCTGTAGGTGGAGCACAAAATGGTAGATAGAGGGACAAAGTTTGGAGGGTGAAAGTGAGAGCAAATGTATGGTTCTGTGATAGCATTGCGCCCTATTAAATTATGGTAGTACCTTGATAAGGAAGAAACAACACGAAAACTGGCTGTTTTCTCTGCAATTAGATAAAACAGAGCATGTGTGTGTGTGTGTGTGCTTTTTTTTTTTTTTTGGTTGGGGTGGGGGACGCTGGGCTGGGTGGGGTGGGGTGGGGTGTGGGTGTGTTGTGGGGGTACAAGGAAAAAATAGCTCAGCATCCAAGAAAAACTAAATTGAGAACCTTGTTCGAACCCCCACTAAAATCTCCCAAAAATCTACCCGTTAAAGCCAATTAGGGTCTAGACAACTTTTTAGAGTAAAGCAAATAAGTGCACAAATATGAAGATTAAGGGGTAAAAGTGCATTTTACATGAGAAACGAATCTCACAGGATTAAAGCAAAAGGCCATATACATTGGCAGACACAAGAAGGGGAGGGAAAGGGAAATAGTCATGGCAGCAACCCACCCCCCACCACCCCCCCCCCCAAAAAAAAAAAAAAAAACAGAACTTTATAATTTTTTTAAATTTGAACTTAGACAATTGGGGCATAACTCTAATGGTGGATCAAAGTGCTTTTACATGTGAAAGTAATCTCACAAGAATCCAGCAGCCAAACTTACTTCAAAAATTTCACAATCTGACATTGAATTAAATTTTCACCTTACCATAACAATTAAAGTTTGCATCCTTGTCCTCCCACCCCTCCCTCAAGTGAAATCTTGAGTCACTTGAGATATATTACAGAAAATGTCACTAATACTTGCACCGTATTTGGTAGATGAGAACAATTTTCCTCCACGAAGTTTAAGAGTTAGGAGGACTACCCTGCTTTACTGTTCATTTCCTTATCTTAAAGGTGTGATTAAGGAGAAGCCAGCTTTCAGAGTGGGGTTCATAATAGCTTATGCAGGCTAGAATAGTACATACTCAGTAGTCAATGCGTTTCTTTCCCAACATACATACTGGGTTGTCAAAACATTTTGTAACTTTTGATATTAGCTGCCGCATATGTATATATATATATATATAATTTTACAATAGAAAAAGAACTAATGCAAACTTGGTTGAAAAAGAAAAGGCATCACAGTATAATCAATATTCCTGTGTCCACCAGGTCAAGTAATGGGGTGAAGCAGCGAGCAAGATAGAGAGACTTTCACTTCCATATTGAAAGAAACAAACCCCCATCACCAAATCAGAATTTATCTCACAATTACTAAGAGCATATATAAGGACAATATCCCACCTCTGATAGTAAACGTGCAGCACCAAGAAGTTGCTCCATGAAGTTAGGCCTTCCATCATCACATTTTCTCCTCTTAAGACTGTTATAAAGTTACAAAAGCAGGAAGTCAGTACATTGCTCTTGATAACAATTTCATGTCAAAAGCGATAAAATTAATTACATGTGAAAACATAAGCAAGCCACTTCAAAAAGAAATAGGACTTACAAAGTGAAAAAGTTGACAACTAAACATCCTCAAAAAACCTATATTTAGGCCGATTGAAGATACATACATATATATATATATAGAGAGAGAGAGAGAGAGATCTAGCTCATAAACTAACATTTATATCCTCGCTCATCTAAGTTAGCAAGCAGGTTCAGTCCTCTGTTACTGGATACACTGTTTCCTTGAAAAACTAATGAACCACACTTCCCTCCTATAACTTTATGTAGTATAACTATCCCCTCAAGCTTGGTCTTAACTAAAACTTAGCACTAAGATACCTTGTCACTAATACTTTATATGAATTATCTCTGAATATGCAGTTATATATAATCTTTGAAGTCAATCAACAAAATGGAACCCACCTTTCTAGAAGAAACAACTTTTGTTTTGGCTTCTTTCCAGTTATCACTAGATAGCAAGAAGACAATAGCTCCTCCAGCTTCGTTAAATGTAGAAGCCGCAGATCCCTTCTCACCTGAAAAAATCAGAAAACCAAGACATATATAATAACATGATGAAGGAAAGTGGCAAAGCCAACTACTTCAGACGCTCACTGGAGAGGAAAGAGATACTTCTACGATCGTTGATCAAAGTAACAAGAATTGAAATAATGTTCTAAAGCAATGCAAAGGCATTATAACATAATATACTAACCTTTAAAAGATACTGGAAATATGAGCTACGCCTATGTTGATTCTTGTTTTTATAGACGATTCTTTCTAAAATGGCACTTTCTGAATGGAGCTGACTCCAAAGAGATTTCAGTCTCTCTTCAACAATTCCAACTTCTGAATTCATCAGATGCTGCACATTATTATCCACTTGTCATAAGAAAAATCTTATGTCAAAAAAAGATAAATGATTCAACTAAATACCCTTGCCAAGGAGAGAGAATTATAAAAAATCAAGTTGATATAATATAACATACAATGGCAAAGAGAGAATATAAATGCGAAGCTCACAAGCTTATTTGAGTAGCACGACAACAAAGGTGAAATTTGATTAATATGCATGCAACAGGGAGATAAAATGGTGGACATTGCATGCAGATTTACTTAAAACCAAACTAAATATTCCAAGACATCCTTTTTCTTTTGGATTGTGGGGGGGGGGGGATGGGATGAATTCCAAAACATCCTTAATTGTAAAATTTATATATATTTACACGATATGCAAACAAACAGGAGATCATGTAGATTGGAGTGCAAATAATGTTCTTTTGGCAATGTGGGCATGAGACAAAGTTCAATTTTTTTGAAGCAGCACCAACTTCATCCCATTGTATGCTACTGAGATAATTTATTCAACTTGCACTTCTCACAAATGCAAAGTTATATGATAGTGTAAAAATGCACGTGCAGGCGTACACACATGCAAAAAGAAAAAAAAGAAAGAAAAGGAAAAATCACTGCATCGTCTTTTTTCCATCTAGTTTCCATAAAGTAATAGACAGAGGTACACCTTTTTGTTATAAAAGAATTTCTAACTTGTCTTATAAACAATGCTCCTTAAAGAAACAACTGTTTCATCAAAGACAATAGATAATTCATTGGAACACCATATTTACTTGGGAATCCATCCGCACAAGAGCAAAACCTAAAGAGCTTAAGGTAGCGTTTGGTTGCAAGGACAAGATAGGACAAGGGAAACCGGACAGTACAATTTTCTTACATCTTGTTTGGATTGTATGGTACTAGATAAGGATTTTGTCCTGTCTAATGTTTGGTATACATAAGTACAGTACAATACAGTACAAGACAGGATATTATTTTTTGATCATTATGCCCTTGTATTATAATATCTTTATCTAATTAATTTTATTATATTGTTTAATAAATATAATTTAAAAAGATTAATCTATATATACAATTAAATTAGTTACACATTATATTAAATAAAAATCCATAATTAAATTTTTTTTTTCAAAAATGTGCTACCAAATTAAAATATTAAATATTCAAATAGTAAATTAATTAGCTAAATGTTTAATAATTATAAAATTAATTAAATTAAAACTATCAATATTAAGCTAATTAATTACATAACAATTTAATTATATTTAGATCTTTACTAATTATTACAATAATAGTGAGTATTAATATTGAACAATATTAACTATTAAATTAATAGTAAATCATCAAAAATAATATACCTTTACTTTAATTATACCTAAATCAATATCCGGTTGTTATTGAAGTTTTTCTAATTTATTGCCATTCAACAAACTTCTAATTAACCTATACTAGTTATATCAAAATACAAGAATAAAAAGGACAACAACACAACTTAAATAATCGTCACAATAGCAATACATATATGCTTTAATTTCAAAGTCATATATTAAATTTTACAATAGCCAAAAAGTACAAGTAATTGACCAAAAAAGCAACTTTCTAGTTTCTTTGACGTGCCCTCCATTCGTCATACATTTCTTGTGCTAGATTATTTCTCATTTGAGTCTATTCCACACTAGCCTCCACCATTCCGATCGTATTGATACCATCTTCCCCAATACGAATTTTCATCACCTTTTATCGACATGTCACTTGCCAAACATCCTAGGATTTATTTTCTAAGACATGGACATGGATCCTGATGCAACAAATGGAGTAGAAAACAAACAGATCATATTTAAGGGATACGTAGAAGGTACTCCCAAGGAAACTGACATGGAAATGAAGTAAAAGAGAAACCACCGCCAATATAGGATTAACTACTATCCTCAACAAAAGATGCAAACAAGAAATCCTAGAAAACATCATCGACATTGTATACATCATTAGTGCTTTGTGTTAAGTTATTTACAGACTTACATTTGCTAAACCAAGAACCTTCTGTAATTAAACATTTGAAACAATGCACCAATACAAGAATTCCATTTATTATCTCTACCTAGTGATATTGTTACCGATGTTCAGCATTTGGGATCACTTATCTATATATATATATATATATATAAAAGTGTGTGTGTATATATATATATAAACAGGACCTCCTGCAGTTAGAAAGTATACCAAACTATCAAACTAGACAAAGCAAATTCAAATCACCCAATAGTGTCAATATTTTAAGACATTGTATCCCCTAGGCAGTCATGAATAGAACAGACAACAAGCAATAATAGATAACATGACCCAGATGATCAAATTCCACAGAAAAAAAAGCTAATTCGGATTGATGGGTCGTGAGATCTTCAACACAAAGCCAATAAAGTTTCAAGCCTTTTTTTCTTTTCGTCATACATAATAAGTGTCCATTATAAAATCTGTCAATAAAGTTTCAGACTTTCAATTTTAAATGGAGAGAGAAAGAGGCAGGGAGGGGGACCCTGGTATTCAGATAACATTGCTTATGGACCAAATGCCTAGCTCACATGGTTCTAATATGGAAGTAATACCAAGAAATCACAGGTTGAGGGTAAAATGTACCAGCTGAAATTCATATGAGCCAGTAGACTATAGGACGGTTAAAATTCTATAAAGAAATCATTTAGAGAAGCTGGGAGTATTAGGTGGGTCTATGCAGCTCATAGATTGATCTTTATCATGTAAGAGCATAAACAACAAATGCCAGCATAAAAAATTAGCAGTAACATAAACAAGCTATGCAGTAGTTGTCATATCTCTGTGAAGGTGATCGGATCAGTCTTCAAAACTGTTGAGATCCTAATCCTAGGACTGCAAATGTTAGTTACAGGGACCTTGAGTTGGGGATGAACAAGAGAAACAGCAGTAGTTTCATGGAAGCAAATGCGTGGGGTGTCCATTATTTCAAGGATAACTTTGAGAGATTAGTTTTCTTACTTTTTTAATAAGAAAATAATTGCTTCCCATGTTTTTGTTTTAGCATTATTGTATAACATGTTTTAGGAAAACATGCAACAGAAAATGAACAGTTATAATGTAGGCGTACTTTTTAAACAGGAAAACATAAAACAGAAAACATCCATTAGTTAGTTATGATGTACTTTTCTATCTGGAAGGAGATTTTGTGGCTCTAAGATTGTGTAGCATACTTTTTTTTTTTTTAAACAGAAGCACTTGGAGAGACATAGCAAAATCTGCATGAGCAGTCATAATCAACTGGGGTCAAGATCTGAAACGAAAAAAATGAGATCAGCGCTTAAAAATTTCTTGTAGGCAAACATACAGAAGGAATCTTTCACTTAAACAAAAAATACTGCAACTTCGGCATGTTTTATAATGAGCTCCACTGCATTTGGAATGAAAATGAGACAATAAGGAAAGAATGTTACCTACAAAATTAACAACACTCTAATCTTAGAGCTTCTCTCGCAGCTAAGTACTCTTCCATACATGAACTACCTCCTAAAAATTCTTGCAAGCTTATCATTGCTATTAGCTACAACATGCTTATTATCATAAACTCAAAAGGAGTTTCTAAGGTTTGTCCTGCATTATTGTCAGCATGAGAAAAGTAGCAACAGAACTATTATGGTCTAGCTTTGGACCTTTATACCAGTTAGGGAATTCAATCAACTCAAAACATTTTTCAACAGTGTAATTATTTTTTATAAGGCCTACAAAAAGGCTTGGTTGAGGTCACTCATCTCTCTCTGTTTTCTTATCAATAGACATTGATTTCGAATTTCCTTTCACTATGCAAGCTGCGGCAACTCCTATTCTGCTTTCTAAAAAGCTCACTAACTTGTTTTTGCCTCTCAATTATTGAGTATTATGCTTTACTCATTTAAGGTAAGTAATCCATAGAAACTATTTGATTTTGAACATACTCATAAGAATCATTCAACCCCATAAGAAATCAAATTAATTTGTCTCTATTTTCTGTTGCTTGCAATTAGCTTTCAAATCACAAGTGCAACCATCAAACTCTTCACATGCACAATTTGGATACTCACATAGACTACTCATTTTTTCTCAATAAAGAACAAAGAATCCAAGAATTATCAAATTTAGGAAAAATTTATAAAGCCTTAACATCCGATTGGGACCAATAGTTTAAATCAAGCTCCAAGTTTAAATCCTAAACCCAAAAGAAGCTCAAATTTTGAAATTTAAAATCAAACTGAGCACCTGTTATATCAACTCAATAGCCCCACATACAAACCAGACTTTGCTTGAAGTAGAATGGGGAAGTCAAGTGTCAGAAGACATGTTAAAGTAACCCAACAAGATAGTAATAAATGGCTTGATGGAGAGATTTACCTAAAACAGTATTTAACCAACCCAAAAAGACATAATTAAAAATAGGCCCACTCTGTTGCTAGATAACATGGCAAATACATAACAAGGATCCTCTGGAGTCAAAAGATCGAAGAAGGAAGAATGAACTAAAAACATCACTAGGGAAAAGTAATACCACCTGGCCTGTAATAAACCCGATAAGTATTCCTAACTCAACTGAACCATGATGTTTTTAGTTCATTATTCCTAACTCAATTAAAAGTGGGTTCTGGTAGCGAGGGATTAGAATGAACAATATATATATATATCAAACACAAAGCCAGTGAATAAATTCCAGCAAGTTGCAATGACCTAGGTGCATAATCAAGAATATAAAGGAAAGCAATGACCCAGGTGTATAATCAAGAATATAAAGGAAAATAAATACTTTTCAGACTTCGGAGGCCATGAAAGCAAAATCATGTTAAAAAATTTCATTAAGATATTTCGTCAAACATCTAAGGGGCGAAAGTTACATGCAATACCCTTCGGCTTCCATACAAATCAAACAGACAATCAAGAAGTATTGCAACAATAATATGGTTACAATGCTAATTAATGTTAAATTTGAAACCGAAAATCAAGTAACTAATTAGGGTTTACATTATAAAATATACCAATGGGAGAGGAGAGAGGGGGGGGGGGGGGGGTGGGGGGTGGGGAGGGGGAGAGAGAGAGAGTGAAGACTCACCTAAGCTATTTTTGAAGTAGAAGATCCAGCGAAAGGTGCTAGGTCTTGGAAATTTGAAACAATGAAGGAAAGAATGGAGAAGAAAGAGGGAAGCAAAGGATAATTTTGGAATTTAGAAGTAGAGGTTAATTGTCCTGTGAGTTTGTTTCTGTCCCATCCAATATATGGAACAATTTTTTTAATTTTGTCCCATCCCTCTGGACTCTTTTTGTCCAGTACCATGGCACGTAATAAAATCCAAACAAGGAACAAATAATTTTGTCCCGTCCAGCTCCACAAAATATAACAAACCAAATGCAACCTAATTATGTACATCTTGTTTGACTTTTGTCATAGTTAAAGTTTTTGGAACAGTCTAATATTATAGTAATAGTCGACGAGTGGCTTTTATTGGTAAGTAATAGAAGGAGGTAGAGGTAGCCACTAATAAGTAATAACTGATGGTCACTTATCATCAATGGAAAGAAAAACGATTTCTAAGACAAAATTAATAAGCAAATCATAATCCTATAACAGATCCAATCAGTGCACACCAATAGGGAAATAGGAGAGGTACTGAATAGTCATTCTTCAGTTTCATTGTTTTAAGTAAAGCTAATTCCAGGCCCAAACGGCAACTAATCAACGTAACAGCAATTCAATGGGACTAGAGGGGGAACGGAATAGAGATTACACCCAAGTAACAGGGTGTAAATGCAGTTCAGTTGGCCCAACCAAAATCCAACAAATGCAATAAACTTAGCACAAAGAATCCATAATTCAAAATTATACCCCATTCCTACAAACGAGCTGGGAACCCTAGTCACATATTGGCCCGAGATGAAATAGAGGCGGGTTGGGGACAGGTCATATAAGATCCAACCCGCCCTAGTTCATTATAGGGTTGCTCAAACCCCACCCGCGATCTTTTAGAGTTTTTTTCTCAATACCCAGACCTACCACTATAGGGTTTTGACTTTTGACCCTCACCCCACCCTGCCAATGCATTCATGTTTTTTTTTTTTCTTTCCTTTAATATTATTTTCTTTTACATTAAAAAACTACAGGAAAAGGGATGGTTTTGTCGTTATCGCCTCATGAACAAGGAAGGAGATTTAAAAGTCTGTGAAGCTAATATTCAAAGGTATCGTTGAATTTGACATCCACCATCAACATCATAAATATTAAAACAAATTCAGAATTCCTTCTGTCAAATGCTAAGACATTTCGCAATAGACAAGAAATGAGTCCGCTTGACAGTAAATCCTTAGCCAAAATATCACCTAAATTGTAAATAAAATAGAGTTTCACTTTCTTCAATAAATTACAATATAAAACAAACAATGAAAATAATAGCATCATCCATCATGATCTTCCATAATAATCTCCGGTACATTCATTCTTAAATGTTAAAACAATCACAACTTGTAATGTAGTCATCAAGGTAAAAAGATAAGAAACAATTAGTAACAATGATTGTTTTAACCAGACGAAGCAGATAATTACCTTTTTTATCACTAAACTAAACTAAACTAATGCTATCAACATATCCTAGAATTGGACTCTTTTCACGTTTCAAATTTGAGAGTTGATCACGGTTGGCCTATAAGAAAAATGCTCTTAAACATGTCTTAATTGCACAATAGTGACAGAATACATTTTTTATGCAAGAGCTTACGATAGGTCAGCTAACCATAAACATCCAAAAAAGGAAGATTCAGCATTAATTTAAACAACTCTCCACTAGCATTAGCAACTAGCTATACTAAACAATTTAATAAAATTCAGCAATTGTTTCTTATTGCTGTCATATTAGCACATCTTTTAACCTTTTTATGAAGCATTCATCCCTTAGAATATTAGTATATTACTTCCACGTCTACTCCATTTTAAAAAGAATTCCATTGTAATAATAATTTTCATTTAAAATGCGGAGCAGTTATGCTGTAACAACTAACAAGTGTCCATTTGGAGTACGAACAAACCTATTTTTGAAAGTATAAGCAGAAACACAAGCTCATAATTAAAAGTAATTTATCCGGTCGTTTTCAAAAGACTGAAGATTCAAAACAAAATTAAAAGGGATTCAATGTTTTTGCCGAGATAAATCATGAAATATGCCCAAGGGTAAGAGGTTAGGATTTCGCATCCCTTTACACGCCCCGTCATCGTGGAGGTCGTAAGGGAAAGGGGTTAGGGTTTCGGGCGAGAAGAGGAAGGCGGTAAGAGGATGAGGGGTGGTGGTGTTGGTGGTTCATGGTGGTGGTGCACGGTGGTTGTGAAGCTGCATTAAAGCGGTTCGAGTGAAGTTCCCGCAAGTTGCCGCCCGACAACAACTTGAGCTCGACAGCAACTTGACGGGATGCTATTACAATCATCACGTACAAAACAAGACAGAGCAACCTTACCTTGAGCTCGACGCTGTTAGTTGAGTGAGGAGGAGAGCGGACGCAGGCGGGTCTAGTATAGGAGGAGGCTCGCCGACGCAGCTGGCCGCCGACGGAGAGGCGGTGGTGGCGGACTGGCAAGACGCAAAGAGGATCCTGTTTTTAGAGAGAGAGAGAGAGAGCGGAAGAGAGGGGAGGGAGGGTCTGTTTGTTTTGGCTTTTTTCCGGCAGATACATACACTTTTTCAAACTTTTTCTAACAAATTATTTATCAAAAAATAGATATAGATAAAAAAAAGTTGACAGTTCTCATCAAAAGATCAAATAGAATAAATATAGATAAAATTTAGATGCAAATTGGATATATTTACACATATCATTTTAAAAAAGATACAGATACAGATGAAAAATAGACAATCCAAACAGACCCGTTAGGAGGATTGAGGTGAGGAGAGTTTCAAATGAAAAGAAGCGGCCATGTTAGGGTATGGCGAATGTTTTTTAATTTTTAATATTGTATTTTCTTTTTTATATTGAATTTTATTAATTTGGCGGGTCCATTTACCCAGCGGATCTTTCTTTTATGACCATCATGAAACCTGCTGGGCTTTTTAAACCCAACCCGTGATCCTCAAAGACCAGACCCTGTAGGGTTTTACCTGGTCGGAAAGTCAAGTATCCTATGATATTATATCGTGCCATGCATATATGGGGAGTTTTTTTTATCTTTTTTCTATTTTATTTTAAGGATGCTTATTGATTCGTGTAGAGCACCACCAATAAGTAATTATGTAAATTGTCAATTCATAGAATAATACAGCAAATTGCATGACTAAATAATAATTTCTAATCTTCATCACCAACAGTTTTTCCTTAACGATAAGACAAAGAAGCAAACTGTCGATGAAAGGCTAGGGTTTTAGGTACTGACGATGATAGAACGGCCGACAGAGAGAAGAGAGAGGTGGGGAGTGGGGATGGTGGGTGGGGGTTTGTCATAGTGCAGAAATCTGGTTTTGAATAGAATTGAACTTGGGGCTGCGCCACACCACATTGTATCTGGAAAGGGTGCCACTCAAATAAAAAGCAAAATGACAAGTTGAACTCGTATTATAAAGAGACGAGATTATAAACGATTGATCATTTCTCTTCAGGAAGAGGATTTAGTATTATAAAATTAATTCCGCCTCTTGAAGAAACGAGATCGGTCATTTACAACATCTTTATTTTAAGAGTTGAATTCAGGTTGCTTATTTCTTAGACTATTTTTTATCTAATTGAAATTGTGTAATTTTTTGTAAAAAATTATTTTTTTCCTTGATCAATTGGTATTGGTATCGCATGGGTTCAACCAATAGAATAAGAATGGGAAAAAAATACCTAAAAACCCTTTTTGCATAACTCACCTTAATTAATTTGAGAAATATATAAATTTTATATTTTTCTAATAAATAAACTATATATTTTAAGAGGTTTCCAAAATTACTTTCTTTTTCCTTTCCAGTATTCTATGTGTGTGTGTGTGTCATTTGCATCTATCCTGCATCAAATTTATATGTATAGGTAAAATTGTTATTAATTCTATTTTGCAATTGGCAAATAATAATAACTTTATATGTGTTGATGGTTCAAGCATGACCTTGGATCTATTCGAGCCAAGCCTTTCATCTTGCTAGGCCAAGCCAAAAGACGACCTTAGGCTCCATTTGTGAACTTTTCTCCTTACCAACCAGAGCACAATGTCCAGATGGCTTCGTGATACTTCTACTTAGATACACTATGACTTGATCGAACCAACAAGCATAACATGGTATCTAGACACCACACGATCAACCACTCACCCACTATAAATATAACCGTCAAACCTGCCCATCCGCCTACAACAAACACAAATGCCAAGCCAAACACAATTGCCAATCAGTTCCCCATAACATGATTAGACACCCCCCTCCCCCCCCCCCCCCCCCCCCCCCCCCCCCCCCCCCCCCCCCCCCACCCTCCTTTTTCCCGCCATCTAAAGGTAATGTAGCATAAAATCATATTCTTCGATTTTTTCTACGAGCTTTCTATAATAACCACTAACTTAAGCACCGAGTGATCGTGCTGAGCCCACGCTCGACGTACCACTAACGAATTTTCTATTTTGTGGATTCTCTTATATTGAGTTCCAAGCCCATTTATCAACTGATGTAGACCATGCTAGATTTGAGCAAACGACAATATTTACGTTATGCATTGATTTTATAAAAACCTACATATGTTTTTTTAATGAGGATTTGTAAATGCTAAAGGTGAGCGGGTAAGCTCATCATATAGGATACCCACCCCGACCATGTCTGACCAAATAGGGTTTGGATTAGGGGTGGACACTGATCGGTTTGGTTCGATTTTTCCTAAAACCAAACCAAACCATAATTTACTATTTGATTTTTTTTCCATCCCAAACCAAACCATTAAATAACGGTTTGGTTCGGATTATAAATTTTTTAAATCATTAAATAACAGTTTGGTTCGGTTTTGACTACGATTTAAATCAAATCTATAACTAAAAATTTTCCTTGTTCTAGTTTTTTCACATTTTTGTAGATTCTTAAATATTTATATCATTTTACAAAGTTGATATTATAAACTACGATAAAATACTTTATAAATTCATCATACTTTTAATTTATAATTCTCTATAAAATCAATTATCCACCAATAAATATATTCACTAATCAATATATAGTAAGTCATAATTTATGATTTTTAATATAACTATCATGTCAATTATCTACCAATAATTTAGCTAAAATAGAAAATCATCTATCTACAAAATTCATCAATAAATAAAATGATCAGCTGACAAAATATATTAAACAATTAATACATAATGAAAGTGTATAACTAAATAAATAAATTTCATACTTTACAAAGTTAAAAGCTATTAAAAAAAACAATAGTTCATCATAAAAAAAATTACATATCATGAGCTTAAAAAAATAAAAAAAAAACAAGTTGATTTTTAATTAATATTCACCAAATAATAAATATCAAATGAAATCATATAAACATATAGTAAAATATTATTATATTTTTCTAAAACGGTTTGGTTCGGTTTTACGGATTGTTTTGGTTTACCTTCCAAACCAAACCATAAATTTACGGATTAGTTCGGATTTGAAAAATTTCAAACTAAACCATGAAAAAAACCATATTTTCGGTTTGGATTGGTTCGGACGGATTGATTTGATTCGGTTGGTTTTTTTGCCTACCCCTAGTTTTGGATGGGTATTAAAAGCCACAAGGTAGGGTGTGAACATTAATTTCTTCGAACCTGCTCTCACCCAGTAAGGTATGGGTATAAGGTCTTCAAACCCTGTACCCGCCTTACAACATGTATTATATTATAGAAAATACAAGTTCTAGAGTATCATGTATCTATCCTGTTAAATATTATATAGTAATATTAATGTATAATAAATAATGATATCCTATATTTTATATCGCAACCACTTGCATTAGATATTATTATTTGTAGACTGCATTTAAGAAGGTATTATTATAGAAAGATTTGTACTATTTTATTTTAGAGTGACTTATTATTTTCATTTTAAAGAACTATGGTTGTATGTACATACTTGAACTCCCAAATTATATAGAGATGTTGTTTATATTGTAACACTAATTAATATATAGAAGTAGTTCTAGAGTTTTTAATTTTGGAATTTTGTGCAAGATTTATAATCTTGTTTAATATCACATAAATAGGTTTCACAAGTATTTGTTGTTGGTTTCAACTTTCACATGTGAATATATCCTAATATTATAGAGCTTGTGATATTAATAAATTACTTTTTAAATTTCTCTCTACATGCTATTTATATTGAATGTATGAAAATAAAATAATGTTGTATATCACATGAAAACAATCAAAGACTAAATTTCATATTTTAAAAAGAAAGAAAAAATATATAAAGATTTGTTAAAAAAAAATACAAGCTCCATAGGCACCCTGTATCTTGTGGATTTTACAAGGTACAAGGTGGATACAATGAGCTATAGGATAGATTTCGAGTACAAAATTCAATATCCTTTGAGTTACAGGGTAAGGTGCAAGCATTGCTTCATATCCTATCCATTCTGTACCTGCTCACCCCTAGTAAATGCTAGCAAAATGAAGTGAATGCTAGCAAAATGATATTAAGAAAATGAAAAAGAGAGAAGAAAGGAAACCAAAAAGGTTAGTATTTTTCTTAAGTGTAAGTAAACTTTCACTTTTACTTAATCACCATTTACACCATAATTATGATTAGATACGATACAAAAAAAGTCATTAAATATCGGGTTCGAAACCAAAATAATTTTTCTTAACTACTAATTATGGATAGTTTGTTTGGCTCATTTTACAAATTATTGATTCCTCTTTTTAACCATTTAAAATGTTGATACCCAAAATAAACTTATTGTCAAATACTTATACCTTTTGATGTAATCTACCTAATGATATTTTCATTAACATTCTCATTTATAAAAGGCAAGATATTTAATTTCATATACTTCATATATATTCCATAATCAATTCTATCATATATCATATTGTATTACATTAAATTACACAATAATAGGGATTTATTTAACTCCGCACTCATCTATAATAAGATTATAATTGTTTTATTTCATATATATATAGCAAAGCCTCATTAGCCTAATAAAAATATGTCTGTACCATTTATGTCTATATTCACACGCACACACACAAAAAGAATAAGCAAATACTGGATTCTTTAACTTTTTCAATCTATAGTTTTAAATGATAATTTAATTAACTTTTTTTTCTATAGAAAAGATTAAATATTTAACTTCATGTATTTTATATATACTCTACTATTCGTTAGATTATATATTATATGATCTATAATGTTTATTAAGTTTTCTCAAATAATTTTGATGATAAAAAAAAGGTTAAAGTATTGTCTAACTAATTTGAGTGTGCAATATGAATGTTACTTATCACTTAAGAAAATATAAATAAAGAGTTAAAAATACGAACATCAAAAGAACAGCTCGAAGTATTGAAAGATCCTTCGTCAAAACCTATGTTAGATGCTCAGTCAAAAACATTGCTAGAGGCACAAGATAAACAAGACAAGTAATATGAAGGTTGTTAATCTTCAACAGTTGAGTTGGTAAAAATATTTGGTGAAGACTCGACCCCACTAGCTAGTTGTACATGGGTAGTGCATCTAATGCATCCAACTCAAGTTGGAATTAAATGTATTGGGATTCTTCAAGTTGGACAATTTTTCATATTTTTCAAAGATTTTTGGATATCAAGTTATTAAAATTTTATTCACCACTAAAAATAAGGGAAAGATAACTTCAATTTCCAAAAGTCCAGGAAAATGACCAATTTATAGATATGGTAAAAAATTATAGATAACGTGGTGATCTTAAATTAAGGAAGGGGACAAGGGTGAACTTCTTCAGTTGAATGTTTTGCCAAATAATATTGAGTTCGATTTGCAAAATTTGAAATGTAGATATCATGAGATTTGAATGGAACAAATTTGATATTATTAAGATTGGTATCTTTTATAAAGTATTTGATAGATTGGTTTCAAACGTTCAAATCCCAGGAAGTTAGGATATTTGTTTTTTTTTTTTTTTTTTTTGAATTATGCAAAACCTATCTTCAAGATTTCGAAACTACTACTATTACAAGTTATGATACATATAAGCAAAAATTATAAGCTTATCTTCTGCTAATGATTGTCACAACCTTCATAAAAAGCTACCTTTATCTTACAAGCTTACTCAATGCTTTTTAGTTTTTGTGCTCAAATCTAAGAGATTTCATCATATTTCATCTATAAACACTTAATTCTTTTTATTAAATGTTGATAGAGTGCTCTATAAAGAGGATTATTTTATTTCTTATAGATTTGTATTAGCTAAGTGGTTAGATTAGTAAGGTAAAGCAAGATAAAGTATTGGTGTTTATAACGTCTCTTGTTTTATTAGATTTAGTAGAATAAACGGGTAGAGAATACTAGGTTTCCAGCAATGGATCTGGAAGAGGAGACTCATTTACAATGATGAAAAAAGAAATCACCTTTATCTATAGCCTAGTATTAAAGTTCATATCATAGGAGTTTATCGAGCACATTCTAGATAATTCGATAATGTAACTCCTGTCACACACATTACAGATGGGAAGTGTACACACACACATATATATTTGTTGTGTGTCTAGTCGTTGCATATTTCAATTAAACGAATTTCACTTCTTCTTAGTGAAAAAAAAAAGGGGGGAAGAAAAGAATTTGACATCATTAATGCAGTTGAAGTGACTAAATCTAGGAATGCTTTTTGATGATTAACTTGTGAAGTAGTCTTATTTCCTCTTGTGGGAGAAATATAGGTGATGCTTAATCATGGACATTGGACAAGTTGTTCTATCCGATATATTTGTTTATTTATCTATACGTAGTAAATTTATTTGTGCGAATATCAATTATATTAAAATGAGTTAATATCATGAATAATATTTAAACTTTGACAAAATATGCAATTGAATAACTGAACTTTAAAATTAATTTATTTATTACCTAAGAAAAAACTTTTTGTGTATGGTAACAATACCTCTGTGATATTGCTTAATGTGCACGAAAAGTTTTTCTTTTTGTACTAAATTGATCAATTTAAAAGTTTAAATACTTGATTGTATGTTTTGTCAAAATTCAAGTATTATATAAAATAATATAAATGCGGTTGCAACCTTACCTTTTTTTTTTACAAATGTCGTATATTTTACATACGATTTTTATGATATTTGCGTAAATACCAAACTTTTCCATTCATAGTAAAGCGTGTGTTAAAAATACAATTTTACATGTTATTTATAATAAATTGTATGTTAAAATACATTTTTACAATGTACTACAATTTCAAAAACGCATGTTTTGAATACAATTTTGCAATGATATTTTAGGTAATTAAAATTATATATATAATTTATATTTTGATAATTTTATTTTATAGGATTGATAATATATGTTACACTTAATTCTATCAACTTATGATACAATTACAAGGAGAAGGAGTTGATGACTTGATGGTAAGAACTAGCCTCAACTGGACATATCAATACTCGATCATAATAGTCTTCGGACACCTTCGAATACACAAATATGTCACCAAGACATGTAAATATAGACATTTCGCTAGTTCGAACCGCATACCAATCCGGCTATGCGGAGTCCTCCTTAGGACCCGCCCTAATGAAGTGGGTCAAACCTAGCTTCTTGACTTGACTAGGAATGCAATCGAGATGGATATACTAAAACCCGAACCCGATACTTAGTAGGGTTCCCGAAACCCATCTCAAACCCTATAGGATTTTTGTCCATGAACCCAAAACCCGCTAAACAAACCCTATAGAGTACCCGTCCCAAACCCTATAGGGTTTTTTCATCTTTTTCTATTTCCAATATTTCCCTACTTCACAAGCTAAGAAAAACTCTTATCATTACTTATACAATCCTCTTTATAAAATACCATTTTCATAGGAAGAAAATCAAAAGTGTCTTAGGAAACCAAATTAAAGAGAATGTAATGTTCATCACAACATTTATCAAATCACAATACAAATTTTAAAGTGAAATAAAAATTAGACAAAGCAAAAGCATCTCTCATCAAATTATAATACAAATTTTAAGTCCTCATAGATTTCACTACTCATTTTCATCTTCTTCTTCATCTGTCTTCATACCTACAATAGAAAAAAAAAAACAAAACATTTCCAATACATTAGATACATGGCGAAAACATTTAAAAAATAAATAAATAAATAAATTTACTAGTCTCTTACCACTTGATTTATGAACTATCCAACTTTGAGTACACATCAATGCATCTATGGTATCTGCTTTAAGTCGACTTCTATGTGAACTAATTACTCGACCGCCAGTACTAAATGCAGATTCATATACAACTGTGGACACGAGAATAGCTAGTATATCTCTAGCTACCTCTGCTAACGTAGGATATTTCATTACACTCACTTTCCACCATTCAAGAATATCAAACTTAGAGTTTTCCACCCAAGGCTCCATAGGTTCTTCTAAATAATGGTCTAACTCTAACTTTACCTGGACATCAATGGTGGTAGTTTTCAAATATTCTAAACAACATTCCATAATAGGATTAGTTGAAGTTGGAGCACTAGTGCCACCGTCACCTCCTGAAGGATTTGGAGAAGATCTACCATCTGAGCTCTTACTTTGGCAAGATTTAGATCTACCTTGATATTCTTGAATTAGTTCATAAGCAGTGTCCTTGACATTTTGTATCTCTTTAGAAGCATTAACTCTAAAAACCTTACGAAACACAAAATCCACCGCCTTCATCTTAAAGCGAGGATCCAACACAGTACATACAGCCATAATGACATGAACGTCACCCCAATATTTTTCAAACTTTTCAAACATCTTTTTAGCCATGACACTAATATTCAAATCAAGAGAATCCTTCCATTCAATCAATGCATTTCTAATTGTATATACTTTCCAAAAATAATAATTTGCAGTCGGATAATTAGTACATGAAAATAGGTTAGATACCTCATAAAAAATAGCCAACTTTTTGCATATTTCTTCAGCCAACTCCCAATCATCATCTGAAGGAAGACTTTTATAATGTTTATCCAAATGTTGAACTCTATAAAAGACTTCTTTATATCTAATGGCAGTAAGAAGCATGTTATACGTTGAATTCCATCGAGTCTTGCAATCCAAACAAAGCCTTCTATTGTATGAGACATCTAGCTGCTTGCAAGCTTCCCCAAATTTCTCAACTCGTGATGGAGTTGCTAACCAAAACTGGACACTATCACGAATCTTCTCTATTGCACTTTCTATCACAGTCACACCATCTTCCCACGAAGAATCAAATCATCCTTTCGCAACTTTAATAACATAGTTGCAATCATTGCATCATTTATTGAACAATTATCTACAATGATAGTAGATAATTTTCTATCTAGATTCCATGCCATCAATGAATGAGATAATCCCTCAGCAAGATTTTCATTTGTATATGGAGTTGGAACATACAAAAAACTGCATATGAATGTAACAATAATTAAAAGAGATTCTAATTTTCAGATACATTAGATAGAATATATACAAGTATAGAGACTTACTCAAGAGTCGACTTTAAAGTTTCTAGTTGTTGTCAATGAAGTGTGCAGTAACAGTCATGTATCCCTTTTCTGATTTTAAGTCCACATATCAGTTATTATTACCACTCGAGAATTAAGCCCTTTCAGTTGCACCTTCAAATTTTCCCTTTCTACATTATAAATGCTCAAAATTTCTTTCTTTATGGTTGTACGACTCACATGCTAAATAAGAGACTGAATACTCTCTATGTACTCTCTAAAATATTCATGCTCAACTATTGAAATAGGATACCCGTGGACAACAATTGCCTTTGCAAGTTTCTTCCTAGTAGTTTCTTGATTAAGAGTCCAGTTTCTTATTGTCAAGCTACTACTGTCACTCTCACTTTGGTTTCTTTCCATTGACAAGAGATATTGTCTAAGGTTTCCATGATTGTTTCTTTGAATGCACTTTATTAAGTGATTATGCAAGTGCCTGGTGCCATTTTTACTTACTGCTTTCAATCTTTTTGAACGATGGTTGCAAATTGCAACTTCTTCCCCATCGATCGTTTTCTTCACCATCTCAGACCATACGGAAGAAGTCAACTTACGCTTGTTAGGGTTGTCTGTCTGATTGGCGTTACTTGCTACAAGAGAGCCTGATGTAATTGTTGGTTTTCCTGGTCTAGGTGGTAGAGATGGGCTTTCCATATGATCAAAATCATTGACATTTTCCTCCATATTCATCTCATATTCATCCACATCCATACTTAAATTAATTGCATGAAAGGATAACATTAAATAGCATATCAAGGGAATTGGAATAAAGAACATATCAATGGAAATATCAAGAGTTTTATCTCATATTAAAAGAATTGCATTTTAAGAATTGCGAAAACCAAACAATCCTTGGGCTCCGTTAGTTTTTCCTTAAAAAAATTTGTCGGATCTACGAAAAAGAACAATTCAATTTTCATTAGATTTTGGAAGAAGAGAGTCATCTTCTTTTAATGCACGAATAGTTCACCAAAATTAAGATAAATAAATTCATATGACATGCATATAAGAAAACAAAACAGTTAGAGTCATGCATTACCGAGATCCGCGAGCAATGATTGCGAGAAGGAAAATAACAGCAGATCGATTTGTTGTTCTAAGCAAAAGCGACGTCCGACGATCCTTGAGCTACGATTGTGATGCAGAAGGAAAATAAAAGCTGGGTTTGGGTGGAGAAGAAGTGGAGGATTGAGGTATGACTTTTGAGGAGTGCGGCGGCGAATGAGAGGAGAGGAAATTGGAGAGTGAGGACTAAGGATTTAGGGTTTTTTAGTTTCTTTTAATAATTTAATAAAAACAAAAAGAAAAAAAAAAAGCTGCCTTTGACATGATTGGACGAGAATAGGATTACAGGATGACCAGAAGAATCAAAAGACTAAGTCTGATATATATATATATATATATATATATATTAACAGGTTTGGGTTCCCAACAGGTTTTACATCCCTCCCAAAACCCTATAGGATTTTATTATTAATCCCAAAACCCGTTCCAAACCCTATAGGGTATTTATCTGGCTGGGCGGGTCGGGTACCATATAAAAACCCACTCGCTTGCATCCCTAGACCTGACATATTGAACCTAGTCGAGTTAAAAAAAATAAAAATTTTATATATATTATTATAATAACTAAATAAATAAACAATACAAAATAATAGAAAAAGTTTTTAAAAAGTAAATAGCATTTAATGTTAGACTATTTTTAACATAAATAAATATTATTAATTATATACTCAATAATATTTAATGCATCGTTGGCAACAACATATGTGTAAATTTAATTCAAAAGCATGTCTTGTGCTTTATATAGGGTTCTAGAAAGAGAGATGGATCTCACTTCTAAACAATATGAGACTTCCTTTTCCCTTGTAAACTCTACTTTTTAGAGTGTTACTCTAGTATCATATTACTAATATTTAAACTCAATATGGACGTGTTTGTGTATAAATAATTACACATCATTGATAGTATTAAATAAATACAAGTTAAAGGCTGTATATTCTTAAACTCATTTTATATTTAAACTTTTGAATTCTATTTTAATATAAAAATTTTTATTTCTTCATTTTTTTTAATGAAGTGGATAAGTCAAGAGGCTTGAACCGATTGGTCCAAAATGTGGAACACGCACCGTATCGATATGGAATTGTTACGGGTCTCATTTTTAAGACCCGGCCTGACCATGGAGGTATCTAAATATATACTTAATCCTCATTCTTTTTGGGACCTCGGTGTGTTGATTCCTCTTTGATATCTAGCAATTTCACTTCAAGGCCTTCTATCCTTCGTGGAAAAGAAATTTCTGACCACCAAGGCATAATACTCGGAGAGGAAAAGTAGCTTGATGGACAAAAATTGTGAGAGCTAAAAACTAGCATAGACGTTAATTGCATTCATAGCCTTTGGAATTCCATCATATAATGTAGTCGCATTAAAACGGGCTTTATAAGCTGGGAAGCATATTCATACACTTTTTCGATGTCTTGAAATGTAAATTTACACATTACAAAAATATTATTTCTAGAGGTAAATATAAAATTTAGTACATTAATTTTATATAAAAAATTTAATTTGATATATTAGTATTAATAGAGTCACTTTTATATTCAACAAAACTTTTTGTAACTATTTTTACTACTTTTTTTATATAATTAGATCTGTTTACTGACATATAAAAAACAGTTTATCATTAATACTTCTTTTTAATACCGTTCTAACAATAATAGATTGCCTCTTTATGTTTAAAAATAGAAAAAACCATGCTAATAAGATAGCAAAAATAGATACAAAGTATTAAATTTATTATTTTAAAGTTGATGTATCAAATTGAATTTTTATGCAAATTTCAAATCCAGAATTAGATAATTTTTCTTATTCTCAAATATTCTTTAGGGAAGGGGAAAAAGAATAGGAAAAAAGGAAAATCAAATGTTCTTGTTTTCACACATGTTCACATAAAGAGCCAATATCCGGGTTACAAACTTTCTACCAAATACATGTACATAGAGTTTTTAAAGGGTTGTATCCGGATTTGTAGATACCTGCTAAAACCCTAATGTCACGTTTGGTACACTAAAATAATTTGGAATTGAATGGTTTGAAATGAAATGGGTTCTAAAATGACAAATCAATTCCTATGTTAAAATTATATATGGAATAGAATGGCTATAAGATGCATTTGTTGAAAATATCCGAAGCAATAAATGCAAGTTATGAATATGTAATAGGATTAAAAAGTAATTATATTACATGCAATTAATAAAGTTAGAATAGAATCTCGATTCCAGCTTCTAAATATGCATCCAAACGTGAAAAATGGAATGAATCCTGAAATCGCGTTTCTGCGCATCAAAATGGCATAAATTATTGCCCCCCTTTTTTTGCCCCAATACCATGCAAAGTTGCTGGAAACCGAGTCATTTTAGGCATCCACTAACCCTGGTGCATGAACATAATTAGGTGCCATCCCGTGAGAAAACGAACCGAACTCCTCTTTCTCAATCGATTTGTTTCTCTCTTCAATTCACAAACTTTAAAAACATTCAAAACTAAATGTGCATTAAGCTCAAGAACCTTCCACAAATTGCATTTAAATTGAGGCTGTGAGAAGCATGTTGGCCACTCCTAGAAGATAAAGTAAATCACACAGTTCTAACTATACATCAGAAATCTTCCCATTTAATGCTAGAATACAACAGCCATATGCTGTTGTTACATATATACTTATTATACTCATACCGCTTGGCCTTTTTGTGATGTGTAGGGCCTCTTCTCCCAGAACTTAAACTGCAGTACTCTGTGTTCCAACATCTCTTCAATTTCCTCTATTGGAAGCCCCTTTGTTTCTGGCACATATATCAGAACAAAGAACAAGGCCACAACTGAGATGACACCAAATAGCAGGAATGTCCAAGAAGTCCCTATTGCCTCTGTTAGAGATAGGAATGACTGTGCGACAATGAGGTTTGAGACCCAGTTTGCTGTGGCAGCTATTCCTCCACAGACCCCTCGAAACCTTAGGGGATATATCTCAGAATTGACTATCCAGGGAACTGTTCCCATTCCTGGAGAGAAGAATATGATGTAGAGAGCTAGGCCAATAAGTGCAAGCCAACCATACTTGCTCGGGCAACCCCTTGTGTACCATAATCTGTGCTCATCATGGCACATGTCTTTCACTGTGTCGTTCGAGATCAAACATGCTCCAGGAAAGAGCTGCATCAAAAGCAAGGACTCCAATCAATGGCTTACCATGGTACTATGCCATAAAACAGTATGGCACTAAAGATGAAAGACAAGTTTGCCTTAAATACTTGTTTTACCTTATTTGCAGGTGAAGCACAGAACCCGCAATCAGGGCTTGATGCCTTCAAACACTTCATACAGTCCCAAGAAGCAGCGTTACCTGCAGAACTATAATCCGGACAAGTATACTCCGCAAAGTGAGATGTTGCTGCTTGACTAACTAGAGGTGAATGAGAGGTAGTTTCATGGAAAACTCCAGACAGAACCCCTAGTGAAAGTATCACTCCTAACAGACTTATTATTAGAAGCTTCTTCCTCCCAGTCCTATCAATGAAGTATATGCTCACTATAGAACCAAGAGCATTAAGTCCTGCTGTAACAAGTGAAAGAAGCAGTGCAGTTTCATTGGATGCAAAACCGGCTAACTGGACAATTGTGGGGCTGTAATACATAACCGTGTTTATGCCAACAAATTGCTGGAAGACCTGAAGCCCAACACCAGCAACCAAGCCTCTCCTAACTGTCTTTGTTTTAATTAGACTAACCATGTTGATCTTCTCAGAAGATCCCATCTCGCGTATCTCATTCTCAACAGATTCCTTAAGGTCCTGCACCTCTCTGTCAACCTCATCAGCTGGATAGATTCTTTTCAATATTTCTTTAGCTTCATCCTCTCTTCCCTATTGCAGACACAATAAGAGTAGATGATTAGTTGCCATTTTAAACACAATTTGGATTTGCAAAATTGAAAAAGGACTAAAGGAATACAAGCCTTCCGGAAGAGCCAACGAGGGGATTCAGGGAGGAGAAGCATCAAAATGAATTGCAGCAGAGCTGGAAGCCCAGCAACACCAAGCATCCAGCGCCATGTCCCTGGAGCCTGTATTGGTAATATAATCAATGAGGAAGTGATTTCGGAAAGTTGTAAACATTACTCATGCTAATGCTTGTTCATATCTTTTTAATTACTCACTGCCCCTGTTATCTGGATACATATTTAAACAAAAACTCTGTATGCACTGCTCCTTTCTTTTATCATCCGAAAACATATATGGTTGAACTTATTTAGAGTATTAGCAGAAGAAAGAGAAGTTTAGGAGTCTTTACAATTTTATTTTATCAGACTGAGATAATAACAATTAGAGATTGTGTTAATCAAATTGATAAGGATCATTGCTTGCTCACCTTGGTGAAAGCCAGGTTGATAAGGTAGGACAAAAACTGGCCCCCGGTGATCAGAAAACCATTGGTACTGACAAGGGCACCACGAATTCTTGCAGGAGATGCTTCTGAGATGTAGAGTGGAGATGTCATTGATGCCATACCAACTCCAAGACCGACAAAAACTCGGCCAACTATCAAACTTGCTGGGTTAGGAGCAGAAGCCATGATAACAGCTCCAATGAAGAATAGGAAGTCTGCAGTTAAGATGGCACATCTCCTCCCAAAACGATCATTCATCCATCCTCCAATAGCAGCGCCAACGACTGCACCAGCAACTGCCATGCTTACTATCATTTCCTGTTTGATATCAGACCACAATGTGATGCTGTTCCTTTCAGTGGGAACTTAGTATACCTAAAAATTAATTTCAATTGGAATTTGCCAAGGTTCTTTCTTCCTTTTCTTTTAGCTGTGGTTACAACAGGGAAAGGAATTCGAGTTTGTAATATCCTTTGGGAACACAACACTCATGCCAACTAATCTACTAGGCCTTAGCTACCAAGCTTGAATAACTGATAACTAAGAGATTAAAAAATGTGGCAATTACAATGATAAAGGAAACTATCAGTTGCAAGTAAATATGGACTAACAAATTGTTCCATTGAATTTGGCACCACGGCCAATTTATCTTAGGGTCTGTTTGGATTGTTTGTTTTTCATCTGTATCTGTATCTTTTTTAAAATGATATGTATAAATATATCTGATTTGCATCTAAATTTTATCTATATTTGTTTTATTTGATCTTTTGATGAGAACTGTCAACTTTTTTTTTTTTATCTATATCTATTTCTTGATAAATAATTTGTTAGCAAAAAGTTTGAAAAAGTGTCTGTATCTGCCGGAGAAAAGCCAAAACAAACAAACCCTTAATTTGGAACCAAAATTGGTCCAGGGATTGACTCGGGCGTACTAAAAGGTCAAGAGTTAATGGGTAAAATCGTATTGAACTGCAGTTAAACTAGACAGTTTTCAAGGCCAGATCAGGTTCAAATGGATTAAAACCGGGCAGATCAATCCAAGTTTAGCAATAATAAATTAAACTTGTAGATTAGTGTGGGTTTTATTTAATACAACACTCCTTAACTTTGGATTGAATCTTTTAATAAATAATTATTGGAAATTCAAACACTAAAAATGATACTATATTGAATTTAGCATCATATTCAATTGATTTTAAAAGTTCTAACTTAAAATATGTGTGCTTTACATTTTGTTATTAACACTTAATAGAAAAAAGCAAAATTTATGTCACTCCATAAATAATATAGTAAATTGGAACGACATAATGGTAATAATCAATTTACTCAGTAGAGGAAATAATCAGGGTCTCTCAGTTATCCATGTCACATACTTCATTTCCACATATTATGCTCCAATAATTTTAGGGATGCAGTATTCTTGTATCAACACCAGGACATTTATACACTTAATGTCGTGTGTGTATATCATTCTATTAAAATATTTAATATTTTAATTATTATATTTATTTTAATGATCGAATAATTGACTCAATAAACCATATAAGTTAGATCACGTTTGCAAAGGAGTGTGAACCCATCATACTGTTTTAGTTGTGTTACTGAAGATTCTGGGAATTCAGACTTGGGCAGCAATGGCCACATATTATTTATTTATTATCATTTTCTTTTATAAAATAAACTTACATAAATTAATTAGGACGTGAAAATCCCGTTTCCCGTTTCCTGATTTTAGGGGAAAATTGGCAAGTGCATTCAATTCAACTTCCTATGGAAGTGCTGTAAATTGTAACGCACTGTCGGACTTGTACCTAACACGATTTCCACAACATAACTCATAGAATGAACACGTTATTTGGCAACTATGATAATAAAAGGAAATGTATGCAAAGGAAAAGGGAAAATAAAAAAGGGCTATAATTTATTAATATTTATCATTGTTTACAAAAAATAAGAATGAAAAAAAAAAATAAATGGTGAGAATATTTATTTATTCATCTGTTTCCTTTTATTTGGTTAATATAAATAAATAGAGAGAGGAGAAACAACCAATAGCATAAACAAAATTACATATTTATTTTAAGGCAATCTCTTCCTTCTTAGAGATACTTTTACAACTTCTTATAATTTCCCCTCATTTCCTATTTTCTCTTTAAATTTAGAAGGAAAAGGGAAAAAAAAAACAAATATAAAATTACTTTCATTTTTTTTTTTCCGTTTCCCTCAAAAGCTGATCTCCATCCATTTTTATCTTTGATTTCACTCTCAACCAAACACATAGCGATAGATATATTATATTGGGCATGTATTTTTATTTTATAGTATAAAAATAGGCAAACATTGCAACAGATGGCATAGTAGTTCTGTTCTGACTCATATATATGGTACATGCTGCTCTAAATTTAACGCCCTTTTTCAAATGAAACACAGACACTTCATTAACGTTGTTCTGATTTTTGTGCATCCCAAGTAAACTCTGTTCTGATCATCTTGCGTCGACATCAGAGACTTAATAAATGAAATCTTGTAATACCAAAAGAAATCTATATATAATTTTTTTTCTCCAATCAAAGATAAAATAAATAGTGGCGTATACCAATTATTTTGATAAATATAATACCTGCAACCAAGTCTCTCTGTCCACTGATTTGAAGTCATCTCTTATATACAAAAGTGCTCCCGATATGACTCCTGTTACGTGTATGACAAAGATACATTAGACATGGTAGCTATATTAGTGCACCAAAACATGTGATATGTGTGATAGAGAGAGAGAGAAGAGGGAGAAGAGGGTACTAGGTTTAGCATGCAAGAAGATGAGACGATGTAATACCTGTGTCATAACCAAAAAGAAGACCACCAATTCCAGCAGAGAAAGCAAGGCGAAGAACATATGGGTTCTTCCATGCCAGAGAGAAACATTCTCTGAAGGCAGATGCATCTGTTCCTGTGTGGATACCACCTTCCATTTAAGAGAGAGAGAGCAGAGAGAGAGAGAGAGAGAGAGAGAGAGAGAGAGAGAGAGAGATTTTCTTGTTTTACTTGAGTGAATGGAGCCAAAGCTTAATACAGTGTTCTGTTCATGTGGAGAGAATTCAGATAAATACACAGAGAGAGAGAGAGATAAAACGTTATCTACATGGACTTTGTAGTCAGGACTCCCTTATATAAGCATAAAAAGATGAAAAAATACTAGAAAACTCTATACCGGTTACAGGTACATAATAAAAATAATAAATTAATTAAAATTATATTACATATATGATGGTTTAAAACTTAAAGCTTAGCATTTAACCTTTTTTTTTTTTTGTTCAATTACAATTGAAAAGAAAATCGAACCGAAGACCTCTCACATAAGATGACAGTAAATATACTACTAGATCACAAGATTATTAACAACTTACTATTTATGTTATTGGATAGTTTCTATAAAAACTTTACCATAAATCTTATCTTAAGTTATGAATCATTTGATCTAAACTCAACCAGTTAGGTAACAAATCCAAAATTTAGTGACCGCACCTAAACTTGTGGGCTTATAGTGAGTCCTAGACCCACGAGACCTCAAGTTATCGGTTATGGACTCTGACAAACTATGTGATTAATTTTTTTCTTTTTAACTTAACAATTAAAATAAAATATAAAAATTTAAACTTAAAATAAAATTAAAGCACAAGAACCATATAATGTTACTAATGTTTATTTACAAAAGAAATTAGAAGATAAAAATAATATTAAAGAACAAAAAATCAGCCCTATATTATTAAGTAATGAATTTTTCTTTTTATAAAAGTCTATATATATTAAACTATATATGTTTTAAGGAAAAAAACCACATTTGGTACCTAAACTTTGACGAAAATATTAATTAAGTATTTAAATTTTTAAAAAGTTCAGTTTCATGCTCAATTAAACTTTTTGTACCCTTAAATACTACTCCTCTTAACACCGTTAAGTATGTTATTCTACGTGAATCATTGCACCAATTGTTGCTTGACTCATGCACTTAAAGGAGAAAAAAAAAGATCATTAAACCATTAGCTAAGCTCCATCATCTTCACTGAGATGCCGACGCTGGCACCTCCACAACATCACAAATATTGTCGAACATCTCTACCATCTTCTTCCCTAAACTTACTACCAGTTGGGCCATCCCTATCTCCTCCATCGCAAATCCTCCTCTCTTCTCTAATATGACTCTCTAGCTTCTTTCTTTCCCTAACACTCTTTCTATAACACCTAGCCATCTCACTTGCCAAATCAAGCTTAGCTTAACCATTGCCACTTGTCATCTCCTTCATTCTTTTGCCTTTGACGACCATGCGAGCATGCGAATCTTCAAACCACCAATACCCAAACACCACTTCAACAACAAGCACCCATCAAACTGAGTCATGCTAAGTTGACTCGCTTAAACAAACCTACCTGCATCACCAAAACATCATACCGCACCATAGCTACCACAATCTGTAACTCTGGACGCATAGTAGCCGAACTAGAGACCAAGCTCGCGATCCAAATCCCCTCCATACATCACAACTTGCAACTTGTGCCTTTGAACTCAGCGAGTCCACTCAACACATTCACCTAGAACCAACTCGAAACCAAACTTCACTACACTATCATCCAACAAGTTCAAACCCAATATAGACTAACGCTAAACTCGTCTCTAATCCATAACCCTCACCACCATCACCGTCGTGAGCTACCTTCCCTCTCAAACCTAGCCTCACGTTGCCATACTAAGTTTCCTTAAGTTTGTTGGTTGTTCCCTACGAACTGCAAAAAAGCTAGCTCAAAAGCCCTTTTGTAACCTACGCCCATCAATCTGAATCCATTTGTGGTTAATCTATGTCTCAATCCCATAGGCGCTTGTATTTGTAAATTTGTAGTTGGTTGGTTCCTTTTTTCTCTCTCTCTCTCTTTATTCCTATTTATTATGGTTTTGTTTATCGGTGTTACGGTAATTGTGAGAACATGAGAGATAGGCGAGAAAGTGGTTGCGAAAGAGAGAGTAGAGAGAGAAAAAGAGAATTGGAGAGAGAAGGCAAAAAGAAGAGAGAGGGGTAGGTTTTGTACTCGTGTCAAGCAATGATTGGCGTAATGGTCCAGATAGGATAACATATTTAACAATGTTAAGAGTATTACTGTTTAGGGGTACAAAAAGTTTAATTACATATAAAAATGAATTTTTTAGAAGTTTAAGTATCTAATTGACGTCTTCGTCAAAATGTAGGTACCAAATTGGGCCTTTTTTTATGATTTAAATGTATACATTTACTTTTTGTTGTGTCGGAATTAAGACATAAAATGTTAATTAAAATTATCATCAACTATTAACATGGAAATAGTTTAAATTTTAAATATTTTTTAATTTATATATATTTACCTTTTTTTTCTTTGCTTTGTTCTTTTTCTATCATTGTTATTTCCTCTTTATTTTTTTTTTTTCCGTAATGATCAAGCAGAGACGATGCGCACTGCCGTTTCTGCGAGTCTTTTAGGTCCATTGCTTGATCGGGTCGGTGTAGACCCATACCACGAGCGATGCCCATGGGTCCGATGTAGTTTTCACGCTTGCAATGGTTTAGCTGTGATATATCTCGGCTTCGACTCGACGTAAGTAGGCGTCGACATTAAACTATAACATGATTCATTTTTTTTTATTGTGTTTAAAATTTTAAGTTTGTATATTCGGGTTTAGTTTGTTTTTTTAAAAAAGAAAATTTCATAATACATATGTCATAGTATTTATAAAGTCACTATTTGAAAATTATATTCCAATAATATTTTAATTTGCTATATGCTTATAATGTAAATTAAATTGAAAACTATATCATTAATTTTATCTAACCCTAGGCTAAATATAAGGATAAATCTAAAGCTACAATGACTTTAGTTAAGACTTTAACAACTAACTTAAACTAAAGTTATAAATAAACTAAAACAAGTCAAGTTAAGCTTTTAAAAGCTTAGATGATCATTTAAGATTCCACCTAGCTTACGAAAGGATTAAGCTTGCTAAGGAATCTTAAGTCCAAACTCAATTGGTTAGCTTCTTTACCTTAACAAGGTAAATGAGCAAGAGCATGTTCACTTGTAGAGCTATTAGATTAACTTACTCATTTATCTAATTTTTCTTTTCTATACAATTGAGTAATAATTTGTTTTAGGATTTACTAACACATAATAGCCTTACATATTTAGGGAAAAGGAAATTAATAATAACATTTTCAAAGAAAATCACACAAATACTACTAGGGAAAAAATAAACTTAAAAATAAATAAGTTGAACTCGTCTTTTAAAAAGATGAGGTTGTAAGTGACTGATCTCGCCTTTTCAAAAAAGCGAGTTTAGTGTTAATGTAAAGACCCGACATGCTCAATTCTCAAATTAAACACACCAAGTCCCCAACCACGTATAACTCTTACAAATTATATGTAAGGTTGTCTTAAAAGAAGGTGTTTATGCTGAACATTGTTATCCGATTTTAGGTTATGAAATCGTTTAGTTAGATTTTCAGATAATTGGATTTAGCAGCGGAAAAATAAATTTTAATAAAAATATTTTTACATAAAAGCAATTCAAACTTCCACTATTACAAGTGGAAAAACTTTCATTTAAACAAATCTTTATAAAAGCTTATTCACAAAACATGGGCATTAACAAACCCTTAAATGAAAATACAAATTTATAAATCCAGTCTCTAAAAAACAAACAAAAGAAGAACAAAACAACTAAACTACTCAACGCTCCTAACTCACATCACTCATCCACAATCCTTCCCGAGTCAATAGAATCACCCAAAAACTTGAGACAACATCATCAACAGCAACAACATCATCATATCATCGTCTCATTATTCATCATCACCAACATTATCATCATCAATCATCAATCATCATCTTTGTCAACTACAAAACCTGTAAAAAGAATAACAACAACAACAAGAATGAGTCGAAGCCCAATACACAGTAACACAATCACACATGGAGTGGCACGCGAGCTTAACAAAATGCAATGCATCAATCCACAAGTTATTATTTTTCCATTAAAATAAACAAATCAACAATAGAGCACTCACACTCCTGAACAAGCCAATGGGAATCTAGGAGTCCTGAGTAACAGCAGCTGCTTAGGGTGTTGATATAAACAGTCTGAATACCTATATCCCCTATATCTACTCCATAAAAGTAATCTCATCTAGAGTCTGTAGCCGTTACTTAACTTTACTTAACTTAGTCCACAACATGAATCTAGTTCACATGTTCCCATAAACGTTGAATTAAACCATGGTATTTCCTTCCAAGTTAAAGCAAACATTATACAGAAACTATACTCTCCATCGATTACCTGCTTAACCATAAAAGAATCGCTATTGCATCATAGTGTACCGTTACATCATGGTAAAGCCATTGCATCATGACTAAGGTTAAAGCGCCTAACCACCGTGTCATTGCATCATGACAAGGTTGCCGCTCCTCGAACCAGATTCAATGGCGTAATAAACAACCAACACTCATAAGTTATTAAGCCGAGTTTAAGTTCTTAATCCATTTTAGATGTCTATCCTAACATCCAACACGCAAGTTACTACGTACCTTAAATATGAAATACAAACAGAGGTAGACGCTATCTCAGAAGGTAGATCAGAAACCGTCTTATAAGATATGTCAGATATCCGTCACTGTTTAAGGAAAGAACTTATATAAGAAATTAAACTAACATCCACTTATATCAAATTCATATAAGAACTTATATCAAACTTTTATTAAACTCTATTTGATAAGACACTAATGAGGAACCCCATTAATGCTGCGAATATCGTCCCGCCAAAATATGAACAGTTCTCATTTGTCTGTCAAAGTAATTCTTTTCACTTTAATTATAGTTTCTTATCACAAAACATAACATATATAAAACATTCATACATAAAAGCATTCATATTCAAAGCAAATAAACATTTGAAACAATATATTGCTCATGTTATTCAAAGATCATCATAACACATTCATTTAAGCCAATTATTAGCTATTAACCCATTTTAGCTTAACCTTAGCCAAATTGTTTAGAATTAGTTATTTAATTCAAAAACTAAGTCAAGGTGATTAAACTATATCAATCTAATTCATTTTAACTCATTCAAGTTTATTTAGCCAAGTTGAATCTAGAATTATCAACTAAGTTCATTTTTAGAACTAATTTCCATATTTAATCCAAATTATTGATTAAATCTACAAATCTACTAAACTCATGTTGATTTATATCAATTAACTCATTTGACACATCAATTATCACTTATTTATCTCATTTTAGCTCAAAAAGATCCATTTCCTAAGCAAAAACACATTTCACAAACAAAAACAAGTTTTGAACTTTGCTTATAAAAATATAGTAGCTGGAATGAAGTCAAATTTGAGCATCGATACTTTTAGAATTTGTAAAAACTCAAAACATGAAAGTTGTAGATCTCTTTTTAACGTTTCTATAGCAACTTGAATCACCTTAATCGAAGGTTGTATGAAAAATTTATGGCAAAAATATGATCAAGCTGTGAAATAGCGCAATGTTGTAAATTAGCCCCTAAAAAACATTTAGCTTTATGTTGATTTATCTTTCATACTTTTAAAGTTTACTCTCTTTTTTCCCTCTCTTTTAGTGGAAGATGTTAATTGTCTATAATTGTACCAAAAGTTAAAAGTTTTAGGAGTATTTTTCTTTTTGGCCAAAAAAAATTTAAGAATTAAAAAGTGTACTTTTAAATTTTAAAATGTCAATATTTATTTAGATGAAAGTTTAAAAGGGTAATTTATAAATTTTCCTTTTTTTTTTCTTGTGATAACTTAAAAAATTTAAGTGAAATGATTGTTCCACAATTAAGAATATTAAATGTATATATATGTACAATATTTCTTTTTCAACATTTTATTTTTATAGATTATAGCTATCGTTTCCTTTAATATATATATATTCTCGATGAATACTGAGATACCAGACACGGGACTTTCACTGTTTTGACTGTCAACTAGTAACACCCCAGCTTGTGGTCCCCACTTATTAGATGCGTGATCATCACAGCTTTTAAGTCTGTGTACGTTTGGCCAAGGTCTGTGTACGTACTTCTAAACGTTTCTTTTGCGTATCGGCCAAAAGGAGGGGAAAAAAAAAAACAAAAACAAAACGTTTCTTTTACGTAGAAAACGATAATTCTTTTTGGTGTGGTTAAATATTAATATAAGGTCAGATAAAACAATTATGTGTTTTTGGGAAATCTCTTTCTATGTGTAGGCGATAAAATAATAGGTAAGTCTCGTAAATGTATTTAATTTTTGAAAAAATATGTAATTAGTTATCTAAAATTTAAAATTGATCAATTTATTATATAAAAAAACTTTTTATATATGCTAATCAATATCATGAATATTCCGTCGGTATCCACAAAAAATTCTTTAATATACTAAATTGATCAATTTCAAAATTCAATATTTAAATTGATCAATTTTAAAGTTCAAGTATCTAATTGTATATTTTGTCAGATGTACTATCTATGACATTAACACTAGAATAATTATTTTATGGAATTATGAGGTGAGAGGGTACAAGGTGAAGGGTAGATAAAATATGAAACTTTACCTATAGTATACTTGTAGGGGTTCAACACATGTCTAGGGTTCCTGTGGAAAAATATTATCAATATACAATTTTAATGAAAGTAATTACCAATATATCACACCAAAATCGCGTTTGATAAACGAGATAAGTTTTTTAATATGCAAATCGCGAGATACAATGTGATATAATGTTTCACTACCGTCGCTATATTATGTGTCTAAAAAAGCTATCTTTTGTTTTCCTTTTTCCTTTTTAATTTTTTTCCATTTTCTTTTCTTTGTCTTCTTCCTAATGAGCCAAGGGTAATTTAATCCGCCTTTATAGTAATATACTAAGAGTATCCACATTCATCGGGTTCTTCACAAAGGCTTTAAAGTATCATATTAATATCTAAAGGAACTCTCCTTCTAAAGAACTTCACTATTTTATCGTAAAGTCCTTCGTATAAATTTCTTCACTTCTTTTTATATTTTTATAGGTCTCATTTACATTTACATAATACATTACTTTTATAAAATAATAATAATAAATATTTCCAATAATACTAAAAATTTGAAGAAACCTTCATATTGGAAATAACTTTAAAAGTGAGTTTTTTCACTTAAGAAACTATGTCAAAGGTTTCGAAGGTAGATGTTGTATTCTTTTGATGTCACGACCTATCTAAAAAAAGAGACACTCTTTACCATGTTTATATGGTTCCTAATTGTCGTGAGTCCAATCATTACTTTATTTTCATTTGCTTAATTAAGTTGCCAAAAGCAACTAGTAATTTCTTAGTGTGTATTAGTGGAATTAGTCAACTAATTTATGGTAGCCAAATAATAAGTAATATAATTTACGGTACGCCATCTTAGTAAATGGGTGGCTGGAATTTCTCGTTAGTTGGGTTGTTGTTGATCCCTTTTTTATATATGTGGATGCGTGAATTTGATACAATCTCATAGAACCTTTTCAAAATTGAGTTCTTACTGGTCTGCCCAAAGCATTGTTTCAAGTTCGAGTTGCCCTTACTTGACACACATGGCCCTGTTATATCTTAACCTTAAGACTTATCACATACAGCCAATTCAACTTTCAGCTTTCAATTTTCAGAAGACAAGCATCACAAAGAAATCATTTCACATTGAGGAAAATTCTTACATGTCTCACAATTACGGCTCATATCATGTTAACGTAGGCTTTATTTTGGTATGTTGTCGTTTTAGTACCAATAATTTATTTTAGATGAAAATAAATATTTTTTTATTTATAAATAGATTAAATAAAACATAGATCAGATACAGATGCAAATCAAATATAAATAAAATTAGATAATCTAAAATAAATTTATAATAAAATAATCATTAAAATATATATAATAATATAAATAAGTCCCAATTAGTATTTTTTTTTTCATTCATTTGACTATGGAGAGTTGCTGATGTTTTATATAGTTGGCTGAATGATTTTAAGAAATAAGGGCTATAGAGCTAAAAATATTGACATTACAAGCATAATTGTAAGATCACATTTTACACTTTTAATTATACAATTAAAATATAGTATAAAATACATAACAATTATTAATTTTTATATTCATATGCTATACGTTATACATTACAAATATATTATACAATGAAGTTATTATATTAGTTTGTTATCTATATTTATTGTATAGTATTTTAATTCTAAGAAAATAATACTTATAGTTAATATAAAATAGATGAAAATTTTACAATTATTTTATCTTTTGATTATAATTTTATTTTAAAACATCTCACCTATACAATCAATATATATTATATATAGAATATACGATAAGTATAATCATTTCTTCAATATCATATCTTGTATTTGACGAATTATTAAATGCCATTTTGTTCATTTTATTATTATATCACAAGATACATTATTTATATTCATTAATATATATATTTATCATATAAACTAAAATATTATATTACTTATCCTGGCAAATATTAGAACTTTACCAATATAACTAAAGTGAATTTATTATATTATACTGTATCATAAAATTATTTGATTATACATATTCTATACGATGTTAATATCACTACATGAAAAGTCAATATTCAACTGTAAAACAAATATTATATGTTAAGATATATTATAATATTTACATCTTTTATCTCATAATAATTTAACATAAATTTATGTTTATTTATTTTAATCATTGATAATTGTCTATACCTTAGCGCTTGCTAAGGGTTTGCTGACAGTGGAAGGGTTGCTGCGGCTTGGTAGTAATGTGGAATTGCGGATTGCTCTTCCGAGAACAAGGAGGCAACACATAAATAACGAAATTCTAGCTATCATGTAAATGGGATCATCGACATCGACATTTTCATTAATAGGGAATTATCGTGGATCAATTATTACTTAGATCTTTTTTTATTTTTTACCAAATTTTATTACTTAGATCGATGTACAGGCAATAACAACAATAATTAATCCCCAGAAAATAAGAGGGAATAATTACTACATTACCTTAAATGAACTTAAGGATGTAACAACAATAATTCTAGCTATCTATTTGGACTCTAACTTCCATCTATATCTTATTTGTACATAATTTATTTAATTTGTTTATGAGTAAAAATATCTATTTTTTATTTGTATGTATTTTTAACAAATAATCTATTTAAAATGATAAAAATAAGATGTCAAAACAATCTAAAAACAAAAAATCAAATAGACCCTTAATATTAGTGTTGGTGCAATGCCATTTCCAGGCTTGTTTTTATATCGGAGAGAGGCTGAGTGAGAAGAACCTTAATTATAGGGCACGAATATAGTAAAAGAATAAAGCATTTTATCAAAGATAATTATTATAATTTTCTATAAAAATCCTAAGTTAACGGAAGTGGGTATATATTATAAAAGTAATAGATATTAAAGATTCTGTATAGCAATCACATTTAATTCATTATCCAACCAATGAAACAAATATAAGAGTTGATATGACAAATATTTTAATGATTGAATAAATGATATGTAATTATGAGTCATTTAATAATATAGAGATGGATAAATTGAAATGAGCCACCGACCCATAAAAATTTCACGAATCTATTCCTAAATAAACTTTTGGTCCGAGTCGATAAACATCGGCCATTGATCCATTTGGTCCAAATAAACCTATGCGGAACAGTAGAATCACCCTAAGTAAAGTTACATTTGAAATTACACTAGGAATACTTGTGAGAGATATTGAATTGAGTATTTATCCTAAAAGCCCAAATAATTAATTTTTAATTTAATAGATAAAAAATAATATAATTTGCAGCGGATAAATAACAATAGATATACTACGTAAATAAAAAAGATAGGGATGGAGTGAATCAAGCCAATATTTTAACATGGAGTTCGACTATTTTCCTACTCTTCATGGTTTACCAAATGTCTCAATCAAGGTATTCACCACCACTTGTATTAATTTTAGAAATTCGCTCGAGATGGGGAATTGCACCACTCAAAAAATAAAATATCTTATCTTTCTCTAAATGCTCTTAAATGAATAACAATAATAAGAACAAAGCTCTAGAGTGCATTTTTTTTTCTCTTTATGATTTGCAAAATTATATGAACAAGAAAAATGAATATTTGTTTGATCACAATAAATAGCTCGTAAATTATTTTGGCACTTCCTTCTTCACTTTTCCACTTATCACTCTTCCGCTGCTCTTTGGTCTCCTAGGATTTAGTATATATAGCCTTCAAAATTTAAAAGTCTGTTAGAGATAATGTTTATGAGCGGTCAAGCATTTAATGCGCTTCAATGGTTCTTTTCTTGCCACATCAGCTTTAGTATTTAAGTTGTTGCACCTCAAATGCTTGTCGCACCTTAGTCTATTGCACCCTAACTTTGCCGTCAATAGCCTTCTCACACGTGTGCTTCTTCGAGCCTCAAATTTGAACTATCGTACCCTAAGTCTTTATTACACCAAGCCATCGACGTGACCCCTAACCAACACTGTGAGACTTTTATCTTTGTCAAGCTTTGGTTTTGAGCTGGTTGTGCCCTAACTCTTTAGCCTATCAAGCCGTTGACGTGACCTAGGATAAGTATGTTCATTTCTTTAACTCGTCACATATTCATATCTTTAACTTGGTGCGCTTCAAACTTGAACTTGTCGCCTTAATCATTTGTCTTGTCTAGGCTTTGACCAACCCCTCAACCATTGATTCTTCATATGTGAGCTTGTAGAGCTTTAGCCCCGATCACTTGATTTTTGACTCCATAAACATGCACAGTATGCATATATATATAATATATATATGACTTATTAAGTGTAGTTTACATCAAATAAATAGTTAATTGTGTACTATATTGTCTCATCAAGATACACATTGAATACTCGAGTTAAATAATCTCCCCCCTTTTTGATGAGGACAATTTATGCACAATCAACTTGTATTCACTTTAGCATACTCCTCATTAATTAAGCATCTGAGTTTTAAAGAATTTTCTCAAGTTTTAAATCAAAATTCTAATATTTAATTTTAGAGAAATGTAGACTACAGTTAATATGCCATTTTCTTCCCCTATATATTTATCAATACAGATTATATGCATTATGTTAATTGTGCATCCTACATTTCTTCCCCTTTGTACTCATCAAAACAAATATGACATATTTAATGTAAAGTAAGGAGAGATGCACATATAACATACAAGATTTAGCTCAAAACAATTACCTCATCAATGGAGGACTTTACAAATGCCTCGACAGATGACTTCACACAATTGCCTACATCCATGTAGAATTTTTCACCAGTTGCCTACGCACTTGTAGGATTTCATCACAAGTGCCTTAAACATATGAGGACTTCACCATAGATACTTACATACAGGTAGGACTTTACTACACTTGCCTATATATAAATAGGTCTTCACCGCACTTGCCTATATACAAATAGGACTTCACTGCACTTGCCTACACACAGATAAGACTTCACCGCATTTGCCTCAACTCATGAGGATTTTACACCATAATGTCCATACGTAGTAGAACTTCACAATATATATCATGCTCACATATAGTAGATTTGTAATCACAACAAATCATTATCATCACAGATGCAGATCATGTAGCAGCCAAAAATAGATTAGATAAAAAATAGATCATCACGAAAAGATCACATCGAGCACAAATCATATTTTAGGCATTTATTATGTTTAGTAGCTTGTTTAGCTAAAAAAAATGCTTTATATTAACTTAGTTCAATAATATTTATCACCTATATTGTTTGATCATTTTCAATTCTCTTCTTAAAGTACAAAAGCAGTCTTCATTCAAGGCTTTTGTAAAAATATCAACAATTTAATTATTTGCATCAACAAATTCCAAGCTAAAATCTTTGTTTAGGACATGATCTCTAATGAAATGATGTTTAATTTCGATATGCTTGGTTCTTGAGTGTTAGAACATAATTTTAGTCAAATTTATAGCACTTGTATTATCATAAAGAATGGGAACATTCTCAAATTTTAAACCATAATTAAGCAAGGTTTGTTTCATCCATAAAATCTATGCACAACAATTACCAACTACTATATACTCAGCTTCTACTAGTGAAAGTGCAATTGAATTTTGTTTCTTTGAGTGCCAAGATATTAAAGAATTTCCAAGAAAATTGCATGTGCCACTTGTACTTTTCCTATCTACTTAATATCCATCAAAGTCAGAATTAGAGTATCCAATAAGGTCGAAAGAAGTAAATTTTGGATATGATAAGCCAATTACAATTTTGTTTGAAAAATACTTGAAGATGCATTTTATTACACTCAAGTGATATTCTTTTAGGTAAGATTGAAATCGTATACATACACATATAAAGAATACGATGTCAGGTCTAGAAGCTGTCAAATATAATAAATTGCTCATCATGCCTCTATAAAATGTTTATACTTGTTCTCATAGGTACTGGTTTAGATTTGCAACTATCCATTTTAAATTTTTTGATAATTCTTTTGTATATTTCGATTAATAAAGGTTCCATTTTTAGATTACTTGATTTGAAGACCAAGAAAATAATTGAGTTCTCCAATCATACTTATCTCAAATTCATTCTTTATAGACTTATAAATATTTTTTATAAGAGTCATATTTATAGCTTTAAACACAATGTCACAGCCTGCCACCCTAGGCTTCATCGTAGTGGAGGGGGCACCCCTAAGCCTTCAGGTTCCTCTAGGCAGGGATCTTGATGCCAAGCACACTGGCCCTCCCATTGCACCCTCAGATACAACTAAGACACCAGAGGCACTGTGTAACAACTTAGAACTCTACCCACTGAGGTATTGTTCGCTTTGGCCACACGTCGCACGGTTTTATCCTTTTGGTGTCAGCGTTTCCCAGAGGGTCACCTATCCTGGGATTACTCTACCCAGAGCATGCTTAACTTTGGAGTTCTTACAAACTCCAAGCCATTACACCGAAAAGACGTCCCTGCTATTAGAGTTCCACCATCTATATTTGAGGGGTATTACATACTCCCTTACTTATAGAACTGACGTCCTTGTCAGTTTTGTTACACAGGTCTAGAACCACTGCTCTGATACCATTTGTCACAACGTACCATTCCAGACTTCACCACAGTGGAGGGGGCGCCCCTAAGCCTTCAAGTTACCCTAGGTAGGGATCGTAATGCCAGGTATACTGGCCCTCCCAGTGTACCCTTAGGCACAACCAGGACACCAGAGGTACTATGTAACAAATCAGAGCTCTATCTAAAAGAAAAAGGGGATCGCTTTTCTAATTTATAAAATTCTGTTTATTTCTTTATTTCATGCATAATTTTCTTTTTTTAATAAATTTTACTTAATTTGCTTAATTTATCTTTATTTCATTATGTGAATTAATAATTATTCACTCATCAAGTCGTGCCACATGTCAAAATTGATGAAAAAACTAATGCGTTAAAAGGTCCTCTATAAACTTTTACAAGCAGTGAGGATCGAAATAGAAAATAAATAAAAGTTTATGATTTAAATAAAAATATGGTAAAATAATAAGAAGCAAAAATGAATTTTCCAAAATGAATAAATTAATAAATGTTGGGTTAACACCAATAGTAAGTTATTGGGAAGAAAGAAAGAAAACACCAATAGTAAAATTTTGAACCAAACAAATAAAAAGAAATTTGAAAGGTACATATTTATAGTTATGAATTATGATTATGATGTATAAACTGTTTAAGTTCATACGTTGCATCTTCTATTTTAAAAATGGATTCAAGCTTATGCAAAATTGATTTTCAAATCTCCCTTCTTATACCAAACTTGTGGCGTCTACGGACTGCTCACATGCTAAATAATATTTAGAGCAATAAAACAGAATTTATAACATAAAAAAAAATTGATATAGGGTCTGTTTGTTTTGGCTTTTTTCTGGCAGATACAGACATTTTTTCAAACTTTTTTCTAACAAATTATTTATTAAGAAAAGGATATAGATAAAAAAAAGTTGACAGTTCTCATCAAAAGATCAAATAGAACAAAAATAGATAAATTTAGATGTAAATCGGATATATTTACACATATTATTTTAAAAAAGATATAGATACAGATGAAAAACAAACAATCCAAACAGATCCATAACTATATATATGAACTATTGTTTAGAAAAGGAAAATTACAACTGGAAAGTGCATGTAACGTAAATTGATATTTTTTCGAACAAAAAAAAAATAGTAACTTGCTTTTTAGCAGAATAAATAAATAACTTTCTTTGAAGAAGTTGTCATTATCCTACGAAATTAATAAAATATAATGTGTGTGTTAATTGAGGAATTTTGTATATAATATAATAAGATGTTTCCATGTATAATAACATTACCTAATAATTAAATCATTAGAATTTATATCAATTCCATAGTGAATCTTTTAATACAAAAGAATATGGAATGTTTCAATTACAAATAAAAAAGGTATAGTAATATATATATTAATTAAGTCATTAGAATTTATATCAATTCAATAGTGGATCTTTTAATACAAAAGAACAAGGAATGGTACAAATACAAATATAAAATGTAGAGTAATATATTTATTTTTAAAACTTTTGCGCTCTACTTTATCTCTCTTGTCAATCTATTTCTTCGACAAGAGACAGAATGATTTGTGCAAAATTGAAAAGAAACTAATACTCTAGATACTAAAGCATAAGGTATACAAGTATGAAATATAATCAAAGAAATTTTATTTAAATGTTAAATCTTATTAACTGCAAGTGAATTCCTATGTTCAATTTTGGAAATGAGAATTATTTTAATTGCAATTGTTATTTTTAATTAATAAGGTTAATTTTTTTATTAAAAAAATGTAAGGCCCCGGATTTACCCCTATATTTAAAATAGGCAAACCCAGTTTTCCAACCACATATAATCTGTAGTATTATGCGTACGGTTGTAATCCAGGATCAATTTGTATAGTTATTTGCCTAAATATCTTATAAAAATAAACTTTATTACTAATAGTACATAATACATTTCATAAAATACAACTTTTAACTTCATTACTTCATAAAAGATCCAACATAATACAACCATATATATATATATATATATACACATTCATTACAAACAAGGCTCATAAACAAGTCATTTACAAAATATATCAAAAGATAACGAAAATCCTATTAATTAATACATAAGTTTTTAAAGCATATATGTACATATAGCTATTCTATTACATAAGGGTTCCATCAATGTCAAAGCCGTCTCTACTCCTCCAAATCATCTAAGAACTCCTCAAAATTCTATCCATATCCCATACTTGTATAGAATTCGTCATCTACACCTAAAAAGGATAAAATATGAGCCAGAGGTCTAGTACACAAGTAACAAAAACAAATGCGTAATGACTCACACGATCTTAAACTATAATGCAATGTGACAATCGTTTACTTATTAGATAATTTTTAATTAGTCAAATATCACTGGAGTATTCAAACTCCGAATAATAAGGATATCTGGGGGTCCTGAGTAACGATCACGACGCTCAGGGGGTTAATATAAGCAGCTCGCATACTTATATCTCTTAGATGATATATCCATAAAAGAGAAAATAACTTTATCCAGGGTTAACAGCCGTTACACAACTTCACTTATCTTAGTCCATAACATCACTTCGTCCAACTGTTCCCATAAACATTTGAACTAAATCATATTATTTCATTCTAAGCTTAAGCAAACGTTACGCCAATACCGTTTTCTCCATCAGTTACCCACCGTACCACTTAGGAAAGTTTTATCAAAAGACAGGGGTGGCTTAAGCGTCTAAACTACCATGCCCCCAATCTGAGCAAGGTGCTGCTCCCTGAATCGGATACCGATCTGCCATCTAGGCCAGATACGGATTTAAACAGCATAAAAAGACATCCAATTCAAACAAAGGTTTAAGTTTTTCTATATTAAAATTTATTAAATATATGCCTATCCTAAGCAAAGAACAACTACATTACTGCGTACCTGTACTAGTTGGGGAATTAATGGGGGTAGTCGAGTGAGGATCAATGACTGTTTAATCAAATTGTCACAACTTCACACTTAGTTCAAGTTCAATATCAACTAATCTCATACATAACCATTCAAAGAAATTCAAATAAGTTATCATAAAACCTTAAAACAAGCAAAGTAAATCATATATACTATATAACTAGTTTTAGCTTAAGACTCATAGAAAATCAATAATTTGTTAAATCTACAAATATACTTAAATCATGCGTAATTATATCACTCAATCATCATTACATATCAAATATCATTAATCTATCTCATTTTAGCTTAAAAAGATTCATTTCATAAGCAAAAACACATTTATCAAACAAAAACAAGTTTTAGACTTTATTTATAAAAATGTAAAAGCTAAAAAGAAGTAAAATTTAAGCATTGATGCTTTTTGAATTTGTAAAAATTTAAAACATGAAAATTATAGATATCTTTTTAATCCTTCCAACACAACTTGAATCACCTCAATTGGAGGTAGAATGAAAAAGTTACAATCAAATTACAAAACAACATCGCAGCAGTGGAGAGATCATAAATTGAAACGCCCTCCCATATGGGGCCGTTTAGAAGCCGTTTCAACCTAGTGAAATTGTACTTTTCCATCTGAGAGTGATACACCCTTGCATATGGGGCTGTTTCAATTTATACACCCCCCCTATAGGGCCGTTTCAATTAAGGGAAAGTACATGTTCAGGATCAGAGGGTGAAACACCCTTCCATATGGGGCTGTATGAAAATTTTTTGCCTTTTCCTATTTTGAACACAAAATTTTTACAACTTTAACACTTTTAACTTCAACCAAAACACTTTCTTAGCTCTCTATAACTTGATATATGAACTTCACATCATCTATTATACATTTCCAACTCATTAAACAACATCATTTCACTTCAATCTCCACCCTCCAATCAATACAATTTTCAACAAGTTCAACTTCACTTAACCCTTACTACACCACTCATAAATCATTCCATTTTCATCCTCATACTTCAACTACTAAACATGCATATATTATACTTTATTGGTAGCCCTAACCTTCATCAACACATCACCAATACATGTATACATATCAAATTCACATTTAACAAACTCTATACTATGAAACTTGCATAAAATGTAACTCAAACTTACCTCAAATCTTTGGGCTTGGTTTTCAAGGCTTTAGAATGATCTTTTGGTGGCCAGATTGCAAGAATTTGGATGTGGATCTTGGTCTTGAAGTTGGGGTAGCTTTGGAAGAGAAAATAATGGGTTTTGTGCTTGTTTGGGAGGTTGTTTTGAGGGTGGTCTGATTTTGGATGAAAATGGGGTATTTTTTCGGCTTAATGTTTATCCAAAATTGACTTTTAAGGCAGCCCACAAAAAAGTCATAAAATAAGTTTTTAATTAGGCTTAATTAAGGTTATTAATTTAAGTAAAACAAAAGCATTTAGCTAGCTTTTAGGTTTCAAAAAAAAAAAAAACTGCTATACTATACTTGAAATATAATATATATATATATAAATCTAATATTACTCATTTCATATACAACATCAATATTTAATTCAATATTAAGTATTTATTATACTAATGCAAACATAATTATTCTACACTACTCAAACATATACATTAAATTACACTAGCTTAATCTATATGTAAAACATGTTATTTATTTATTTTAATAAGCAAATATAATCACTCATATATAATATGATATTGGGAATAAAAGCATGGCTATTACAAAAAAAAAAGTCATGTAGGATCTCGAAAATAAATTAAAAAAATAAAACTAAAAATTAATATTTGCGTATTGAAAATTTTTAAGAGTTTTGGTTTTCCTTTTTTTTTTTTCCCGTCGTCGAGGAGGTTTGGAGTATAAAAGTGAGAAACACTAGTTATACAACATATATGTATGTATAGAATTTTTAGTCAATTCATATTTCTTTTGAATTTTATTACCGAAATAGGCTGTTATTAAATTTAATTACCAAAATAATATACCAAAATTACATGTCTCACATGTGTTTTTGGTTTAGATATAACGTGCATTTTCAAGTGCAAGACACACAACACTTAGCACAGAGACATGCGATTTTGGTTTAGATATAACTTGCATTTTTCAAGTGCAAGACATATACAACACATAGCTCAAACATGTAAGTTACATTGCATAATGGGCCAACACAACTCGTACACCCAACATATAAGTTTTTTTTTTCTTTATGTGCATCATTTCCTTGCATCTCTTGTGATTTCGAGCCCAATCAACGATAGTGAAGCAAGTGTCATTGTTGGGTTTAAATTCAAGCAGGCCGGGGGATGACTTTGACCTTCAAGATCCAATTAGAGAAACCGATGTCGTTGAAGGCAAAGCCAAAGTTGGAACAGGAAGCTCTGTTGAGAGAAATATGAGGCATAATAGTAGTAGAAGAGAAGTCATAGTCCATTGATGGCTTAGGGTAGTATTTGATTACAAAAATTAGACAGAACAAGAGGGATTGGACTGAACAACACAGTATAAGAAAAACTGGATAATATATTTCTCTTATGTTATGTTTGGTATGATAGTAACGGACAACACACGATAAAATTCTTGTTAAAAGATTTTATTTTTATCTAGTTTCAATATTTTTGTACTATAAAAATCGTGCCATAGAAGATAAAGAACAAAAATTTTAAGTTTTGTTCGGTCTTACAAAGAAAATAATGTCCAGTTCTAAATGTATTTTATAAACCAAACATGATAGAATGACATCATCTAATCTAATATTATAAAAAAATTATGCAACCAAACGCTTCCTATAATTTGAAAAGATAGATGCTTAGGTCTCGTATGTGTGTGTATCTTGTTGATTTAATATGATAATTAATGGATTATAGCATGTAAAACATGCCATAATGCTAGATTACTAGTATGCAATTTGTATTTTTTGAGGTGTAAGTCGACGTTTATACAATATATATACATCGTATTTTAAATACAATCCAAAAATCTATTTTAATAATTAATTTACTCTTAAGTTCTATTCCAATGATTATATATGTACAGCAAATAAAATTAACAGACCGTAACTTGAAAAACGACTGGAAAAAGACGCTCTATTGCCATAGTGTAAGAGTTTCAACTTTCAACGTGATCAAACAATGAAAAATACAATGTGTCAGTTGATAATTCGAACGGTTGGATCATCTTTTTCAGTTTATATTTTATTGAGCTGGGAAAGGGATGGAGCCAGTACTTGGGCAAGAGACAAGACAACTGATGTCACTTATGGACTTCAAATTCCAAACCATCACACTCTGATGTTTGACCAATCAATCGGCGAAATCTTCAAAGATAATGCTTTTAATATAATGATGATACATTCTTCCTTTTTTTTTTTTTTTTTTTTAAAGTATCAAACTTGTCGGCTATCCAGTTGTAGAATTCATTATGCAGAAGCATATCTAACATATGATTAAGTTGTGTTGCGTCCTCGGCCAACGAAAAGGGGACAACTCATCTAGTAAGACTATCAAGGTTGAATGTGGAGGTGGTTACGGTTCGATTAACTGGTTCGTGATCTTATTTTTTTAAACTTAATTGAAATAATTGATTTTTTAATATTTTGATCCTATATCGATCTATTATAAACGATTAACGGTTAATCTTTTTTTCGGTTAATTTTTTAGTTTTCGATTTTTAACTATTTAAAATAATGGCTATACAAAATTTATATCTAACTATATGTGACGATGGCTACAATGCAATCTGTGAAGAATGAACTAAAGTTTAGGTCTTGAAACCGTCAATGTCCGACTATCTATATTTTTAATAAAATAATCATATAAGTATATTATAAATTATTTTAATCTCAAATTTCCTTGGCAGGATCATATATTCATCTACACTATATACTTCCTCCTTCCGCTAACTAATAAAATTAACATATCTTTATAAAAGGAGATACAAGTTTGCCAATACCTTTCTAATTCATCATACAATTGGTCTGTGCATATTTTTTTTTGTTAATTTTGATATTATATACATTTTTTTTGTCAATTTATTTCCATGTCAAACCAAAAAAGGATTTATTTAACTTAATACAAATACACTTAATAAGTTATAATATTCAACTAATTATATTTTTAACAAAATAATTATATGAGTATATTATAAATTATATATATATGGATGATTAACCAAAACTGTTGGTTTTTGATTGTATAAACCGAAATCGAAAACCAAAAATATTAAAAACTCCAATCATAAATTGAAATAGATGGACAAGTTAACCGTTCTTTTATAGGTTTTCCAGTTTTGGTTCGGTTATCCTAAACATTTGGTTCTTTGGCACACCCCTAATTGAACATTGTTAGTTTTTTTTATTTGTTTGCATGAGAGAAAAAGGAAAAAAAAAATTGATCTTACTTAGTATTATTTACACTTGCGGACAGTGCACTTGTTTTGTGTGTAAAAATTAAAAAATAATTATAATATAATGCGAGTAAATGAAATATAAAACAATTATTGAACATAAAGTGAACTATAGAGTATAAAAGAATTCATTAAACAGTAATATGAGGGAGAAATATGCAAAAAGATAAATCTATAAAAAAAGTAGGAGGGAGGGAGGGAGAAGGGTTAAAGATAAAATGAAGACATTTTTTGAAATGGATAAAATAGATTGTCTTAATAGTAATAGATTTGGTAAAAAAAAAAAATAGTAATAGATTAATTATTATTTTTTTTAGCATTTAGAGAAAGCCATTTGCAAATCACAACACCATGTTTATTTGGCTAGTTTTTTTTTACAGATAGAAACACTTTTTCTAAATCTTTTTTTTAACAAATTGTTTATTAAGAAATCGATACAAATTAAAAAATATTGGTAGTTCACACAAAAAGATAAATTGATCAAATATAAATAAAATATATATGCAATAAGACATATTTACACATATTGTTTTAATACGAAAATAGATACAGATGAAAACAAACCATCCAAAGATGGAATTATCTTTCTACTAGACTTGGATCTCTTAGCTTTTCTATTTTTATTAGTTTATAAATTAATAGTTCAATTTTTAAATTTCAATTACTTTAATGTTATTTATATTATAGTTTTAATCTTTAATGAGATGCAGCAGTTTTGAAAAACCAAACTAAAAATTAAAAGATGGGATGAAGAGAATGGTTTGCATTTCTCTTTCCCCACGTTTAATTGCTTGCATAGGTGGAAGTTAAATTGTAAAGACTCTTAGGGTAAATCTTTTTCCCGATTTAGACAAGAACGTGTACGTAATCGGGAATCTTCCTCAGCAGGACCAAATATATTGTTGAAGTTTACTTATAGATTCGGCACAAAACAAGTCGGTTGACAAGTTAAATCTATGCGATCTTTATTATCAACAAAGAGAAAGCGCACGAAAGAATTTTTATCATAAATAAAAATAATAGTAGGACAAGAAAAAAAAAATGATGATATCTTGTATGAGTAAAGTTCCATATGATTATTGGAGAAGATTAATACTGGATTATTAGGTTTGTAATAGTTAATATCACCAAATAATAATGCTAGTTAGGAACTTATTGTTGTGTATTATATATTTCAAAAGGAACAAGTCCCACATTTCTTATATTTCATTCATTGTCCTTGTTTATAAACCCCTTCTCTTAGTGAGCTTGTAGAGAGTTGGTAGAAAGGCATGGGCTCGCGCGCACAAAGCCTAGACCAAATTAGTGTAAATTCGTCGATTTGCCCTCCCCCCTGCGCGTGTAGTCATATGTCTTTGCCCGGTTCAAAGGAATATTTTATTTTCGTGTATATTATTTTTTTAAATAAAAAACTGTCCTGGGGGATACGCCGTCTCTAAACAGTATTGGCGAAATATCCTTAAGGACAGTGCCTAGCACGCCTCATTCTCTGTTTTGGATATGCACAGTGTTGCATATGCCCTTACAGATACTAAACCAGTAGACACCACGTTCAAACAAATGGAACTCTGGGTTCATGTGAACAAGGTATGCCGCCATACTATTATTAGTACCTTATCTAATGAGTTGTTCGATGTCTACTGTTCTTACAAGGATGCAAAAGATATTTGGGAATCTATGGTTGCCAAGTACACGGCTGAAGATGCAGGAAAACAGAAGTTTGTTATTGGAAAGTATTATAGGTGGGAGATGGTTGAGGACAAAGATATCAAAATGCAGATCAATGAGTACCACAAGTTGATAGAAGACCTCAAATCAGAAGGCATTAATTTGCAGGAGGAGTTCGTTGCTGGTTTGCTGATCGAGAAACTACCTCAATCATGGAGTGATTAAACAACAACTTAAACATAAGCACAAGCAACTTTCGCTTGCTGATCTCATCACCCACATCATCATCGAGAACACCAACAGAAAGGAATTCATGGCCGCCAAAGGAAAGGAGATTGCAAGTAAGGCGAATTTGGTGGATTACAAACCGCACAAGCCATATAAAAGGTATGAAAAGAAACATGATTACAAGCCCAGAGCTAGTAATCCCACTTTTAAGAAGCGAGGCAATTGCTTCGTATGTGGCAAACCTGGCCATCATGCACCTCAGTGCAGAAAGAGGATGGGAAGAAATGACAATCCTGCTAAACCAAAGGCAAATTTGGTTCAAGCAGATGATATTATCGCTGCAGTCATTTCTGTGAACATAGTAACCAGTGTGAAAGAATGGGTCATAGATTCTGGTGCTACTAGGCACATTTGTGCAAATAAGGATGCATTCGTGACCTATACAAAAGTTGATGAAGGAGAAAGTCTGTGCATCTTGGTGATTCTCGAACTACCCAAGTTCTTGGGAAAGGAAAGGTTCTTCTCAAACTCACATCTGGAAAAACTTTGGCTCTGAACGAGGTGTTGCATGTTCCCGACATTAGAACCAATCTGATTTCAGTGGCATTGTTGGGAAAAGTGGGAGTGAAAGTGTCATTTGAGTCTGACAAAGTTGTAATGACAAAAAATAATGTTTTAGTTGGCAAGGGCTATTGTAGTCATGGTTTATTTGTACTCAATGTTTCTGAAGTTATGAATAAAAATGTTTCTTCTTCTGCTTACTTGATTGATTCTTGTGATTTATGGCATGGTAGATTAGGACATGTTAGTTTACCTTATATCAAGAAAATGCAATCCGTTGGATTAATTTCTAATATTAATTCTTTAAGTATGAGTAAATGTGAAATTTGTGCTGAATCTAAACAAGCTAAGAAAACATGTGCATCTGTCTTTAGAGAATCTGAATTACTAAGTTTAATTCACACTGATCTAGGTGATTTAAAGCAAACTATGACTAGAGGAGGTAAAAGATATTATGTAACTTTTATAGATGATTTTTCTAGATATACTAAAGTCTACTTGCTTAGAAATAAAGATGAGGCATTTGACATGTTTTTAATATACAAAGCAGAAGTAGAGAATCAATTAAACAAGAAAATTAAAAGAATTAGATCAGACAGAGGTGGTGAGTATATTTTACTAAATGAATATTGTGAAAAAGAAGGAATAATTCATGAAATAACTCCACCTTATTCTCCAGAATCTAATGGAGTAGCCGAAAGGAAAAATAGGACATTAAAAGAAATGATGAATTGTATGCTTGTAAGTTCTAATGCGCCTGAAAATCTTTGGGGTGAAGCTATATTAACTGCATGTCACTTACAAAATAGGATACCTTATAAGAAAACAGGGAAAACACCTTATGAACTTTGGAAAGGTTATTCTCCTAATTTGAAATATTTGAAAGTGTGGGGGTGTCTTGCTAAAGTTATGCTTCCTGATCCTAAGAAAAGAAAATTAGGTTCTAAAACTTCAGATTGTATGTTTATTGGTTATGCTGAACATAGTATAGCATATAGATTTCTTGTATTAAAAAGTGATGTGTTAGATTGCAATACAATTGTTGAGACAAAAAATGCAGAGTTTTTTGAACATGTGTTTCCTTTAAAATAAAAAATTATTCCTAATACATCATCTTCTGAAAATGTCTCTAGAAATATTTTGAAAATGATGATTTAAGAAGAAGTAAGAGACAAAGAAAAGAAAATTCTTTTGGAAATGATTTTTATACTTATCTTGTTGAAAATGATCCATTAACCTTCTCGGATGCAATTTCCTCGTGTGATGCACCTTTTTGGAAAGAAGCTATTAAAGTTGAAATTGATTCTATTTTACAAAATAAAACATGGGAATTGGTAGATTTACCTCCTGGAGCTAAACCTATTGGTTGTAAATGGATCTTTAAAAGGAAATTAAATCCTGATGGTTCAGTTGATAAGTTTAAAGCTAGATTAGTTGCTAAAGGATTTACTCAAAAGCAAAATATTGATTATTTTGACACTTTTGCTCCTGTAACTAGAATTTCTTCTATTCGAGTTTTGATTGCCTTGGCTTCAATATATAAACTTGTTATTCATCAAATGGATGTAAAAACAGCCTTTCTAAATGGCGATTTAGAGGAAGAAATTTATATGGTACAACCTGAAGGTTGTGTTGTTCCAGGACAAGAAAATAAAGTTTGTAAACTTCTTAAATCATTGTATGGTTTAAAACAAGCTCCTAAACAATGGCATGAAAAATTTGATCAAGTTTTATTAAATGATGGATTCTCTACTGTTGAAGTTGATAAATGTGTTTACATAAAACTTATTAATAATGATTGTGTTATCATATGCCTATATGTAGATGATATGCTTATATTCGGTACCAGTCTTGATATAGTGCTTAAAACTAAATCTTTTCTTGCTTCCAAATTTGATATGAAAGATATGGGTGAAGCAAGTGTTATTTTGGGTGTTAAAATCATAAGGAAGAATGATAGTATTATGTTATCACAAGAACATTATGTTGAGAAACTTCTTAAGAAGTTTGGACACTTTGATGTCAATCCTGTGAGTACCCCTTACGATGCTAATACTCAATTAAAGAAAAATAGAGGTGATATTGTTGCTCAATCTGAGTATGCACAAATAATTGGAAGTCTGATGCATTTAATGAATTTCTCAAGACCTGACATAGCATATGCTGTGTGTAGATTGAGTAGGTATACACATAATCCCGGTTATGATCATTGGACTGCATTGGTCAGATTGATGAAATATCTAGAGGTACTATGAACTATGGTATTCTATATAGTGGATTTCCCGCTGTATTAGAAGGATACAGTGATGCCAACTGGATATCTGATTCAGATGAGACAAAATCCACTAGTGGTTATATATTCACCCTTGGAGGTGGAGCAATTTCATGGAAATCAGCCAAACAGACTATCATAGCTAAGTCTACTATGGAGTCAGAGTTTATTGCTCTGGAATTGGCTGGTAATGAGGCTGAGTGGTTAAGAAACTTCTTAGCAAATATTCCATTAGGTTTAAAACCTACACCATCTGTGTCTATGCACTGTGATTGTCAAGCGGCAATATCTATTGCCAAGAATAAGACCTTCAATGGAAAGAATAGACATATTCGTTTGAGACATGAAGTAGTGAAGCAGCTGCTGAAAGATGGAATTATATCAATAGATTATGTGAAGTCAGAAGTGAACTTGGCCGATCCTCTGACTAAACCTTTGGGGAGAAAATTAATAAATGAAACATCGAGGGGTATGGGACTAAAGCCATGTTGAATTATCAACAATGATGGTAACCCAACCTATGTGATTGGAGATCCCATGAAATAGGTTCATATGGGTAATAACAAGTCGTTGCTTGATCTGTGTAACACTAATAAATGATGTCCCTCCTATGATGTGCATAGTGCTAAACTGCAAAGAATGGGAGGTTGAGTAAAGCTCTTAATCAAATACCATATCCTTTTAAAGGTAGTGTATTCTGCAGTATACGCTTGATGGAATGACCTATATGAGTGTGAAGTGAGGCCGCTTCTATGAGATTGTGGCAAAATCTCTAAAGCACTCATGAATTACCAGGCACGCGCATGGCCTATTAGCGCAAAACCGCGATGAATAGCAGAAAAAATGTGGAGTATGATGTGATTAATGAGAATTTTGGCTTACTATAAAATTCTTGGTTCATAGAAGCCTTAAGCTTCACCATTTATTTTGTAAGTTATATCTCATTTTTCTAGGTCTGGTTCATAGTCTTAAGGACACCAGATTCGAGGCATGATACTCATTTGAGAAAACCCAGCATTTCTTTTTATCTCGTTGTCTTTTATCCTTTTGAAATATGTGGGGGATTGTTGTGTATATATATATTTCAAAAGGAACAAGTCCCACATTCCTTAGATTTTACTCATTGTCCTTGTTTATAAACCCATTCTCTTAGTGGGCTTGTAAAGAGTTGGTGGAAAGGCATGGGCTCGCGCGCACAAAGGCTAGACCAAGCTAGTGTAAATTCATCGATTTGCCCCCCCCCCGCGCGTGTAGTTATATGTCTTTGCCCGGTTCAAAGGAATATTTTATTTTCGTGTATATTATTTTTTAAATAAAATTAATAATAATAATTAATTAAATCTTATCCGGATATGGGTCTTTTGAGCGTTTCAAATTTTAATTACCAATCGTTGTTTTTTTTCGGGTACTTTCAAACCGTTGTATCTTTTATTTTGAAAAGACATTTTCAATACCCGTTAAAATACAACTTCGTTTTATATATATTTATCTGTTTTAATATTTTATACTTACTTTTTCCTTCACTCTCTGATTCCTGCTGGTTCTTCTTCTTTCCTGCTATTCCTGTATCCTAGATTTCTAGAGGACTTGTTGAATCCTGGGGGATATGCCGTTCTTAATATATTGGCGAAATATCCTTAAGGACAGTGCCTAGCACGACTCAAGTTTTCCCTCCTCGTTTCTAATTTTTCCAACACTTATAACTTAAGTTGTTGTAAAAATTTGATTTTTGTTGATTAACTACATACCCTTTATAAATTGTGTGTTGCAAATAGTATTCACTACTAAAAAATGTATTAGTGTTGCATGAATAAGAGGCAAGTCTCGTCTCTCTTATCTTAGAAAAAGCAAAGAAGAGAAGAGAGGCAAGACTTACTATTGAGCACTAACTAGACCAAAAAGGTAGCACGAGGTGTGTCTCACAACTTTATCTCTTTAGTCTAGTTAGCAACAAAATTCGCCTCTTACCTTTGAAATTCAAAAGAGGCAAAACTTGCCTCTCATTTCCCTTATCTATATGTTGCTGCAACATGCTCTCATTTTCCGCACATGTACAATGAGTAATTCTTCTCTAACCTTTTTCGCTAAATCGATTTTTTTTTTCAATTATTTAATAACTTTTAAGTTTTTATTATTTTGCAGATTAGTCAGTTTCTTCATTTAAACTTAATAAAAATATTTTATAAAAGAATATATAGGATATGTTCTTTGATTTGTTAGAATGTAATTTATTATTATATATATTGAATTGCTAGTTACATATATAATTGGGTATGTGAATTGTTTAATATTTAATTTTATTTTTCCAATTATATATAATATGTGTTGAATTTATCTAAATATATACTTTGTGTTACTATAGGTTGTAGTAAATTTATACGAAGTTTTTGCATGTGTGTATATGAATATATGTTTTATCATTTGCATATATTTGGATATGCAAAGTTATAATTTCTTATATATCGTGTGGAATTGTTTTTGTGACTTGTTTCATAGTTTATTTGCATTGGCATTTATGTGCAAATGTATTGTACTTATTTAAATATATGCAATGTATTGTTCTATTATTGTAGGAAATTAAAACATAGCATTTTTGTATGATGATTCACCGAACTTATTGCTAGTGTGGGTAGTTACTTAATGCAAACAATTTCACAAAAGTAAGACAATCAATAAGAAGAAAAATAGAGAAGATAAACTACTATGATAAGTGGTGTCATTAACTAAATTTTAATTTTGATGAAATGGAATTGGCACATTATATGTGATCTAACATTAGTGTAGCATATAAAAGGGTTTTTGGGTTTTTGGGAAGCAGTGGTGAACCACAATTCGATAGATGGACTAATTAGATGCCCTTGTAGAGATTATCTAAACACATTCAAATAATCGAGTATCACCTATGATAATAAGAAATGGCCTAGACCTAATCAAGGTGAATTTACCATGGTAAAGAAGTCTGAAGAAACAAGATGAGGATGAATGAGATCCTTGGTAATGTGTGTGTGTGTGAGGGAGTAATGCAAATGTCTTCTATCCTTTGAAGATCAAGTTGATCATCAACCTTTTAAGCATGTAGTTACTGCTAGTGATTGTGCCCTAGGCCAATTACTGGATATTGTCATTTGATATTCCTCTATATTTATATATATAAATAAATAGAGCATTTCTTTTGTATTATTTGCATTTTATTTTATATAGAAATCCATGAATAATTTATTAATTCTAAATGTTCCTAGATGCTTATTATTATGGGAATAATAATGAATTAAATCTAGTATGAGTTTTTATTTGGTAAACATGGGATGTCTGTTTGTATGGTAATACAAATCAAATATAGACAATATTAGATGACTGTGTGCCGAACTGACCCATTATGAGATCACTACATGAAATATTGTCATAAGTGATTTTCTAATAATATGTAGCGTATCTTAGACCTGAAATCACCATAGGTTCCAACATGAGAAACGTTATGTTTAACTCAATCAAATGTTATCTTTAACCAGATAATTATAAAGGTTAAGTTTGGGCATAATATAAATCATGTAGAGGAAGTTGAGTGATCAAGATGGGATTTGTCCCTCTCGTTATGAGAGAGATATCTCTGGGCCTCTCAATATTTGAGACTGAGAAATGCATGGCCATGCTCAAATGAATTGATAGTATGATCAATTTCATTTGTATTATCAGATCATTGGAAATCGAGAAATGATAAGATTGAATAATATAAGAATGACATTTTCCATGTCTTATGTTCAATCTAGATATCATGTGACAAAAGGATAATGACATAAATTATAGATCAGACAAAAATCGGAATTACTGATATTTACCTAATTTAGGTAGACATAATGTCTTGCTAGAGACCAATGATGTCTTGTAGGTCTAAAAGGTGTTTAGGACCTACTACCAACATTAGGTGTACCTATAGGGTCACACCAAAAGAACGAATGAAATATATTATGGTTTATAATTTAAACCTGTAGGAATTATTATTTATTATTCTTAAATAGTTTAAGAATAATAAATGATCATGACATATAATTAATATTTAATGAAATAATATATTTTATTAAATACTAAATAAATATCTCATCATATTTATTTTCTAGGGTTTCCTTTAGGGTTTCTTACGTGTCTATATATATAGATCTATAGACAGCCTTTTAGGTCAGACTCTTTGATGCCACATTAGATGGCAGAGAAATTCTGCAAACCTAAAAGAGAGAAAAGAAAAAATAATTCTAACACGAATTGGATTCGTGTTCTTAAGTGCTAGCACACAATCGTTCGTGTGTGGATACCGTAGAGGGGATTGCGAGACTGCGGTTCCTATAAATCCGATCTGCTGATCGTTTTGAAAGCATCAATATAAGGTATATTCAAGAAATCTTTTTTTTTTGTTCAGATCTAATCAAGAAACATGGATACTGGTATAGGGTTTTCGTTTTTCTGCTGTGTTTTATAAAATTTTCGAAATTTTTGTATCAATAAAACCTTACAATTACTAGTATGAGTGACTCATAGGGGATAAGATCGATGTGGGGGGGGGGGGGGGGGGAGGGGGGGGAACAAAAGTAGTGAAGCTAACGAAAACTGATAAATGGTGATCTTTGAAATGCAAAGTGATCGGTTTACCCAAGTTGCACCAAGTTCCTAATGTTTTTTGCAATAGTTCAAATGATGAACCTAATGGTTGATGACAAATAATCTATGAAAATTTTTAACAACTGCTTGCCAATATAAAAGGTGTATTATCGAATGATAATTTGTTACCCTCTTCATACTATAATGCTTGGAAGATATTGAAACAGTTGGGAATGGATACAAGCACAATCCATGCTTACCGAAACAAATGTATTATTTTGGAAAGAGTTTCAAACTCTTGATAGCTGCCTATTTTATGGAGAGGCAAGGTGGAAACTTCATTCTAAAAAGCAAAAGACTGTGCTGGTTAAAGTTTTGCATCATTTTCCACTTACTTCAAGATTGTAATGGCTTTTTATGTTCTAGAAGGCAACTACAAAGATGGAAATATGGAAAAAAATTATGTTAGTGAGAAAGGTGTTTGAAGACACCTCATGGACTTCGAGCAATTGAAGGGATTGAATGTCAAATATCTATTTTGCTTTACATCGCTAGAACGTGACATTGGAACTTTCCATTAGTAGGTTAAATCCTTACAGAAACATGAGCACAATATATAACATATAATTAATGCTTCTATCTACGTATAATGTTAAACCATGGAGATGCATGAAGGAGTTATATTTGATTATGTCCCTTTTAATTTTGGGACATGGATCTTAGAGTAAAGATATTGATGTACGTGTAACCCTTAATGGAAGAGTTAGAAGAATTATAGGTGAATAAGGTAAGAATGTAGATGTGGTTTTAGGTTGCATGTTCCATATGCATGCTACACTGATGTAGATAATCAATAATTTCGCAGCATATGGTGACATGTTTAGTTGGATAACAAATGTCACACTTTAGAGGGTATCTTAAGTGTGATATATCGCATGAATCCAAACTGAAGCTCATGAGTATCCATTTAGGCTACTCCACGGACCTTCAAAGTAATTAATGAGAATCACATGAATAAAATTCCCAAAGGAGAGTGACCTCACATGCAGGATTAGGTTGTCTAGAATAGGAACATAATGCATACACATATATAATTGGTAATTATAATATGTTAGATATTACGATACTAAATTATAACTGTAGCATAATACATAAATATAGTCTTGAGCATAAGTTAATACTAAAATTAATTATGATTAATTCATTCCCACTTCCATAGGTAACCTTTACTAGAATTGACATCGTACTGGACGACAATGTGGATAGCCATGGGCTAACTTGAAATAAATAAAGACTATTAGGGGGGGGGGGGGGGGGGGGGAGGTTGTGGGTGGTGAGCAAACCACTACTTAGTGAGATAACCAGACCAATACAGATATAACAAAAATTTACAAACAAGTTTATTATCTACACATATGCAATGCAACAATCATACATATGAACAAATACAAGCTTGGATGATCGAAATCTAAATAGGATGTAGATATATACCCTCTCATCGGGGTTTCAGAGCACGTACCCATGAAGACACAGTTCAAAATATCAATTAGGAACTGTTAATTGTTTGACCATTTATATTTAAAGTGTTTCTCTAACTTGATATTTTAGATCCTCTTTAAGTATTCCGCTTTCAAATGTTTGATATCACAGATGACACTCCTTACTTTACCAATTAGTTTCTATGAAACCAAACAGTCTACTAGGAACCCTAGACCAACCAATTTTCTTTATTAGTTATCCCTAACGTTTTTATAGACTCGAAAAGTAATACATTCCCTTGGTGGCATAATGATGCAATCATGTAATCATGCAATGCATAGTAGGTTGATTCATTTCCCATTATTACTAAGTTTGGTTTTAGGGTGACCACTCAATTTTTCAGACAATCATTATATTCACAAGCAAAATTTAATCAAGCAAGTGCTCTACTTTTATTTAGACAGATTGACAATCATTCAATCATCAAACAACAAGTAGTACCCAATCCCGTACATAATTCATTATATTAATATAATTAAACGGATGCACTATATTACAAATACAAATGATATGTACAATCAGAGTTACTCATCTGTCCATAAAGTCAAAGGTGGTCGTAGTAATTATCCGGGAAATCCGAAATTGAGTCTAGTTCACCTATAAGAGGTAATGATCATATATTAATATGACGACAATCAGTTGTAAAACTTATAAGTGCCTATGTGACCTGCTTGAGTTTTCGGTGCCTTTTAGTATATCTGCTAGATCCTAAATTTGCCATGATAATATGTTTACAACAAAAAGGTTATAAGATTATCTAGAACTAGGACTTTTGGGAACTTCGTCTAATTTGGTAAATGTCATATTTTATTGTATAGGCGGATTTAATTGCGTAACACTCATCTAACTATATCAGATCCATTTTAAGTCCTATTTGCATTTATAAATAGTTGTTTGAAAGCTTATTTTATTTACTACTCGATATTATTATTATTTAGTGGAATTCTATCTATTTTGCTTTATTAAACCTTATAAGTTACTTTTTATGTTGATATGAGTATTTAGAGGCGACAATTTTCTAGTTTTATTATCTATTGTTCTTTTCTTCGTCTCTTCTTCTTCTTCTTCTTTTTTTTTTTTTTATTTCTGTCTTATTATTTACCTATATCATTATATGTATATATACACATTTTTATATCATTATATTTAATTATTATTCGTTGTTGTTGTTTTTGCTGTTGTTATTAAGGTTTGCTTCACATGATGTAAATTTTGGATTGCACGTATTTTATATGTGTCTGCATGTACACGTTCCGCTGTATATATACATATATATCTGTATATACGCTTATACGTACATATGTATCCCTACATGTGCCAAGTAAATGCATGCATTTAGTTAGCTATATCTTTTTATTTTATCTTATCATTTTATCACGTACATACATATTATATCTCTAATGGTTTCACGTGGAAGGGGATATCAAGGGGTGGTTAGCTGGGGTTGGGGATGTGTTTTTTACATGGCCATTGTATGTGCTACATACACATATAGATATATACATCTGAGTGTTTTATTATATACTTATCATGATATACATATCTAAACAAGATTCGTTTTATTTGTCTTTTATACTTTCATTTTCTACATTTCTAGGGTGTTCATAGAATAAACCTTGATATTTGGAAGCGGCTCACTACTACTTGTCTCCCTTGAATGAGCGGATCGGACCTAGAGATGAAAACGAAGATGAAGATAGTTTGTTATATTTTGTAGAGGATTTTCATGGATGTACTTGAGGCTTTTTACTGACCTTTTTCTAGTAGGATATGAGGTGCTTGTCTTTCTAGTGTAAGTTTGTTGGGTTTATGCCATGAGGGTCTCCTTATGAATGATAGGTTGTTGAAAGTTGTGTTGTTTGTCTTATGTTGGGTTACTTTTAGTAAGATGTGATGTGTGTCTGTTCTGTTTTGGTAGGGTGTGCTGCATGAAAATGAGGAAGAACAAAAATGGGAAGAGCTCAGCCGTTTAAAGTTTGTTTTAAAGTTAACAGCGAGAACGTGGTAGATAGTATTTACTAAAGATGATCTCTTTCTTCAATTAGCATTTAAGAACATCACTTGTCGTTGTCCTTTCTTTGCTGATTATGGATGCATCAAGGAGGATTTGAAGTGGCAAAGTGGATGTGAGATCTTGTGCATGGATGTTTGTCACATCATATTAATTATGTAGGATTAGGCAAGGATCCATAGCCCCCAACTTCATTTTCCTAGGCTAGCTATGGTTTCAAAAAAGTGAAGAAAACAAAAAGGAAAATAATGGGTTTCTTGGTTGACTAGTAGTGCACGTATTGAAAATTTACACGAATTTATTTGATAGTTTTTAATTGATTTGGATGGTTTTGTGTCCATGCGATTGAGTATCGGTACAGTTTTCAATCAATATATTTAGAATCATCTGTGATCATCCCATATATATAATTTAATCTAAATTCTGTAACATTTTACAATTTTAAGTTGGATATGGAATCCTATCGGATTTAATTTATGTTATGCGATTTATCCTTAAGCTCTTATTTGTTATCCGATAAATCATATTAGTGAGTTGGTTCACTTAAGTGCAAACATTTTTTTTTTATTTGCTTATCAATTCTAAGAAGTGAAGCTTTTCGAGGGTTTATAACCAAAAGATATGCGACATGCCCTATATGCAATGTAGATAACGCAACAGTCATGTAAGTAGTAAATATCATTACGTGGGCCACCAACAGTTCTTGCCAACTAAGCATCAATATTATCATGACAATGGAAGTTTCAATGGTACCATTGAGATAAGGCTCTACTCGAGAGATCTTGGCATTAAAGATATTTTGGCTCGATTGAGTCGGTACAAGCATGTAATTATGGGGAAGGTACAAGAGAGGCGTCAAAAGAGGAACGATGATGGAATGAATTGGTGTAAGAAAAGCGTGTTATTTAGATTGCCATATTGGCAGGACTTGTAGAGGTGTCATAACTTTGATGTCATGCACATTAAGAAGAATATATGTGAAAACTTGGTTAGGACAAATTTTTATCTTAAAGGTAAGTTAAAGGACACTAATAAGGCGAGAGTCACCCTCTAGGAGATGAGCATCCTTCTAGAGTTCCACTTGCAAAAATGAGGTGATTAGATTATAAAGCCACAAGATGTATATATACTGGTGTCTTGGTAAATGAGAGAGCTTTGCAACTTAATGAAAGATGTAAAATTGTAGAATGGATATGCTTCTAATGTATCATCCTGCTTAGGGGCACACAAAATAAGTTTGATGGGTCTAAAGAGTCATAACTGCCACGTTATAGTTCTAAAGATTCTCCATGTGGTCACTTATTGTTTTCTCAATTAGAACATATATGATGTGGTATGTGATGTCTCCCTTTTTTCAAAGAGATAATTGCTAAGATACTTTCTATGGATTGGTTGAAGAAAACCATAATCTTAACGCTATGTAAGTTGGAGATGATATTTCTGCCTGCCATTTTTGACATCATGGTCCACTTAGCTATTCATTTGCCAAGAAAGAAAGCACACATATGTGGCCTTGTTCAATATTGTTGGATGTACCTAGTGAAGAGAAAACTGGGAGTATTTTATGAATATCTGAGAAGCAAGGCACGACCAGAGGGATCCATCACCAAGTCTTAGATTGTTTGTGAAAGTATTCAATTTTGCTCTCTCTATTTCGAGAACATAGACTCCATAATAAACAGGTCCCATCAGTTATGGAATAAAACACTACAATAAGGTTTTGTAACATCATTTCAAATTTTGCATGGCTCATTCAACTATTAGGCATTTATGCTCTAATAGGGTAGATATTGAAATTAAAAAGATGCATTGAACGATACTTAACAATTGTGAGGAGGTGTAGTCACATGTGAGGAAAGCGGTGCCACTACCTTTAATGCACATTTTTCTTTTCATAACCTTTAATGCATACTTAACACTAAATTTTTGTCCTATTTATTATTAAATCACATGTGATCAAGGAGTTTAGTAAGAACTAAATTCACATAGATCATACAATGTGGGTGAACTCGAGGCTGTCCACAAACATGATTCAATTAAATTACATGGGATCTTGGCATGCATTCTTATTCAAATTCATGGTGTTTGATACCAAAAGAAACAAACCAAGAAAGCATTGATGGAGACCTCATCTCAATTGACACATGAAGGACATGGCACAACGATGATCCTTATATCCTTATAGAACATGCTCAGTAGGTATTTTATTTAAAAGACTAAAGCAAGTGATCTGGCGATTGGAATGTTGTCTAAAAGGTCCACCACCAACACATATTCACTTAGGGTCTTTTCTAAGCTAGAGGGCCAAAAAAGCAATTTGATAACAAAATCTTTTTCAACAAACAATTTGTAAGACCTTGGATAGTTACTGACTTCGAGTGAAGATAATAGTGGTGAAGGCAATAGCAGTCTCGCATACAATAGTAACGACCAATAGAATTGCCTATGAGGGTAATGTGATGTTTTGTACATCTATTAAATTATTTTATGATTTGGATATACTTAGCTATAATTTTACAATACAATTTGCATGATGGATAATGACTTCTTCCACCAGATCAAGCATGATGCATCGGCTCACCCAAAGTAGTCCATAGGTACATAAAGTCGCCATTCTAATTCGATTATATATTTGTTACTGTCAATGCAATTTTTTTTTACTATTTGTTTTTATTGTTTATGTATGGGATCGGTTGCATCACTGTTAACCGATCTTACTTAAGGAGGGACATGACCATCTTTCGATCACATGGTCTATGCTTTATAGGTTTTGTGGAAATTGAAGGTAAGGGTGGGTAAGCGTCAATGAGTTATAGCCAGGGGATGATGTCGAGACCAATATGACTGAAATTGGGAAGGAGACACAAGTCATCAAGGTTGAGATAGCGAGGGTTAAATAAAGGAGACTAGTTAAAATGTTGCTCTCGAAGAGGATGATAAAATGAAGTCAAGTAGACATTGGGATTTGTACAAAGGGAAAAGGGCAAAGGAAGAGTTCAGGAGGACCATTTCCATGCCTGATGGATATTTAGGAATCATGTGTGATAATCGAAGGATGTCAAGTTAGTGCTCCTACTTCACCATAAGACCCCAACTTAGTTATTTATGGAGGCATTAGAGGTAAGGCGTGGTCAACCTTCCTAGAGGCTTATCGACATTATTTGACAAGCTATGGTCAATATCCTTTCGATTCTACACATACTTATATGAATTATTCAACTTCTTGTCTTCACTAATGCAGGTATTTTATATGATTAGTGAGTGTATCAATGAATATGACATTGCAAGATTATGAAATTTGATGTTACTTGTAATTATTATTGGTTTCCAAGCCCTTCACACTTGTATTCAATATAGATATGTGGTTGACCCATCGAGCCTTCGTCTTGGGGCTTTATTACAATAGTATAACAATATATAACATGTAATATATGTATTAATCAAATACTATAATCTATATAATTGTTGATATGGCTATGTAAAAAAATACCAACTAAACCACAAATTAAACTAGATTGATCCAAATCAAACTAAATTTTGATTATTTTTCAAAATGGTTTAGTCTATGGTTCGGTTAGATAACGAGTAAATGATTCATGGTTCAGTTGGAGACAGCATCAAACTAATTTAAATATTAAGAAAAACTCTAAAATATTATTTTCTTTTAATTATATTGATAAAACTTTTCAATTATTTTCAAAAATTTTATTTAGATATGTATCCTTAATGAGAATGGAATTCAATTGGTAATGTCATCTTTGGATTGTTATGGTGTGCCTACAAATGAGTTAATTTATCGATTTTAACCACAAGTGTTTTGCACTTTTTTTTTTATCTAACTAATTAGCCTACTTCTAAGTTTTTTTAAAATGTAATTAATAAAATGTTGATTGTAAGCATAAGGAATTAAAATTAGAATAAAGGTTTAACCTCCTAAACCAAATCATCAAAATTAGAACTTTTTCAAATAGCTAAATAACGGTTTGGTTTGGATTATAAATTAAATCAAAATTCTAATTTTTTTTTAAAAACTTTGTTCCATTCTTATACATTTGTGTAGATATTCAAATATTTAAATTATTCTACAAATTTCAAATTGCAAATTTCAACAAAATATTTCATAAATCCATTACATTCATAATCCATAGTCCTCTAAAATATCATTCAAGAACTAGTCAGTCATCCACCAAGAAAGTACATTTTCTAGCTAACATATCCACAATCCATAATCTATAATCCTTTAGAAAATCATCTACCTATAAATTTAGCCAAAAAAAAAAAAAGAATCATCCACCAACAAAAGTAATCCACGATTAAAAGTGATTCGATACCAAAATATATTGAGCAATTAATATATGATAAGAGCTGTGACTAAACAGACAAAGTCCATACTCCACAAAATTAAAACGATTAATAAAGAAAAACAACATTAAGTCATTAACGGAAGAATTTATCTTAAACTTACAAAAGAATTAAAAAAAAGAGAGTTAATATTGACCAATATTCATCAACTAATAAATATCATAATAAAATCTCTCCTAGTTGTGAATCTTACAAACTTACCTGGGTAAATAATTAATTTAAAATATTATTATTTATATTTGCATTAGTGATAAGAAATGTGTAATTGAAACTTCTGTATATGATATTTTTATTTTAAGGAAAAAAATAGTTCGAACACAAAATAGAATAGTATTGAATCGTTTTTTTTTTAATTTGATAAAATTATAAACTGAACCATATGATTATATTCAAATTTAAAAAAAAAATTGAACAAAAATATATGGTTTGGAAGGTAAATTGGGTTGAATTGCATCGCCCTACCCTTATTTGTTGATTGTCATTACATTATAATATCAATAATCAAAAGTCAATTATATAACGATGTCAAACTAATTAATACCAATAAGTTATTAACATTTAAAATATAATTTAACTATATATTGTAAAAATAATATATCATATTAACAAATAATATAATATTTGACTTACAATGTGAAAACTAAAATTTAGAAAAGGTTTTTCTTGAATTACATTAAATCTACCGAAAATTTGAAAACAAATTATATTTCCAAAAGAATTTTTCAATGCTGGCAAAAAGGGAAAAAAATAGAATGTAAAAAAGAAAAGGAATCTTCAATGAAAATGTTTTCCAACAACTCATGGTTTTCATGAAATAAAGTGAGGTTTAGATATGAAAATCCTTACTCAATGATAAGATGGTGGGCGACTCCGGGAAATGAGAAAGGAAATCCCTCTTTTTTTGCAACGTCACTTTGTCATCTTTTCTTTAGCATTTTACCAAAAGAAAGAATCTACTAAGACAGGTAGCAAAGCTTTGATCCAAAAGACAATGAAGGTTCGCTTTCGGATGCCATCAATGGAAAAGATGACAATTGTTAATCCTAGAGCATGCGGCCGTTGACTTGACCTGTAAGATTAATAAATTAGACAAGTCAGTTTCACTTTGTGACGGTAGGATGGCTAATGGGGCAATGTATTGCCCTTATTATTTCTTTCTTTTTTTTTCCCTAATGGGTACCTCCAAAAAGTAAGATCAGACAAGGGGCTTTGTCTTTTAGACATCTCTCGAAGAATGATAACCCAATTCCTAGGATTGATGGCGCAAGGTGGTGGTGGTTAAAGTCCTAAAGACATGAGTCACATAGCTTGTCTAGCTGATTTGTTAATTTGCATTCGGCCTAAAATCCTTTGTCCCTTGTTTCAAGATGCTTGAAGGAATTGAGCTTTTCTCTCATTTAGAAATAGCAAACACTGGAATTTTATTCTATGTGCAAAAATAATTACATGCCTTTACAAATTATAATTTAAAAGTTTATAATTTTTGCTTATCTTCCCTATTATTTTAAGTTGACAATAGAGGAAATCATGTAAGCTTGTTAATGTGTTTCTCAAAACTAAAATTGTTAAAAATTTCTTACACAAGTACCTAGTTTGAGTGTTTATCTCTTTTCACTAATTTGGTAAATCAAAATTTCACACCAAAACCATTCATTTTCCTCTCTTTGATATAGTGTAAGCAAGCTCTAATTACTAGAACAAGAACAGAAACAAATCATTTTCCTAAAAATTATCATGTATTTGATGAAAAAGGATCTTATAGCAAATGCTCTAAGCTTTAATATTTCTAAAACTACTTGCCAAGCCCATTATGAATCAGTTATGATGGACTATGTTTGCCCTTCCCACCCAAAAATGGTAACATGTATGATGGTGTAAATAACAACTTTTTAACCCGCTTATATAATTCATGAAAAATGTAAAAAAAAATGGGAATAAGCAAAAGATCTTTATTATGATTTTAGGAAAATTTTATGGTTTTTTTCTTTCCTTTTACAAAAGCTTCCCTTAAATAATTGAATAGCTTATATTCATACCATAGATCAATTAAAATACCTTTTATATCTACTTCTACAATCAATTTAACCACTCCCTCATATTTGGCATATGCTCCTAAGTCACCATTAATCATTTCCCTAGAAACGTAAGTGTATGTGGAATATGAAATATTCTGTTTGGATAGTCTATTTTTCAATAGTATTTGAATCTTTTTTAAAATGATATGTATAAATATATCCGATTTACATTTATATTTTTTCTATTTGATTTTTTAAGGAGAACTGCCAACTTTTTTTATCTCTATCCAATTTTTTATAAATAATTTATCGAAAAAAATTAAAAAGTATCTATATCTATAATCTGCCAATAAACAAACAAACCTATTAAGTTGTTTTGACTTCTTAACTTATACTATGAGCACACGCTCACTATTTTGCATAATTACAATTCTTCGGTGCATAGGCTAAACCATGCACTACCTTTATTATTTATTTCTTGATGGGTCACTCTAAAAAGTAAGATCAGTTAAGGGGCGTTGTCTCTTAGATATCTCTAAAAGAATGATAACCCAATTCCTAGGATCAATAATGATGGTGGTTAAAGACATAACTCACACAGCATGACAAACTGATTTTTATAATTTTTAATTTGCACTCGACCCAAAATCCATTATCCGTTATTTCATTATGCTTCAATAAGTATTCAGTAGAGATTTTTTTCTCGTTTAGAAATATTAGTGAACAAAGGAATGTGAGAAAATAATTACATGCCTTGAAAGTTATTATAATTTATATTCATTTCCCGTATAATTCTAAGTTAAAGAGTACAGAAAATCATGCATGCATATTATTGTTTTCCAAAACAAAAATTGGGAATAATTCTTATATAATTTTCTAGTTTGAGTACTTATCTCTTTTACTAATTTAGTAAATCTAAATTGTAGGACAAAACCACTAAATCTCTTCCATTAAGTAGTATGGATAATGTATATTTATATAATATAGGATGAATAGGTTCTTAACAATAAAATAGGAAAGAAAATTAAAATTGTTGTACATTTGATGAAAAAAATCTTATAACAAATGCTCTAAGCATCAATAATTCTAAAATTATTTGCCAAAATCATTATAACCTAATGTATGAATACCGATTTTCGATAGGATCGATCAAGTTATAATCCGATCCTTCCTATCGTCTTTAACATATGCTCCTAAGTGAACTATCAATATTTTCCATATAAATGTAAGTATATATAAGATATGAAACATGTTATAGTTTGACTTCTTAACTTACACTCGTTGTTAGTAATGGGGTTTTGGGGTTCGCCCATTTTACTTGAGAATGCTTCAATCAGCGAAAGACTCATTGATACTTTAACATTTTTTTGGTGAATCTTAAACATGTACAGTAAGCCGTTTATAATAGTCTTTACCACTTTTTGGTATCTAACATCTCTTAATTAATTATCATTTAAACTAATTTTCTTAACTTCTATCTAATAATTGCTAACATATTACAATATCAAACTAATTCTCTTAACTATAATCATATTTTACAAATATCTCTTTTATCCTTGAAAGGATCCTTAGTCTCAGGTTCAACAAAGAAGGTCAAAAGAAAAAAATAAAATAAAAAACTGCAAGCTTGGATTTTTATTTTTGTTTTGATTTTCTTTGATGATTTATACTAAACCCTAACCTCTTTAATATAAATCATTGACTAAAAAATAAAGGAAACTCGTCTAAATTTAAAAAAAGATGGAGTCATACCTGACTAAAATCAGGAAAAATAAAAATTAAGACTAATGGGTAGGTTAGTTCTAATTCTACTACTGATCTTCAAAAATTCATTTTTAGAAAATGGAATTAAAGATTACTTAAAGTCCGGGGCTATCCAATTAAAACTTGGTGATTACCACTTTTTAACTTATTAATTAGAAATTGCTTCCTATTATGCTTAAATTAGATTTCTATGTATTATTTACCAAGAAATATCTATCGGGTATAAAATTTACCAGATTACATAAACTTATCAAATTCACACAAGATGATTAATTTGGTTATTGTTTTCTAAAGACAATATGATTTACATGCTATGAGAGAATATTTACAAATTCATTTAAATTTCATAATAGAGAAAAGAAAAGAAAGTTTATGCATTTTTTATGTTGGCCATCAGGTGTCTATGTATCAACTATTTGGGATAAGACAATACGTTTCGTATTTAATGAAAAAATTAGTTGATTGATTAATTTTAAGGAATTGAAATCTTACCATTTTAAGTTTATTAAATTTTAGTAAATTTAAAAATTAAACTCTTGATGGTGAATCTTAGATCTATCAAACTGGTTTTTGGTAACTTATGAAAATCGCTTTTCTAAGTGGCTAAAACATTTTAAATGATCATATCAAATTGATTCACACATTGCAAATGGTATCAAAGTTTAAACATTATTCAAATTTCATGTATCTAAATAATAATTTACATATTATAAACATAGTATTCACAAAATTTTTAATAACATGGTATCACATATTATGAATCAATTGCAAGTTTGAAAACAGTGCATTAAATCATGAGAATTTTATGTTAACTGAACATATCATGGCAAAACTTATATCAATAAGTATTAATTGAATACATCAAATTTACGTTCACAAGTATTATGGTAAGAGTCGTCTATTTTACAAAAAACCATTAATTTTCGTCAACAATCCATTTAAAAAAAATCATAAATCCTCATCTAAGTTAGAAATTGAATTTAAATAATTAAATAAATAAAAATAAATAAACATTAGTGTAAGATTAGATAATTTGACACGACTAGATTAGTGAATAGAATAAATTGAAATTGGAGATTTTAAATACCCCTTTCAAATTATCTATTTGTTTTATCTATCTATTCCTACAAATTAAATTTCATAATCTCTTTCAATTTTCATTTAGAACCCTTTTTCTTCATTTTCAAATCCCTAAACTCTTAAACATTCAATTTTAACTGTTTTACAAATTTCTAAACATTTGAATTTTTGTTTAGCTTCCATATCCTTAATTCCCATAAATTTTTAATTCAATTAGTTAACTATGAATATCATTTCTTAAGTCCAAGCTTAAATTAAATATAAGATTTTCATAAATTAAACTCTTAAGTTAGATTTTTCATTCAAACTATTAATTTCTAATATATATATTCTCAAATTATTTTTGATTATTTTTCGATACTTGAAGTAATTATCAGAAATGTTTAAATTTAATACCCTTACCCTAAAAAAAATCTTTAAACCGTTATCCCTTTCTTCTCTTTTCTTTTTCTCCTGCCTTTACTTTTCTCTTCTTTTCTTTCTTCTTTTTCCTTTTTCGTTTCTTTCTGCTCTTCTTTCCTCTCAAAATCAACTCAAATCTCAATTTCAAGAAGATCAAAGAAAAAAATTGTAGCTAGAAAAGAAGATAGGAGATGAAAAACAGGCTTAAGTTAACTATATCATCTTAGGAAGAGTAGTAAAAGTGAAGAAAAAATAGTTTTAGTTGGCTAAATATGTAAGTTATGTTGATTTCCTTATTTGATTATTATTTATGCATGTATATGATGTATTAAAGTTAGATATAAGTAAGATTTATGATAAGATTTAGTGAATTAGCGAAATATGAGCTTGGATGCTAGACCCTAGGTTATGTAAACAAGTATAGAACTAAGGAGCTTGATGATATGATTTGATGAAATATGGAGTAAAAATATGCATATAGATATTGTAAGTTATGATTATAACTTGTATGTTGATTATAAGATGTTTTATGTTGAGTTTATGATGTAAAACAAGTGAATAAATAGGTTAAAATTTACTTGCTCTGTTTTCGTAAAAGAGAACAAGTGGAACATAGGATGCCTTAATTAGTCATGTTTTTTACTCTTCTTAAAACACATAAATCTTAACTTATCCAAGAAGAAACACGGCTGGAACACAACTAGCCCTATCCAATCGTGCTTCTCTTTTCATTAAACATTACTCCAACAACACATTATTCAAACATGGCTTCCCCTATCCCACCATGTTTCTCTCTGATCCTTAAGCGCTTAACTTGTCAAGTGAAACACAACTAGAACATGGCTCGTCTAGTCTCGCGTGCTTCTCTTTGTTCTTCAACCCAACAATTAAATGTGATGGGAGCACGACCGAGTGTACTTAGTCGTGCTTCTCATATGCTTGTACACGAGGTGGAACACAACTAACCCTATTTGCCCATGTTCTTCATAAAAAAATAAAATAAAATAAAATAAATAAAATTAAATAGAAGAATAATAGTTGAAATAATATATTAGTTAATTTATATAATTAAGAGTGAGTTAAAAGAGTTTATAGATTGATGACTAACTAGATTAAACATAGTTTTTTTAAGTATAAAATGAGCTTAGTTAATAAACTTATATTGAACTTGATTTAGTAAATATTAATGAGTTAATATGAATTAAACTAATTAAGATCCTATAGGACTTACATACTAGGTTTAATATGGATTTTGAAAATATAGAGGACTAGTTAATAGACCTAATGAGATAGTTGAATATGACTTAGTAACTGGATTAAGTAATTAATTTTAATCAACTTGGTTAGGTTAAGTCTTAACTTGAAATTGACTAAGATATGATAAACTTGTAATAGGATAGACTAGGTTATGTTTAATATGAGGAGTATGCTATTTCAAATGTATGCTTGCTGGAAAATGAGTAGGTTGAAGTGAATAATATGATAATGTTTTTATAATAAAAAAAGTATAAATAAAGGAAAAGAAATAATTTGATAGACAATAGAGAATTATCCGTATCTTGATAGGACGATTTTTGTAACCATGGAGAGGTTCCTACTTGGTATCTAATCCATAAGTTTTAATATAAGTTTGATGCAAGTTAATAATTAATTTAATTGCTTATATAAGTTTAATTTCTTGAATAGATGTTTGCCTATAAACCTCCCCTCTACTCTATTTGAATTTTGAATATATAAGATACGCGGTGATATGCTTATTGATTGTTAGGATAGGCATTTCTAATGAACTAATACTTAAAAACGGCTTACTTAATAAGTGTTGTTTGTACTTGTATAATTAAATCTAGTCCTTGGAGTGACAATCTTGCTAGGAGCCGAGCACGGTAGTTAAGTGCTTCATGATGCAATAATAATCTATAAGTAGCCTAGCAGGTAGCTGATAGGATAAACGGTATCGGTTGTGTAGCATTTACTTAAGCTTGGAATGAAGTAATATTGGTTTAGTTCACATTTATAGAATCGCTTGAACTAAATGATATTATGGACTGGGATAAATAGAGATATGTAACGATTATAAGCTCTAGACGACGTTATTTTCCTTTTTTGGTATAGACTTAGGAGATATAGGTTTTGGTTGTCTATATCAACCCCTTAAGCAGTTGTTGCTACTTAGGACCCTCAAATTGTCAAAGGCTTGTTTGGAGTTTAAGTGCTTCAGTATCGGTTATTTCATTTTAATTTAAAGATAATAACCTATTGTTTGTTGCATTACATTAGTATAAGCTTATGTGTGATCTCGTGTATGTTTGTGTTATTGTTGTACTAGGCTTCGGCTCATTATTCTTTTCTTTTAGGTGGGCTCATTTTTCTTTTCTCTTAGGTGATGTTTTGGCTAATGATAATTGAGATGGGTGAATGGGATGACTCGAAAAGAGTATGTTGAAGAGTGATATGAGTTAAGATCGCTGGATTTTATTTTGTATGAGAACTGGATTTGTGTCTTTTAGAACTTGTAATTTTCTTTAAAGGTTTAGTGGAGCCCACATGTTTTGTAATAAGTTTTAAAATTTTGTTTTGCTATCATGAAAAGGTATATAAGATACCAGATGGTATGATTTCGTTTGATAAAAATTGATCTACACGTGTGGGTAGAGTGAGAAATGTTTCTGATAAACAAATTTTTACCGCTGCTAAATATAGTCATTTCTAAAATCTAACTAAATGATTTCAATAATTAAAATTGGCTAATAAATGTTCACAATAACTCTATCTTTCAAGGAAGCATGTGTGTATAGTACATAAGGCATTATACATGGCGATTAGGCACATATTGACCCTAGTTTGATGCATGACATTTTTAATATATATAAATCTAATCTTAACATCATCATAAAATAATTGTTCATTAATTAATTACATATTACAATATCATTAACATATTTTTTTTAGAATATTATATGATATTATTATTTATAATAGTTTGCTAACATTATTATAGTATTTTAACTTATTATTATATTAATAAAATAAAAAGACAAAACATGTAAAAACTTACCTGACTTGCGTACCATAGGGAATAGGTAACGCAAAAGGGGGCAAGTACGATAGGGTTGGACTTTGGGTACCACTTGTGAAGGAGTCGGGTTTCAGCGACTGGGAAACGATATGGTTGATTGAGATATGTCGGGCAGGCTTTATGGGGAGGGGGTAGGCGATCATTCCTATAAGTAGACATCTCCTCGGTTTGAGTCTGAAAAGTACGGATCGTTAACCACCTCGGCTTGATAGCGAGGCAATTTGAACTTGTGGACTTGTCTGTTTACAGGGTGGATCCACACGTTTGAACCCATAAATATTTTAAATATATATATAAATTAAAGAGAAATGGAATCTCTTTCTCTCTCTTAATATAAAACATAATATCTATACACATAGCACACTGACACAAAAAGAAAAAGAAGAAAATACCATCATTTACACAAACCCATAAACCCTTCTCCATTTGTAGATCTCTTCAAGTGTATTTTCTTCAACTTATTACCCTTTATAATATATAAATATCTTTAAGGTATACTTTCTACAATGATATAGATATTGATAGAGAGAGTGGGAGGAATAGAGAGAAAAAGATGGAGATGGGCATCATGAATGAAGAGATACGGAGATGGAAAGAAAGCTGAAACTGTCAACTATAATTTCATCTTTTCTTTTTGTTATTTTGATTTGTAATTGCTGCTTTTGCAACAAGATAAGTGTAAGGACCCGACCCACTTAACCCACAGATTAAGCATGTCAAATCCCCCGATTACGCATAATACTCAAGTATTAGGAAATACCCAGGTATTATACATAAGGTCGTCTAAAAAGAAGTGTTTGTAATGATTGCTTGCTTAAAACGGATATAACAATCACATGATTTGAATTAAGAATTACTACCACTACATAAGTAGTAGATTGTCACATATATATATAAAACATACATCATATACATTACTTTAGGATCTCCTAAGGATCACACCAACATATAAAGCTTACCCACATGCAAGCCACATTACATAAACAACTTAAATCAAAATTACGTTCCAAGGCTTAACAAATAAGTCTAGACACTTCACAAAATACATCAAAAGTCCTAAACAACTACTACTAAATCACATACTCCTAATTATCTATAGATGTCTCCCAGTCAGTCCCATAGCCCATATCGTCGTACAGCTCATCCTCATAATCACCTGCAAGGTAGCAGCATGAGTCAAAGCCTAGTACACAATAATGCAAACAAATACATATGCCATGCACACTTAACTAGTTGCGATGCAACAGTTGACAATAACTTTATCATCTTTAGTTAAGTGAGTAAAAGGAAACACTGGAAAATTCAAACTCCGAGTCAAGCTTGGGAATTCTGGGAGTCTTGAGTAACAGCAGCTGCTTAGGGGGTTGATATAGATAGACTGGATACCTATATCTCATATATCTAACAAATAAAGATTAGTAATAGCTTCATCTAGGGTTCACACTCCTTTATACACTCTACTTATTTCGGTCTATAACATCACTTAGTTCAACAGTCCCATAACCGTGAACTAAAACATATTATTTCCTCCGGAGCCTAAGTAGAGATATACCGACATAGTTAACCCCATTAGCTATCCACTTAGCCATTAAAAGAAACCACCATTGTATCATGGTGAACCATTACATCATGGATTTGAGTCATTGCATCATGGCAAAGATTTGGGCTAAGCGCCTATACTACCACGCCATTGTATCATGATAAGGTTGCCGTTCCCTGGATTAGACACGACTCAACTATAAACCATTTCAATAAACTTTTCATTAGTCTTTAATTAAAGTCAAAGTTGAATATGCCTATCCTAAGCAATAATCAATCAAATTATTGTATACCTGAATCGGATTGGGAATAAAAGGAAATCTCCAATCGAGTATCTATCTCTGTTCCACACAAATCAAACTATATCAACATAACTATCCTAAACCAAACTTATACTCACTAGTTTAAAAATTTAGGAAGTTATTGAACCTCATTTAAAATCATTCAAAGTCATTACATGATATATATACATATCATATAACATCATACAAGTCCATTTCTTAATAAAAAAGTTACATATCATGTATTGAAAGATGTTGGAAAAAGTTAGAAAAATTGAAATTTGCAGGGCCCACGCTGGCAATTTACACCGGTAGTGTAAGACTAAACACCGGCAGTGTAGGGGTTCTACGCCGGCGGCGTTGAAGCTGTCATTAAAAAAATGCATTATGTACAAAATTTTAGATCATTACGTTGGCAGTGCATCAGCTGTGTAGACCTCAACACCGATGATATTAGGGTTTAAGCCGGCAGCATTCAGGCTACCTTTCGAATGATCAGTAGCCAAATTTTTTAAGCCAGCAAGTACGCCAACGGCGTTTAAGGCGGCGTACACTGCAGTTTATGTTGCATATTTCCTTTGTTTTTCAAACACAAAATTTTTTTACAATTAACTCTTCCAATTTCTTCCAAACCATAATATAATTTTCCTAATACATGGTGTAAGAACCCTATATCATCAAATACATATAAACTCTCTTCCAACATCATTGAAACACAAAACTCCTTCTCAACCATGAAAACACACTTAGCCCTCTAATTTCATTCTTTCATTACAGTCACTACTTCAACATAACTCAACAATACCAACTTCTCATCATACTAAAACTCAACACCATCATTACACTTCCATAAACAAATCCTATGCTATCTCAATATCACAATATAACAACACACACACACACACACACACACACACACACATATATCCAACATGCAATATATTTAACAGAAATTTCATGGATCAAGAGAGAAATAAAGCATCATATACATCATATAAACTTACCTTAATGTATATATAATGGTTGGGGATGATTGCTTGGTGTGTTGAGTGCAAGAAAACTTGATTTGGGTGTTAGAAAATGTAGCCTTTCTAAAGTTACGAATTTTCTTCTCTTGATTCTGTTTTGGATGTACAAAGTGTAAGAAATAGGGCTTGATATTTGTCCAAAATTATTGACTTTTGAGGCAGATTTTCTAAGAGCTTTGGGCTTTAATTAAACTTTGATTTTTAGGCTTAATTTGGGTTTAATAAAGCCAAAGAAAATCTGCTAGATTTATAGGCTATACTCTTAGTTTAAAACAAATTTAGTATATCATATTATTCACTACCACAACAATCAGCATTAACATAATAATTGCTAATGAATAAACTATCAACCTAAATATATTTACCATAGATTATTATCTAGTTATTACTTCATTACGTATACAATTATTTCAAACACCACAATTCACACTAACACATGCATACATATAACAATCCAATTTAGCATGCATTGAGTATAATTTGAAACTTTGGCTATTTCAATAAGGTTCATTCAGCAGCAAAGTCATAAACATCCATCATGCCTACATTTACAGGCAATGTTTGACTATTATTTTCCTTTTCTTATTTCCTACTTTTCCAATTCTTTTTTTTTTTTGCCAGTACTACTTTTCCAATTTAATAAAACAATCAATGCCTGGCTTTTTTTTTTTCTTTTAATTGTTCCTTCTAACCTTTGTTTGTTTTTTTCTAAGATGAACCGGTTTGGACGGGTCCAGGTGGTAGACCTATAGTGGCTAGTTCGAGTCGGGTCCCGGTTCGGACTTGACCTAGGGAGATATCTACCTCTAAGCTTGGTTTGCCTTGAAAATATCAAGAAGATGGTGGTTTTGAGTCCTTTAGTGATATTTGGCGGGGATAATTTGGAGGTGATTATGGAGTCTTCAAATTTCGACCAACTTGCAAATTAGACGATTAAGATGCCCCGAAGCTTCCAATTGCCTCACATTTCTTCAATATCCCCTTGGTTGTAGAGGATGCTAATGTTTTATTTATAGTGTCTAGGGTATTAATTTAGTGTAGGAACTTTCCAATTTTAAGAAATTGCAAATCTAAGGGAATTTTTCAAATTAAGATTCAATTTTCTAATCAAATTAAATATTTGATACTTGCATACTGTTGAAAACAATTGAAAGACGACTAAGCTTGTTTACACATGCATTCATATGTGGAAGCAGAGGCCAAGAGGTGGGTTTTTAAATTAATTTTAAGCTTACTTAACAAATTATTATCTCTTTAGTCAATTTTATGCATAGTTACAACAATAATAATAAAGAGATAGAGGAAGGAAAAGATTACACTAAATTTAATGTGGCATTCGACCCACTCTCATGTCTCCATGGTCTACAATTACCTCACTCAAGGATGACTTCATACATTTAATCAATCAAAACAATTGTCTCATAAAGACGACTTCACAACAAATACCTTGACAAAGGACTTCACAAATGCCTACACAAACATAGGACTTCACTCAAGTGTCTTAACACATGAGGACTTCACTAAAACACTTATACAAAACATGTGAATATGGCACTATTCACTAAACACAAAATAAGAGAGTATTATGATATAATTTGTGTAAAATAAGTTCAATTCCCTCGTCAGAAATACCCTAAAACATTCTATACATAATAGCTTTAAAAACATAGTCGTTTACTCTCAAGAGAACCTCCAACAATCAAATTTAAAAGTTTGCAGTGGCTATTTTTTAAATTATCACGCCCTAGACTCGTTGTGTGCTAAACTTATCATGCTTTAATTTACCCCGTGACCAAGTCTGTGCTCATCAATGATTAGATTCAAACTTGTCGTGCCCTGGAGTTAAACATCTTGAGCCCTTGATGTGATATGTGACCACGTATGGGCATCTATAAACTTGTTGAGCTTTAGACTTTGAGCTTATCACGCTTGAGGAGTAGACTTGTCTAGCTCTTGACCTGACCCTCGATTAATGACTTTGCATTTTTGGGCTTGTCAAGCTTTGGTCTTAAGTTTGTAGCACCTTAGTCTAACTCTCAACTAGGTCTTGTTCATGCATAACCCGCATAACAACATGTTTACAAATACAAACATATATATGCATATTAAAGTTTAAACATATCAAAAACAAGTTTTTCTTATTAAATGTAACTTAACTAAGTTGTGGAGCATTTGTGCAATACATTTCTCATCAAAACGATGTTGTAACCAACCTTGGTCCATTACATATTGATCTAAAAATTCCCATATCTTCCAAATTGCTTAAAAAGCAAAATTTTGACGTAGATTGTGACAGATTTGGAAAGTCTAATATTGATTTTCCTTCAATTTCAAACGTTAATTTGATTTAGCAAATGTTCATGAAATCCCATAAATTAGATATCAAATGAACACTTGCCATGTCTAGTTTTCAATTTTGCCAAACTTCTCCGTTTCGATTCCCACCATACCATGGCATTGTATCTTAGCATGTAGGTGCCATACTCCAGTTGGAGATATGGTAGAATCTTGTAAGCTGCGAAAGAGCGCTCCACTTGTGCTAACCAATCCTCTGCTTCGTCGGGCCTTCCAAATGCCCCTTCAAAGTAGCGGTTGCTCTTGATAAAGTCAGGGAGGGAACTCCTTTGATATCCTCTTTATGGCGGAGGGGGTGGATGGCGAGCATTGTAACATTGCTCCTCAGGGGGTAAGGGAATCTCTGCTTGCATCCCCCTATATGGCGGAGGTGGTGACAAAGGTACTGAATCCCTCATACTTGGTTCGGGATTCTGTGGTTGATTTTGATTCTGGTTTTGAATGAATGCAGTAAGCAGGTTTGTCAGTTGTCCAATTGCATTCATCATGGCTGCTTGAGGATTAAGCTGAGCAGCTTCAAGTTGGTTGGCTTGGGGATGATCTTGCTGGTTTGCACTATTATCTTCGTTTAAGAGTGGTTCTTGCTCCCTATTACGGTTTCTTCGGTTTCGGCTGTTACATAATGTCTTAGTGATTTTTATTTCTTCTTTAAAGTTTTGTGATTTATAAAACTTTGATTAAGGAATTCATAAAATTTTTAGGAATAATTTAAAGAACTATTGAATTTACACAAGATCCAGGAAATTTATTACATTAAAACGTCAACCAAAAAGGTTCTTAGAGCAAAAAAACTCATAACAAGCAAAGGAATTCTAAATCAAGTGATGATATGAATGAAAAGATGTTTATGCATTTAAGTATAATGAATGTAGTCTATTACTAATGCAAAAGTATAATGCTTGCGAAACTTCATTCTTGGAATCAACATAATACTTCATTGATTTGATGTGCCATACGAGAGTTGTAATACAAATAAGCTTACAAAATTTGGCAACACAAATCTAACCTTCCAATATAAGTCGATAACTTCAATCTAACAACACCTAAAGACATGAAAAAGAAAAGGAAAAGAAAAACAACATACTAAACTATGAAGAGAACCTAAGGCAAATTGGCATCCCGCATTGCCTACTAACAAAAGTACTATTGGACTTTATGGGACACTCGACTTTATTCCTCCATGGCTCACTCGGAGTCGTCTGGTGTGGGGCTAGGGAGTCGTCCTTGGCTAGAAGAGCCTCCATCATCCCTTCGGATGAACTGGCTTAGATAAGCCCTCACAGTTAACCTCCTTCTCCTAATGGGTTGAGCTACGGGCTCCTGCTCCTCTTCTTCCTCTTCTTCATCTTCCCTCATCTCTTGATCTGTCACTTGATCTCTTTCTTCCTCATTAACTCCATCATTAAATCCGTTCCTATTGCCAACTTCTATATCCAATTCTCTTCCAGCTTCCTCCTATATCCTGTTCCATCTATCCCGGGCTTCCCTCATCATTTCTTCATCTCCATCTATCCTCTCCAAAGGTTCCTGAACTACCGGCTCGGGGGCTATGGCATCAACCTCAGGGGGACGCTCACCTACCGGGTAGATATCCTTCCAAATGGTAGGGTCGAACTCTGGTTCCATTCTCCCACTATCAGGTATATCAAGATCTTTATCAAAGTCCCACACAATTTGTTCTGATAACTGATTGGGATGTTCTAGAGCTATGGCTAGAGGGGTAGGGGATCTAGGTATTTCCTCTTCTTGCCAATTCGGGTCCTCTTCAGGATCTTCCTCCTCTTCGGAATCATCCATATCATTATCCTTTTCCGCATTATCTCCTTCATTCGCATCTTCTCCTTCAACAGCCGGGGCATTAATCAAATGTACTCCTTCATCTCCTACTTGTGGGGCTAGAACTCCTCCTAAAAATGGTATAAGGTCAAGATATCTAGCTTGCCATACTATGTGATTTCTGGCATCCGTAAAATTCCACTCCCTATGGTCAAAAAGATCATCATGGGCATGCACATAAAGGGGTCCTATACCGCGCCACATCCTAAAGTCTGGATGGGTGGGGTTCCCTTCGTTCTTTAAGATAAAAGTGGCTTCTCTTAGCATTGGTTCATTAGCATACTCCACCATTACCCTTTCCAGGGTATAGATAGTCTCCATCATGGTCCATATTCTTCTTCTAATTGGATCATATCTTAGTTGATCTATCACCGATGCCCATCTTGTATATCTTAGACTTTCTTTCCACAAGTTATACATTTCCTTTAGAGTTCTAGGTCATTGCGCTAATGCAAAGTCTTCACACAACACCCGTAATCTCAACCAATATTCCACCATAGTTTCATTTGTGCTTTTAGTGAAGTTTCTAGCCTCTGCGCGAGTTTCACCCAAGGAAACCTACAACAAGAGAACTACTAATTAGCCTAGCTTTAACTCTAATTTAACCTAGTTACTTAATTCTAGGTTCAATCTTAAACTCTATTGTCATGCTTAATAACCTAGCGCTCTGATACCAACTTAAACTGTCACGCTCCATAGGTATCCTAAACGTAACAGTCCGCCACATGCCATACAAGATTCCCGAATTACAGCCTTAGTCCTTCGAGAGTCTCATATAGATATAAGGTGTACCTTTGCGACAATAGAATACAAGTTCGAATGGAGATAAAAGCTTAACTTGGCATACATTAGCAGTAGGATATAACTCATGAGACATAAATAAATATTACATTTACTAAGGGGCATTTACCCGCAAAAGAATAGTTAATGGCCTTATACAGTCATCCAAAGTCTTAAAAGTTTCCTATGGAAGTCTAAATAGAAATTCAACTTCTAAGGGAAACTCCTAGCTCCTGTACCTGCATGGTCGGGTCAAGCTGCCTAAGCCACAAATTGGGTAGCTGCAAAAGGAAGAAACTGTAGGGACGTAAGCTAACTAGCTTAGTGAGTGAATTCTTCCACAATAACATTCATTTCACAACAATTCAAACAAGTGATTTAAACAAGCAAATGTATGTATCAATCACATGAGAACAACATACATATGACTATGCGGAAATCATATGTAGATGGACTTGCGCCCTCCATCCCGAGTTAGCAGATTAACGAATACTGCGGTACTAGCTTTATGCCGTTTATGGTTCACGGGTAACCTACAATTATTTCGTTTCTGGATCACGATTAACCAAAAAATTTAATCTCGTTTATGGATCACGATTAACCAACCGATTTTATCTCGTTTATGGATCACGATTAACCAACCAATGCTAATGCTCCTTCCCCTTTATGATATGCATATGGCAAATTTGGCATTAGTCTGAATAGTCGATTAAGTCATTTTATTCAGACGATCAAACAATTTCTCAAACAATCCATCATAACTATCTACACAACCAGAAATTATCACCCGGTTTCGATATTCTTAATTTGAGTGCTCAAATCCACATACAATTTCTCATTATTCCCCATCATACATATTTAATTCATTTGGCCTATATTCTAATGCACTAATTATCAAGCACATACACTAAATGAATTGGGAAGAGAAACTCACTCCGCCATAGGTTCGCCGGCCTTCTAGTAATAATAATCCGGAGGTAAGGATTCAACGTCCTCGGGTTCACCTATTCACATAAGAAATACCCTAATAACTATTTTACTATCTAAGGATACTAGAACTCTAAGAAAACTTAGTGAAATCGAAATTCGCGTCATTTTCGATGTCTCGATTTAAAATGGCCATAACTTGATCGTTTTAAGTCTGAATTTCGTAAATTTTATATCGATTTCTATCTAATTCGAAAGAGCTTTCTAAATATGAATTTTAAATCAAATTTTGAAAATATTTAAGCCTTGGAAATGAAGGATCAGATCTGTACAGCGGTTATGTTGATTCCGAAAATGCGATTTTCATGAATGCACTTGAGATTCCTAAGTGAAAGATGAAACTAAATGCCATGGTGATGAATTTCTCTATCATGAATGTCATGATATGAACTCTTAGGTGCCTAAGTTCTTATGGTTTTTTGGATTTAAGGAATTTAAATAACCTTTGTCTTAGGACACTATTTCATGCTATTATTTGACAAACCAATTTGCTACACTTGGTTACACTTATTTATTCTAAGGATTTTCCTTAAGGAAACTCTACTTTCTTTAAAGAAATTTTTATCCTTACATTATCTATATCTTAAGGCCTTTATTTCTTCTATAAAATCTTTATTTGTAAACTTTTAAGTAAGTTTTATACTAGGGTGGTTCCAAAAATCCGAATTTAGTAAAATTTATTTTTAAGTTGATTTACTTACGAAAAATGTATTTTATACTTAGAACTTTAAGTATTTATTTTACCTATACCCTAAGGACTCCATTTATTTAAGAAAATACCATTTTTGAAGTTGGAAAACTAGTGTTTTCTAACCATCTATTCATTATTACGAATTTCGCCTACAAGACTTTCAACTCAAAACTTCTATTGGACTTCATCTCTTGTTTTAAATGTTTTCTTTGGTAAACACTCATTTAAACTCATGAAAATATCATCAAACATTAACTATCACCTATAGGCTTCATTTTTCTTGTAAAATGTATGTTTAGAAGTTGGTAAAAGGGTTTTTAAACTAGGTTTCTCAAGTCATCCGAATTTACACTAGCTCATTTCTTGAAAAGTGTTTTCCTTTTTGGTTTCATTAACTCATCTACCTATAGATCTATGTGCTAGCTAGGTATTATTTACTCAAGACAAAAGCATTGAAGACCATTAATGCATATAAACTCAAAATAAAGATGAGATCTAAAATGCCTACATGAACATGAGTGATAAAATGATATATCTACTATTGAGTGCTTAAATAAGTTTTGAAAACATAAAAACTACATTTTTATGAAAGATCTTTTGTTCAAAAGCACTTTTTGATGGATGATCATGAAGCTCATGGCATGAAAGCTCCTTTAAATGCAAGATCTACTTTGTGATGGTTTGGTATTCTTGTATTGATATTTCCTTGTCCTTAGCAAGAGATCATGAGGACATTTAGTGGAAAATATCCAAGAATATCCTTGCCATTACAAGGATCTATGAGTAGAAGGAGTAAAAGTTCTTTTACTTAGAGTAAAATAGGAGATAAATGAAGAAAAAAAATAAAGTTGTGTGTGTGTGTGTGTGAGCCTTAGAGGCTCACGGCAATGGGGTGGAGTGGTAGAGGAACTTGAGAGCTTTTACCTTTTGTAAAGTTTGAAAAATGAGAGAATGAAGTGAGAGAGAGAAAATGTAGTTTATACAGGAAATGAAATTAGGTTAAATGTAATAAAAAGGAATTAAAAAAAATTGCACAAGGAGCTCACTTGGGGGGGGTGGGGGTGGGGGGGGAATTTGATTTTTGTGTGATTTGTTTTGATTGATTTGAGTACAAATTGTCATAAATTGAAATAATTAATTTAGAGATACAAAGTCTTTTGAAAAGAAAATGTGATTGAGTGATGGCAAGGTTGTAAGAATAGGGTGTACTTATGAGTAGTAGGTTGTACTTGTGAATAGTAATGAGTAGTAATCAAGACAACTTAATTACCGGTAGTAAGAAAAATACGAATAAGGAGGCTGTAACTGTATTTTTTATAAATCGAAAATTTATGAAATTTATATTTTTGAAATCCTTATTTTATTTCGATTCAAATGAGTATTCACAAGTAAGTTTCTGAAATTCAAGTTCCGGGGTACGTTTTTCTATAATGGGTCTCGGGAAGACCCGGAATTGAAATTTTCTCAAAATCTGATCTTTTCTTGGTTTGAAATATAATCAAGAACTATATTCAAAATTTTCTTATAAAAGTTTCTTAGTTGAAAACTGAGGAAAAGTCGGATTTAGGGTTCCTAGTTCTCACTCCAGACTTAAGCTATTCCGGTTTAAGGTTTTGGTTTCCGGTTCTTGAGTTATCTTGGTTACTTGAAAAACCGGGGTTTACATTATTAAAGAAAGATAGAAAGACTAGGTGGTTGGTTGACTATATAAAACTAATCAAGAATAAGATGATGTTCATAGGGTCCAAACTCATCATGACTGCTTTGACAAATTTATTTCACGTTAATAATTTGTTCCAACCATGCATCCACCCATGTCATGTTAAAGCTCATGTTCTTGCAGCAAACTTCAACAAAAGAATGAAATTTTGTCTTCTATATGGTGAAAATCTGGAAAAGTCATGAGCAACCATTATAGGAGGTTATTATCATAAAATATAGGGATATCTTCTTTCCTTATACTAAGGATTAGAGTCGAAAATGATGGAAAGGTAGATTCTCAAAAGATAGTGTAATCGTTGCTATTCTATTTTAGTCGATTCACCCTTGAATTAAATAGTTATGAAGATAAATTACAATTAGTCACAAGGGATGATTTCTTTGATGCAGGTGGAAAATTGAAAATGAAAGCTTGAATTCGTGGTTATTACACTCAAGAACAAGAGCATTAAATGTTCAAAAGAGTATAGGGTTTGCTCGTTTTAGCTGACTATGCTCTAAAGAAAAAAATTCTCTTTAGTACTTTCTTTTTTCAGTAAGTAAAAGTATTATTAAAAAAAAAAAACCAGGAAACTACAAGCATTGCAGGATTTATCTAGGATCCAAAAAGGTTCGTTCTTCCAATACATTCTCTTTAATGCTCTAATTTCTTATTAATTGAATCTTAAACATGTATAAAGAGACTATAGGCAATTGCTTTATCTCTTATTTTATTATTTAACAACTTCTAAATAAATTAGTTTTTCCTGACTACTATCTAACAATTGTTATTTGATCCCTTACTAATTACAACATCAAACTAGTTTTATAATTTTGTAACAAACTGAGTACACACTAACCAACTAATTTCAGCATTGTTTGGTGCAATTGACTGATTGATATATGTTAACTTATGATTGGCCAAAATACTTTATCCAACATAATAATACTATTAAATGAATTAAAGTTAGGAATACAATAAAAACTATAAAAAGTTTTAGAATGAATATATGACTACTGTGCATTTTGGTGAAGATTCTGTAAAAATAGCATAAATAAGCAATTGAATGTGTAGCTTTCACCTTCTTGCATTAACCAAATACTCCAATTTTGTCATTTGATGATCTTAATATTTGAAGATTCTATGCATATTGGTTTCTTCCCTTTTAACTAGTTTGTTGTTTAGTTCACATGATATAATGGGTTGGAGTTTTTTCATATATATTTTCCATCTCCTTGCCTAACAACAGGTAACATCTTTATCCATCTTTTAATTGGGTAAGTTTTATTTAAGATACCTAAACTTTTTTTATTTATAATGAAATAGTATCTAAAAAAATTATGCTAAGAAAATACTTAAACTTTTTAAAAATTTTAGCGATGGTACTTTTGGATGAATTCCATTCATTTTTTCATTCAAGTGTTGATGTGGATACCAAACCCAAATAAAAATATTATTTTTTCTATCCTACTTGACTTTTTTGTTATTTTTAATTTTTTTTACTTTTCTCTCTTTCTCTCTCTCTCTCTCTCTTCTTCCTCGTCCTTTGCCTCCTTCTTCTTTTTCTTCAAATAAAAAAAAACCTAAAATCGGAGAACTTATTAAAAAATGAGTTTTTTTTTAACTCCCCCTTCTCTCTCTCTCTCTCTCTCTTCTTCTTCTTCTTCTTCTTAGATTTCAATTCAAAATGTAATAAAAATTTCTAAAACCCTAAATCTAAGATTTTTCATAAAAATTGATTCAAACCTATGGAGAAGAATTGACATTAAAAAAAAGACCAAAAACAGAATAACAACAGCTACTATTATTTGGGTAGCGGTTTGTATTTTATTTGGGTAAGGGACAGCTTCATCTTCTTTAACCTCAAGGTCTTACTTTCTCTCTCTAACTTGTTTCCTCGCTCTACAACCTCTATTAAATAACTTCTCTAAGCTTTACGTCTCTCTAAAAATGACAACTAGAAACCCATCAGCACATTGAGTTTCCCTATCTCCTTCATCCCACGAATACTAGACCACATCGACTTTTGTTCTCAGATCTTGGATTACTTTTTCTTTTCTTTCTTTTTCTTTTTATTTTTATATGTCATCTTAATATGAGATATGTCCTAGCTAGCGCCTTTGATTTATCAAGGTATTGCATAATTTTTTTTCTATGTTAACATTATTTACATAATTTATTTAACAAATATATTAGTATTTAATAATTTTTTATGGGTTAACATTTCTATGCGTTAAAAAAAACCCATTAAACTTATTTTTACAAATTATGTAAAAACACTCGAAAAAACCATTGAATACTCATTATGAGTGACGAGTGTCAATTACAATATGGATGGAATGATGATTGTTTTGAGTAGCTTGAATGGATTACATAAAAAAGTTTGAATCTTTTTTAAAAGTTAGAGAGGACATAGATAAAATGTAAAGGTAAAAGGCTGGGAAAAACTTGACTTAAGTCACGTACTTACGACCTAATTTTAGGTTATGATCGAGTAAACTTATAAAAAACCTATACGGAGTTAGCATCATCAGACAAGAAACGATCAACATAGAACAAAACTGACACGTATGGATTTAAAATAAAGTTTCCACATTTCAATAAATATAGCACAATATAACAACTCTAAAACAATTCTACCATATACCAGATTAAGACAAACTACCATAATTCGATAACTTATCATCTTGAAAATATATGATTTTTTAATTAATATATCAGGATACAACAATTCTACCACAATACGATAATTCTACTAGATTAAGATGAAACTATCATAATCCAATAAACTAAAAAGATTTAAAATTAATCTACCAAAGTACAATAATTCTACCATAAGACAATAATTCTATCCCAAATCAAATTAAGACTAAACTACCATGATCTAACAAACTTACCATCTTGAAAATGCAAAGTAAAATTAACCTACTAGAATACTATAATTCTACCACGATACAACAATTCTACTACCTATCAAATTAAGATGAAACTACCATGATCGGACAAACTTATTGTCTTGAAAATATGATTTTTTTTTTTAATTAACCTACTAGGGTACTATGATACTAACATGATACTACGATTCCACCACCGACTAGATTAAGATGAAACTACCATAATTGGACAAACTTATCATCTTGAAAATATGATTTTTTTTAATTAATTTACCTGGATACGATAATTTTATCACAATACAATAATTCCACTACGTACCAAATTAAGACAAACCATCATAATCCAATAAAGTTACCAACTTAAAAATATGATTTTTTTAATTAACTAATCAGATACGATAATTCTACCACAATAGAATAATTTTATCACTTACTAGACTAAGATGAAACTATCATGATACGATAAAGTTACAAACTTAAAAATATGATATTTTTAGCTTATCAAAATTCAACAACAAAAATTTAACTGTGTGGGATCCAACGATTTGGATCGCACACTAAAATTAGAGCAAAACTTAACGATTTAAGCTAAATATATCCCGTAAAAGGCATGTTCTGAATGTAGACAAATTGGATGGGGGGACAGGAAATGGAAAATGGTATCTTCAAGAAACTTTCTCGTATTTAGATATAGGAAAGAGGGAGGGGTCGATGGAGATTGAAGGGAAAAGATTCTATTTGGGCACATAAGTTTCGTTCTTTTCAAGATAAGAGAGAAGAGGATTGCAGAAGAAAGGTCATCCTTATTTTTCATATTCCAATATTATCCTTGACATGATGGATTTTAATAGCTATTTATTAAAGATTATGGTGATTTGATATGGCACTTTAATTTACTTTTTTTTTTTAAATTGTAATCCCCTTGTTACCTCTCTTAATTTCAATGGAATATAGATAAATACAGTAGAAATGATGTACTTTTTATCCCTCCACAAGGACGCAAGTTTTAAGTGATAAAGACTAAAAATAATAATACAAGCCATAGAACAGACAATGTATGTTTGCCTCTAAGTTCAAATAAATGATAAATATTCTATATATATATATATTATATATATGTCGTCAGAGCTTTTATAGTCCCGTCAATGGGACCTTTCAGTCAATCATTTATTTTGTTAAAAAATAAATATAGTAATTGAAATTTTAACAATTTTAGTAATTCGATCACAGTTGAATATGATGAAATCTGTTAGATAATTGACCAGATCAGTTCTGTCAAAATTAATGACGGGACCACAGTATTTTCTATATATTGTTTATAGAATATATATGTTTGCCTATTAATACATATAAAGGATGAACTTATGACAAAGTTAAATATAATTATAATAAGAAATATTCTATTGTCTTGTTATTAATTTTGACAAGATCGGTTTCATCGTTATTCAATGGCTCACGCCATACTCAACTGTAATCGAACTACTAAAATAGTTGACATTCCAATTATTATATTTATTTTAATGATTATATGGTTGACCGGATGGTCCTATCGGGACCGCAAAAGCTCCTATAATAAGAAGTTAGAAGTATGCTTGGTATGCACATTATAATGTAAGTAGAATTTGACTAAATTTATAACACTTAAAAATACTAGAATTCTTCATTTATATTTAAAATGAAACATATAATCTCTATTTCAATTATTTCCCACAAAATTTTTTCACTCACTTGATTTTTGTTCTCTAATTATTTCCATACTTGTAAGCCTTCTATATATTTTTTTCCCTACCTACACTTATCCTTAATTATATGTATATATGTGTGTGTGTGTTATAACCTCATTTTGGCACAGCTATTAAATTAACCCAAAAGTTAAAAAAAGAAAAAAAAATCTGAAGGTAACTAAAGAGCAGCGCAATGTTCGGCCTTTATTTATTTAGATCCTATTTGCCTTTAATGGACCACCCTCATTTTGGAAACAAACGACTTGATGATGTTCACTTGGACAACTTATTAAACAAGAATATTGATGTTTGATATTTTAACCTGTTATTTCTCTCATAATTCGTTGGCCTCGAGACCAAAACTAATCAAGTACCGACTTCTTTAGCAGTAAGCCCATCCAATTAAGAAGGAAGAACTCTGTGGGCCTAAAGAAAGCCCTAGCCCACGAAACATCAATTTCACTATCTAATAACTAAATGGGATGTATGGGTCAAACGGCGTCCAGCACAGGGGCAGGATAGTATCTGTTTTTGTGGAAAAAATAGATGAACCACAATTAAAAAACCAAGCCAAAAACCAATTTGAAAAATATGATTAATCGATCAATTAGTTTTGATATAGGATTAAAGTTTTTTAATTTTTAGTTTTCGGTTTTAGTTTCGGTTTATAATCAATGAAAATCGACGGTTTCGATCAACTAGTCCTAAATATATGTATATATATAGTAGATAAATATATTAATATTTAAAAAATATAAATAGATAAAACTTATATTTTGAATAAGTTTTTAATTATTGTGTTTAACTTGAAATACATAACATATATAAATTTTCTAATTTGTGTAATATTGGTATTGAATTTTAAACCTTAAAAAACTAGAATTAGACTTATATTCTTAATTTACTGATTTTACTGTTATTCGATCCTTTATTTATTTGTAATTTTTGATATATAATTATATTATTCGACTTGTTAATTTGTAATTTTTGAATATAGCTATGGGATAATAGGGTCTAATTTTTTATGGTTATAACCAAAAATTTGATTAACCACAACTTTTAATTAAACATTATGTCAAGTAGTTAAAAACTGAAAACAGAAAAAAAAATTAACTGAAAAACTTATTAACCATTAAAATGGTTAACTATTACTAAAGGATTGGTTTCATATTATAATATTAAAAAGATCAATCATTTCAGTTTGATTTTAAACAAGGCGTGATGAACCGATTAACCTAATGATAATCACCATTTATTGTATTAGAATATGGTCAATTGCAGATTTACAAATTTGAAAAATGCACTCAAATTTGCTTGGATCAACACATGTTTTACTTTACGACATCGCCAATTAAGATCCTCTTCTTCAATGTAAACCATATCAAAGCTGCCAAAATGTGTGTCAATTAAGATCCTCTTCTTCAATGTAAACCATATCAAAGCTGCCAAAATGTTATTGCGCACCATGCATTAGATATAGACATAGGCACGGTCCAGTTTGGAATCAGGAACCGCACCGGAACTGCTAGTGTCGGAATTGAACCATGTCATTCAGTTCTAGAATTGGGATGGAACCGCTGATTCCCTCCATTTCTAACCGATTCCAGGCTAGGAATTGGACGAACATGCAGTTCTAGACCTATTGCAACCAGAAAAAATAAATAAATAAATAAACTTGCTATCTAGCAGTGAAAAAAAGAAAGGAAAATAAAAAAAAATTCAAAAGTTGTTACTGCAGCATATTTTACAGAGAAAAAATAAAAAAAAAAAAGAAGAAAACTTAAGTAGTCGCAATTTTTGGACTGTGTTGGTCCAATTCATTGATTTTGTTAGTGATAGAGAAGGGGAAGCAAAAATTGGAGGGGGGCCCAGGCACTAGGGAGAGAGAGAGATTCAAAGGTTGCTTTCTAGAAAAAAAAAAAAAAAAACTTAATTACCATTAGGAGGGAAGGCTTGGGCGAAACTGCTGTAGGGAGAGGGAGAGGGAGAGGAAGGGAGGGAGGAGAGAGAAAGAAGGGGAAAAAGCAAAAAAATTCATCTTGTTATTTTTTATCTATTTTATTTTTCTGTCTCCAATGGTCTTGAATTTAAAAAAATTGAAATAAGTTTTTGGTTCTCCAGTTTCGGAACTGGATCGGGAACTGGCTGTTCACTAGGAACCGGATTGGAACCATGCTTCTTAGTTTTGGTTATGGTTCCCCGTTTTCTAAAACCAGAACCAGCGGTTCTAGTTTCGACTTGGGCCAGTTTAGAACCAGTGCCGATGTTTAGTTAGATATACATAATGCGTGGATTATCTTATCTATATATATATATATATATATCTCAATTAATAATGAAGATAAACTAATGTGAAAACCAACACAATACACGTTGATATACAAATATAAGGGTTAATTTTATTGACAATACTTGAACTTCCTTGATTTAACGGTTTTGTATCTAAAAAAAAAATTCAGCCCACAAAATTATTTAAAATTTTTAAATCTTTTAACCATGGTGCTTTTAGCTGGAATCCTATAAAAAATCCGGCGATAAGCTAATGTGGTAAGAAAGCTATAATAAAAAAAAATTTAAATTTCCACATTAGCATATTTTTTTTCCTCTCTCTCTTTAAATTCACAAACCAGGTCACAAACACTAATTATCACTGAATTTCTATAAATTACAATCTTGATTATAGGGAAAAAAAAATCCCATCTTGATTAGAAAATCCTCATTAAAACATAAAAATCTCATCTTGAGAAACAAAAATAATCATCACTAAACTTTTAAAAATTATAATCTTAGTATCATATGAACCCATTATTCTAATTCATCTTCTCTTCCTTATAGAAAATCCAAAACCACAATCATTGAATGTATGTAGCTTAAGCAAGTAAGGTATCAATCATCAAATCTATTCATGTCTTACACACTTAGATGATTTGTTTTTGGGTTTCGCTCGTTAACTCCTAATGGACGAGTTTGTAAGGTAAGCTTTCACCGTTCTCCATCAACTTTTGCCTTTCTTTATTAACGTAAACTGATGGGAAAACAAAGAAAAAAAGGCTTTTCGATTGATGGTTTTGTTGTTATAGCTTAATGGTATCCAATTGTGTTGGAGGTGTTCATAGTATTTACTTTAGTTGTTTAATCATGTCATGTAAAGGAGATGGTGGAGCTCGGTTTGTTCTATGTGGAGATTGAGGTTTTCAGTTCTTTGGTGAAAAGTGAAGGATTTTTTGAGTTTTTTTTTTTTTTTTTTTAATTTGGGTTTTTTTTTCTTTAAAAAAAAAATCATGGTGGTTTGATTTGGGTTCATTTGTTTTGATTTTTTTTTCGAAGGAGGAAGAAGAGAGAGGCGAACGGAGAAAGAAGTTAAAAAAAAAAAGAGGTACAAAAAGGTAAAAGTAAAAGAAAAAGAAAAAGAAATAAAAAAAAAAGAAAAAAAGCCACTTAAAAATTAGAAAATATTTTTTAATATAAAATTTCCGCCACATCAATGTATTGCCTGATTATTGACCGAATTCTAGCCAAAAGTATCATGGCTAGAAGATTTAAAAAGTTTAGTATTTTTGTGAGTCAAAATTTTTTTAAGTATAATACTATTAAATAAAAAAAGTTCAGGTACCGTCCGAGAAATTAACCCATAAATATGATCATAATTATTATCAGAGTGGGTTAATATGTAAAAATATAAAATGCGTTATTTCAAATTTGGTGTGATCATTTGGGTTTCTAATATAATCAAAATTATCTGACCCCTACTTTGGATTATTTAAGGGATTTAGAATTTAATTTAGGATAATATTTGTTAAGGTATGATGATTTAATATTAACTTTTCTATATAGGGTCATCCATTGATTAAGCTCATTTAGCCACACTTAGTTCATTTTTGTAATTTTCCTAAAAGCTCACTAATGGTTTTAGTGTTTTTATCTAGATAAATTCACTAATGGCATTAAATTAGCTTGAAGCACAATTTAATGCCAAGAACCATGATCCGCTTAAAATATGTATAGAAAATATGATACGGATACTACCAGCAAGTATACTGGGTCTGATCAAGTAATACAAAAGTGAGTAGAGTATCGTTCCAACAAGGATAAATGTGGGAAGGAGTAGAATCCACCCTAATCTTTGCTAATCATACTGAAGTTATATTATATGAATAGTTAAAATTATGGATATTTGTATGAAATTATCAATACCTAAAACTATCAAGTTTTAGTAAACCACAAAATAATCTATTAGCTTCCGCTAAATAAATTATCAATAGAATCGAATTCACAATTATAAATCTCCTGATTCTATAATTGTCTAATGCACTAAATCAACTTCTCCTAATTCCTTAATGAGAAATTAACATAAAACATTGCATGGATTACATGGGACAATTTCTAAATCAGATTAAACTCCGCCACTTCCACAATTGTTGTTTAATCTTATTCATGAATTCCTATGAATTCTAATTCTTCTTCTAAATTATCAAAATTCCTATCAATCCAATTTCATACAGAAACAAGATATATAATCAGGATTCATTACAAATATTCTATAATTCTAGCAATCCTATAACATAAATTCAAAGATCATTTTAGCAAGATTAGGGTTTCATCACTTCCCATAAGAAAATGTTTAGCTACTCATGGATGATGATTCAATAATCAGATAAGAATATGTAATTGATATCATTATGAACAAAGAAATTGGATAGATGAATTGCATAAGAAAAGAGAGATCATATATCACCAATTCAAGTATCAAAATCTTCAATTACAAATTCTTGGAAGCTCCAAATCTCTCACAATTCTCTATGAAGTGCTAAAAACTATTTTTTCTATCTACTGAATGTATTCTGAATTGTTTCTCTGATTTTCTTGATGAAAGTAGAGGAGGGAAGTCCCCTTTATATAGGAAAAATTTCGTGAAAAGCATTAATGGAAATCTGCAGCTTCAACATGTGCGCTGACAATTACACTTTCCACGCCAGCAGCTTATATGCTACGTAAAGTCTATCTCTTAATTGCATAGGCAGTGTACCGGCAGCTTTCATCTTCAGTTAAAAGTCTAGGCCGCTTGTATGCTAGTAGCTTAGAAATGGATCTAGCCGACGTATATACACAGAAATGACACGTTAGCGATTTTTATAAGGAAGGCCGTTTCAAAACCGGTAGCTTTCATGCCGGCTTAGGTATTGCATTAAAAGTCAGCCGTTCATCTTCAACTTAGCATTCATGTTCGGTTATGCCTCCTAATCTTCAACCTACACTGCCTCAAGGCCGGCAGTGCAGCATCTGATGTACATTGTAACTCCTTCTGCACTGGCAACTTTTAAGCTTTGAGTTGGTGGCTTACTAGTGTACACCGCTTTGTTCACCTTCTATACCGCGGCTTACATGACGGTATACATTCAAATGAAAGAAGGCTTGTGATAATTGAAATAGGCCGGCGGTGTATGCAACGGCTTTGAGGAATGCGAACCTGTTCATCTTGTAAGCCATCTCAACGCCGGCGGCTTTGATTCCAAGAAAGACAGTGTTAATTGCAGAAGCTGGCTTCTTCTTTACATTGGCAGTATAGAGCTAGTATGCTTAGTTTCCCAGAGTCTACACTGCCTCAAGGCTAGCGATTTAGAGGTGGTCTTAAAATCTTGCATTCTGCGCATCATGAAGGTTGGTTTTGCTGGCAGCTTAGGCTTTAGAAAAGCCAGCGTACCCTTTAAGTTTTCCTATTTTCATTTCAAAGTTGCTTGTTTGGCTTCCCTTTGTTTAAATTAAACCTGAAACAGGAATTTCAATCAAAACAAGTACCCATTCTAGCAATTTATGATAAGTTTATCACAAATTAAACATCCAAAGTTGTATAAAAAATGATCTTATCAAACCGACTCTTTGGGCTATTTGACAAGGTCTAGAAGATGGGTCCAATAAGAGATATTTTAGGGAGATTTAGCTTGGTAGGCTTGGAACAAAGGTCATCGCATCGATTTATTCTACTCTTGGTCTAACTCGGTTTTCTTATGCATGAAAACTAGATTCCAAAAATGTCTTTTTGAGTTAATTCATACTTTATATGGCTAAAATAGGGCTTATATATGATAAAATAAGCTTATTTCTACTTTATATTAAAGATGAGCTGTTTTAAAAGGAAAATGGGCTCCATTTATATTACAAAAGCTCTCATCTTCTTCCAGTCCATAACCAAAGCCCATGATTGTATAAGAAAAAAGAAGGGATGAATATTGACTATTAGTTTGATAAAAGTGATCCAGTGATCACAAATAACACTTGATCTCAATCGCTTGTTTAGGTGTTATCTAATGACTGGCATCAACCTCCACCATTTATTAATAAGAGGTTCCTTCCCTTATTTGGGGTCATTTTGTGTATTGTTAAGATTGAGAGCAACTACTTTGTGAAGAATAAGTCAAGAATGATCGATTCTATTTGATTTAATTTTCTTTCATACTCGCTCACTTGAAAAACCGAGGTTTGCCTATTCCTCTTTCCACACCTCTCTCTACGACATCTATACATGTGTCATTGGCTCATGACTCCTCTCAGGTCAATCGGTATGCCTATCATATGTGATTAGCCAACTGCAACAACCCTACCATATATTTAACTAGCGACTCCACTAAGAAGAGTGAATTCTTGACACAAACGACATCTCCATGCAAGAGAGCAAGACAGGAAGCAAACCCCAAAGATCAAGAGAACCATCTTGATGTGGTTGTGTAAACCTATGTGGCTGAGGACAATGTCACCTCTATGGTTGTGTAAACTCTTGTAGTTAATAGTGCGCTTATAATATGCACTGTGTAAGAGAATACCCAACCTCTTAACCAATTTTTGAATGTCTTCATGTAGTTTCTACCAGGTATGATAAGAGTTCTCATTGCATCGTGAAGCATGCTTTGCAGGATAACTTTGCTTGTATCGAAAGTGTAAATGGCTGGCACTACTCTAGCTATTGCTGTTCCAAAGGGTACTCAACATGAGGCCCTATGTGCATAAGCAAACTAATGTTCCCATTGCTGAAAATGAAAGGGGACATTGATAGGAGCCATTATAGCCATTGTTGGCTCCAACTCTAAGGGATCCTGCACCTGCTATTGGAGAAAAGGCAAAAGTTCATCTTCGAGGCTCCTCCTCCTTTTGATGTAATGTGCAACATATTATGGTAGGCATAGCTGCACCTTATAGCATTACTCTTACTTCTCAAGTGGGAAATGATACTTCATCTGCTTCCATGTCTTATGTGATAAAGGAAGACCTGGAAAAAGTACCTGAGTGAAATGCAAGTTGCATCTGCTACCACCATCATCAACCTGACGCTTTCATTCCCACGGAACATTGTAGAGAAACACTATCCCAAGGACTATACCGGCCCAAGGTTTATTAAATTTAATAGGAAATAAGGTAGTGCTAAGGAGCATTTTCTCAAGTTCATTGAGACTCTAGAAGTATATAGACTTGATGATGATTTGAAACTTAAGGAATTCTTTAAGTCCTTGATAGAGAAGGCATACACCTAGTCTGGCAATCTACCTTCTGCTCCATTGATTAATGGGGGACTATATGTATGATGTTTCTTGAGAAATTCTTTGAACCTCAATAACAAGTGACATTGATAGAAATGGGACATATCAAGCAATGCATGAAGGAATACCTCATGGAATACATCGAGCATTTCAGGTAGCACTCTTTAGATATCTTGAATATGTATAATGAAAGGGAACTCGTCAAAATTTGTATCTAGGGCATGTTCATAGAGTATGACGTGCACCTAAAGAATTTTTCACCCGAGTCTTTCTCAATGTTGGTTGAGAATGTGCAAAGAACAAATAATTCAGTTATCAAATAAAGGAATGACCCAAATAAGAAGCGACAACCATTAGTGAGCACTACTTGGAGGGGAAGCTTCAAGGGTAGTAAAAAACTTGTGAGAGACTACACGCCAAAAGTTCCACTTTTTTTATGCTATGAGTAAAATTCATGTTGTCCTTGATCCATGGCTCAAGGATGGCATCATTAGATTGCCAAGGGTTGAGTGGGAACCTATGGCACAAGAAAAAGGAGATGCAAGGTTTTGTAGGTTCTACAGGATGATGGGACATCGAATAGAAGGTTACTGGATGTTGAGGAGGATATTTAATGAGAAGGTTTGCAATGGAAAACTTGAACTTAACAATAACGATGTGTGTAGGAATCCTCTTCGCACACATAATAATTTAGGAGTTGCTAATGCGATCTCTCATGATCCTATAACTTTCCAAGAAGTTGATCATCTACAAGATAATAAGCCAATAGATACACTATAGAAGGAAACACCTGCTAGTAGAGGAAAGGGCATTGACGAAAAGCAACCATGATATTTTGGCTTTACTCAAAACATCTAATGTGAGAATATTTTTTCATCTCCTTAGATTTAGCAAGGAGTCCAAGATTATAGCTGTAAATGCTTTAGTGCAGATTTCAAAAACACTAGTATGAGCAATGTAATATGGGATAGCCGAAGTAAGATGGCAAAGGCACATGAAAAGTGATAATCTTCATTGAAGATGATATGTGCACCAACAATCGAAATCATAACCGTCCATTGTTTATGGAGAGTGAACTTAATGGTCATTCCATCAAGAGAACCTTCATTAAAAATGGGCCATCACTTAATTTTTTACCTATGTCAACTTTTAAAGTAGTAGGACTTTATATGAGAAAGTTGGTTAGACAATCGATTAACATACATAGCTTCAATGATATCCCTGATAAGATAATAGGGTTCATTAACGTAGATTTTAAGGTTATTCAGGGGTCAACTAAATTTCATGTGATAGAAAGTGGATTCAAGATCACAATCTTGTCCCTTTAATGCTGCAGCAGTTTATGTGAGGAAGATGGAAAGGGATGGATGTTTTCATTCCTACTTTGAGAAACTCTTGAGCACAGAGATTCCTTCTTCGCAAAACTTGAGTTCTACAACGAATATGCTAGTGAAGGAGAAACCACCATTAGTAGGCCTACCAGCACACCATTGTCAAAGTGGGAGAAAGTGTAAGAGTAGGACACTAAAAAGCATAAAAGCACCTCCTACGCCTGGGAATCAGAGGAAAAGAAGAGGGGAGAATAAATATGTAAAGATAAAGAGTTACACTGGAGGGAATGGGCGTACTATATATTGCCTATGATAGTTTATGGGGTTTGAAGAAGTATTTGCATCCTCTCCTAACCCTTTAGACCTGCAAGAAGCCTAACATGTTCCCCCACAACTACAAGACTAAGTTAAACCGTAGGCTAAAGAGATTAGGGAGTTGCACCTGGCAACTTCGAGAGACACGCCCAGTCTCATCTTTATCAATAAGGCATTAATTTCAGAAATTAAAGATCCTTTAGTAGATCTGATTAAGGAATTTAAATACATCTTTTCTTGGACGTATGAAGAGATGCCAAGTCTTGATCCTAGCCTTGTAATGCATCATTTAAATATAACACTAAGAGTTAAGCCTATAAAACAACACCAGCGCATATTTTCCCCAAAAGTTGAGGTATAGATCAAAGTCGAGATTGAAAAGCTTTTAGAAGCTGGCTTTATCAAGCCAATTAAACACATAACTTGGTTGGCTAACATTGTACCTTATAAAATAAAAAATGGCCAAAAACGTGTTTGTGTCGATTTTTCGAGACTTCAATAAATCATGCCTTATAGATGAGTTTCACTCCTTAACATTGATATGTTAGTCAACACAACAGCTAGATATGAACATTTCTCCTTCATGGATGGATTCAGTAGATACAATCAGATCAAGATGGCATCGGGTGATGCCGAGTATATAACTTTTTAGGTGCCTTGTGGGAACTTCAATTACACCATGATGCCATTTGATTTAAAGAATGAAAGAGCCACTTATCATAGGGCAATAACTGTAATCTTCCATGATATGATGCATGATCATATGGAAGATCAAGTAGATGATATTGTCATCAAATCACAATAAGCACCTAATTATCTTCACCACTTGAAGAAGGTATTTGAAAGGTACTGAACATATAAATTGAGAATGAACTCCTTGAAGTATGTCTTTAGGGCATCATTAGGGAAGTTCCTTAGATTTTTTGTGCACCAAAAAGGGATAGATATAGATCCATCCAAAGAAGAAGCCATCCAGTCTATGCCATCGCTAAAGAATCAACAAGAGTTAAAGGGATTTTTGGGAAAGGTATCATATGTTAGGTGATTCATTCCGACATTTGCTAAAATCTCCTTTTCCACTGCATCAAATGATGAAGAAAGGAGTACAATTTGAATGGGGTCAAACACAAAAGGAGGCGATTCAAAGAATGAAGGGAATATTGAGCTTCCTGTAGATAATGACAATGCTGATTAAAAAGGGAGCCAATGATTTTGTATTTGACATCAACTAATAGGTCTATGGGGGTCTTGCTGGTTCATGAGGTAAGCGGTGTTGAGCAACTAGTGTATTATTTGAGTCAAACACTTTAAAGGAGTGAAATTAACTACCCAGCATATGAGAAGCATTACCTCAACTAATTTTCGCTACTAAAAAACTGTCGCATTACTTCCTACTACATAAGGTTATCATGATGACCAACTCAGACCCCATTAAATATCTTATGGCATGACTGACTCTGTTGGGGAGGATCACCAAATGGATGTTGATTCTTAGAGAATTTGATATTATAGTTTCATCCCCAAAAGCAATCAAGTCATAGATGTTGGCTGACATGCTAGCTCAATTCCCTGGTGCTAATAAAGGTAAAGTGATGGAGGTTATTCCTAGTGATTTTCATGAGGACTTACTTATGGTGGAAGTAAGCAGAGAATGGTCTATCTAATTCAATGGGTCATTAGGAAGTCATGGGTATAAGCTGGAGTTATGTTGACGTCTTCGTATGACCAAAAGATCCCCTTGGCCTTCAAATTTGATTTATGTTGTACTAATAATGAGGCTGAGTATGAGGCCTATTACTTAGATTGTTGTCTATTCAAGAAGCTGATGTAACTCAAATATGCATAAAAGGCAACTTAAACCTCATCATAAAACAGGCTAATGGGGAGTTTTACTTAAAGAGCTGTGCTGGCCCTACATAAAATTGTTGTACAATCTTTAGTCACCAAATTTCATTTTGTAAGATATAAGCACACTAAGTGCGCTAGTAATAGATATGTTGATGCTTAGCAGCATTAGCATCCAAACTCCTAATGCAAGATTTTAATGTTAAGATGAGTGTTTAGATCACTAGAAGAATCATGCTTTGTACTACTTTGCAATCGATTGAAGAAGATAGGGAGTTTCCAGATAACTGAAGTACGACTATTAAGATACAGTTGGCATTTCTTGAAATAAACTCCATGATGACACTCAAACACATTATCTCCATACATGGTACTTTGTACTATAAATGTGTTGAAGGAATTTTATCTTGTTGCATATCTACTAATGAAGTTCGACATAAACTGCAAGAATTTAATCAGGTTTGGTGTGGTGATAGACTACTCTTGTATCGTCGAATTTAATGTGCAAGGTATTATTGGCCTTCAATGGAAAAAGATGTGTCACTACTGCAAATCAGTTGCTTACATTGTTCTTTACTGCCCAATGAGGCAAAATGCAAGTTTGTTGCAAGTACAAGAGACTGGTGACGCCCATATATAGATTTTTTAAAGAATAATGTCCTCCCTACTAATTGTCGAGATGCTAGAATGAAAGAAAAAAGTAAAGAAATATATCTCTAGAAAGAGATTCGGTACAACCTTTGCGATGGGTAGCACTAGCTGAGAATGAAGTTATTATGAATGACCTTCATTCGGAAGATTGTGATGAACATTAGGAGGCAAGGAAACTGCATTACTAGATCCTTGATAAAGGATATTACTAGTTGATCATGGAAGATGATGCTTTCAACTATGCAAAGAAGTGTATCCCATGCCACCTTCATGGTAATACAATCCATGCATCAACAATAGGGTTTCATAGTTTGACAACCCTTGGCCATTTCACACTTAGGCATTTCACTTGATTGGGCCAATACATCTACCATCTAAATGATGTATATGGATCTTGGTGGCCACCAAGTGTTTCACAAAATGGCTAAAAGTTATCTCTTTGAAGAAGGCAAATGGACCAGTTATAGCTGCATCAGTGAAGGAGAATATCATATATGGATTTGGCTTATCAAAACATGTATTGATAGATAATGGAACTCCATTCATCAATGTGCATGTTTGATGATTGCTAAAATCCTATGGTATCAATTACATTAAGTCACACCATATTATCCTAAAGGAAATGGCTAAGTAGAAGCGACAAATAACATTTGATCAAAGTCTTCAGTAAAATGATACAAGATAATAAGAAAAAATGGCAAGTAAATTGCCTCTAGCACTATAGGCCTATCATATATCCAAACGAACTTAAGCATGGGTGATACCCTTCTCCTTAGTTTACATAATAGAGGCTATAATTCCAGTTGAAGTTCTTGTACCATTGTATGATTAGCTCTAAACACCGAGTCAGAGCATGACACACTTTGAATGTTAGACTTGGAGGCATTGGATGAAAGGTGTGATATGGCTAAACACAATTTAGCTAATTATCTTCAAAGATTTAGTGTCTCATAGAATTGCCTGGTAAGACAACGCTCTTCAAAGAAGGCGATGTTGTCTTTCGAGCAGCAAAGCACATGAAAAGGGATACCTGTAAACCCCTAGATTTTTCATACTAGTAGAAGTAGAACTAAAAACGAATAGAATAATAAAATAGAAAATGAATAGCCATTTCTGAAACCGACTAAGCTTATAGAATAAGCCTACTAGTAATACTGGTCCTATCTGTGGTCCTAAATTCGTAAAACAAACTTTCCTATTATTTCTAAAATGTACGAATAAGACTTTTTAAGTCGATTCTAGAAATGTTATACGAAAAATTTTAAAAATAAAACTCAAACCCGTTCAAAAGAGAATATCAGATAACGCTTATAACTAAAGTTTGAGAATTAAAAGATGAACCATTAAGATTAATTTATCACGTATAATATAAAATCAAAACTTGCTCATTTTGAGCCGAGACTTTTCCTAGTCGCCTTAATTAAATATTCCTTCGCTAAAATAATCAGATAAACGTCAAAAACAAACCCGAACCTACCTCTACTAATTTTGCTTTTTCTTAAAAATTTTGAAAACTTCCGTAACACATCCAAATATCATGATTTCTCCAAATATTTGACCCAAATTCTCGGATGGAATTCCTCTCCACTTGGGCAGCCGATATCCTCAACTTGTGGCCATTATCCTTGACTTATGTGACCCTAATCTACACACATGCACCACTAGGAGATTGACAACTCAAACACATGTATAATTAGCTTTGAAAACAGTGCAAAACACCCCCCAAAATCTGCTGGACGTGAGGAATTTTCTAGTGAGTTCTCCACCGCCTTTGGCTCCTCTTAGCTTCTCTATATATATGTCATAATACACAAACAAACACACACATTTATTCAGACCAAATCCACACCCCAAGCTCAGAAAAACAACAAAACAACACACTTAAATCATCTCAAACTATCTCCATTTTCGGCCACCATTGAAAGGACTTCCAAAGCTCAATTTTTGAATCCAACAAGGTAAGTCTATAACTCTAATTCGTTTTAATCAAAAAGCATTGATGCAAACTAACTTTAAATGATCTTAGGATCACAAAACACTTAAGGACAAGCTCTAGATCGGTTCACAACAACTCAAACCGAGGTAAGAACTCAAAAACCCTACTTACACCATTTTATGAATCAAAAACGTATTTCATGTTTATGATATCATGTTCTAAGCCTATATTTGTGTATAAACATCTCATATGAACATTTAGAAATGCTTTGGTGGAAGTTTGAACGTAAAAATCTCAAGAAAATCGAAGAAAAACTTGGAGAAGACGGTGAACAGTGAAGATAAGCCGGCGGCCTAAAGCTTACGCCGGCGGCGTAAGCATGTGCGCCGGCGGCCTAAGGATGTGCGCCGGCGGCTTATCCTGGTCTGTACGCGTCCCTGCTCCGATTTCTCCAAAAATGAAATTTATACAACTTAAAAATATGTATAAAAATAAAATAAAAATGTATATATGTATAAACTAACTTATATTCATTGTTTTTGATGTTAGAACACTAATTTCATCAATTTAAAAATTATTTTGTTAGTTTTTAGTAATAATACATGTATAGTACTATTTTCAGTAAAATTCAATACTGATGATTTTACCTATCTATTCTTAAAAGAATAATATTGTCATATTATAGTGACTAAAATATTGTCAAATGTACTTTTATGATCCTTAAAATCATTTTTGTATCAATTTACGATTCCAAATTTATATGATATGATAATGTAGGTACTAAATTTAATATTTTCCAATGTTTCTAAATTATAGTATTTGCAAGATACTTGCCATCAGTATTATTTTAAAAATGCATGATGAAATCTATATTTTCTTGAGTCTTAGATAAAATAAAACGTATTTTATCACAATAGTGTGATTAAATAATGACTTATGCTTCCACAAGGGAAAAATTTCTTAAAAACTTAATTTAACTGATAAGATGACTTCTAAAAACATTAAGATTTATACACGTTATATATTTAATGGAATACTACAGAACCAAGTTATCTGAATATTTAAAAACAATTACTGAACAGTAATAATAACAGTAATACCGGGTCATAAAATGCCTGGACAATGAAATATTTCTGATACCCTACCAGGACATATATGGACCGAAACGAGGTATTTTGCTACCTCACATGGACAATATTGAACAATGGAACATTTCCGATACCCTATCAGGACACCTACGGACCCAGAACAAGGTACTTTGTTACCTTATCAGGACATAAAAATACTTAATAAGAGATCAAGAGAAACAAAACGAGAATAAAGGACAATGTTAAAACTACCCTTACATGGACAATGAAGGACCAGTATGGACACAGGTTATAACCCGGATATCAGCTTAAGGACACTCAGACACTTATAAGAGTTCTAAAATATTAAGTACACATTATTGATGAATACCTGATTCCTTAAATAGGTGACTTTGAGTCCAGCGGAGACTTCCCAGCAGACTATTACGATTAAGCAGGATGAGCAGGTGAGTAACTCAGACTTATTACATTGTTTTTGATTTGTAGCTTAGTTGAATTTTAATACAAGATAATGAATGTGAATTATCATGTGGGTTGGGAATTATGCATGTTCAGTTGATGATTTGCTAAGCTACTAAAATACAAGTGATCAGAATATTGTATGATAAAATTGCTTGTTTAGCATACTGATTGTATGTGAATCGTTTGGTCATCGTAAAATGAAATTAACAGTTTCTGGCTGCTTAATATAAATGACCATTCATTGCACGATGTGCATCTTTGCATAAATTTTGTGTGGTAGCCTGTTACGAGTTTAGCCATCCGGGGCTCTGGTAAATGCTGGCATGCCTAAGCTATAGACTGCTAAGGTTATCTTTGCTCTGTTGATTCCATAGGAACTAAGTGGTATGAAGGACGCCGCCTATGGTATTGCTGGGATGACAAACACTTAGGGAGTTTCCAATGCTATGTACTTGGGATGGTTAGTTAAGCTACTCTAATCAAAGAGATAATTTTAACACGAGAAATCGTGAGATTCCCTTGTATGCTTGGTCTCTTCTGGATGGGCGGGCCTTTTAAGACTGGACCCTTCAACCCTTAAAAAGAGGGCGTAAATCTTTTTCCTGTTTGGATTCTAGATCATCCAAGCTTGTATTGTGCATATGCTTGATTGGTGCATTACATATGTATTGCTAACAACTTGATTGATTGTGATATGTTCTGGTTATTCACTGAGCCGTGGTATAGCTCACACTCTCTCAGACCTTTCAGGTTTACTCTACGACCTTGGTTAGTTTCTTCCCGGAGCTTGGTACCGGTAAGTGCCTAGCAATGGATTGTTTCAAGAAGTTATGGAGCTAAGATGGCAATATGTTTCTACTTTAGTATAGTTAGATTAAGAAATTTCGTATTGTACTTTGAGAGATAGTCTTGAAAGTAGACTATGGTTTGTAATATTATTTTAAGAAAGGTTTACCCATTTTACAGGTATTTACCAATTTATGACTTTCTTATATATTTGTCATTTCTTGTCCAAGCAACTGAAAAGATCCTGTTTTATGAGAATATCGCTCCCTGATGGTAAACTAGTATTGGTATTCAAGTACGGCTTGATCACTAATATTAGGATACCTTCGGGGCGTGACAATACCAACTCTAAAATTCACTCAAAAATGGGAGGGTCCATTCATATAGTAGAAGCAGTTCATGATAGTGGATACTGCAAGTTATGAAATCCGAGGACGAACGTGACCATTGCTCCCATTAACTTTCAGTAGCATATTAAAAGATTTCATTTGGAATGATTGATGGAATATGTAATTTAATGAAATTATGAAATTTGTTATCTCTCATTCATGTCTTTTATCATCCCAACTATTTACTCTTTTATTATTTGTTTATTTATTTTACTACAAAAGTACTTTGTTTAATGGGGCATAAGCAATCCCAACCGTGATGGATCAAAGCAATCCCACAGCAGGCTAGGTAGCCATGATGCTTTAATGCAGAATTGGAAGTCGAAGTGACCTCAATAGTGAAAGATCGAAACAATCTTATTACTATAGTCATTCTAGCTTAGTAGAAGCTTTACTCCTAAGCACACGACAAGTATAGTACTCTTTTGCACCAATTAAACATGAGATTGAAGTAATCTTAGTTGTGTCAAGTTAAAGAAACCCAATAGCAAGCTTGGCATCCGTAACGACTTTTCTGTAGATTTTGAGGTTGAAGCAACCTCATCCATGAATGATCGAAGCAATCATGTCTTAGTAGCCACGATTGCTTATCATAAGTACTTGCTTTTAAGCACTTGGCGGGTGAAAAACCCTTTCTACAATGCTCACTCATGAGATTGAAGCAATCTTAAATGTGAAGAGTTGAAGTGACTCCACATTGGACTTGGTAGTCGTAATGTCAACTTATGCAATCTCTTCTATATAGAATCAATTGATTTTACCATTTTCTTTATAACAAGCTTAGCTAGATGATAAATCATAATGGAGATAATTGTAAAAATTAGTTTAAGATAATTTAGGGGTTGATTGTTTCTTAAGTATTTACTATAAGTTCTTTGATGATACACTCTAAAGGTAGTAAATAACTAGGATAATTTTAATATAGTTTAGTTATAAATATAGATTGAAGTTATATATAGCCATATATAAGGTAATTAGTTTATAACTAACATAACTGTAGAAAAATAGCAGTATATAATATAACTTGATTAAGGTAATATATAACCTTTATAAGGAACATTTAGACGGTGGTTAAATAATTTCATGCATAATATAACCATTTTACTATATTTCGATGTATGAAATATATACTAATTAATATTACCTAAATGGCAGAATATTAGATTAATTGTTAAGAGTAGTAAACGACCAAGAAAAATTCTAAAATTTTTACAAGAGTTAGGTAAAATTATACAAAAGTTACCGATAAAGGATTTTGCAAAAGAAGTTCATATGTTCTTGGATTAATTTCTATAAGTTTCGCCAACCTACAACTAGATTCACCACCTCCGACCACCATTAACCACCAACACCTTTTTAGCTTCAAAGGGGGGGATTTTCTTGACCATCCTACAAAGTTTCACAGATTTTTTATTCTCAGATCGAGATGTAGGAATTTATGAAGGGAGTTCAGTAGTCATAGATATGTATGGTTCCAAAAAAATATAAAGTTTCCTTTTTGCATGAAAAAGTTTGGTGGCTTCTTAATATTATGACACATGTCTCAAAATTTTGTGGTAATTTTTTAGCCTCTTATCCTATTTTTTTTTTTTTTGAATTTTCCTTCATTTTAACCTATTTTATTAATTCTTTATTTATTGAAATTTGTTATTTTTTTGATGTGACATGTTTTTGTCAATATATAAATGAATAGCATTAGGCTTTCGATAAGTTTTTGTGCAATCTCTATACAAATGGATGATATGTCATCAATTGATGTCTCTAGTGTGTCTTTTCCCTTTTTTTCAGTTGTGATTTTATTATTTTGCCTTTTAGAATCTAATTGATTGCAGCCCATGATAAAATAATCTCTTATACCACTACTACTACGATATATATATATATATCATTTAGCTTAAGCCTAAATAAAGTGAGTTTTACATTATTTCACTAATTCTTATGGTGCATAATCATTGATTAATAATTTCTAATCTTGACTCATAATCAATATTTAGAAGTATTCATTGTAAAACGTAATTAATATAACTTCTTTAATTGATCTAGTTATTGGTCTTACATGGGGTATCCTATGAAACCTATATATTTTTCCACAAGATCTCTATATTTTTTCTTTCTTTCTAAAACTTTAAGTTTATATTATTTAATATGATTTCATGTAATATATCAAATTGTCTTATTTTGATATAAGGTTAATGTCATGAATGGTACTTTAACTTTAGTAAAATACACATTTACATATCTAAACTTTGAAATTTATCAATTCAGTATATGAAAGAACTTTTTATATACTTTGGTACCTCCATCAAATTGGCTACCACTATTATCTTATGTGACATATATAACAAATATACATAGGTACTATTCCATGGAGAAGAAAAAATTATTTCTAGCACTAACAAAACTAGAACCCCTTGTTTCAAAGAGAGGTGGTCGGGTTATTCACATTTCATTTGATGGTCAGACATAAATTGAAAGATAAGTAGTGCTAGTCCAAAAGGTTCCCGGGGGAAAAATAGAGATATCTCCTACCTTACTCATAATATGTGGAAGTATCAATGTAATTTCATAAAGTCATTTGGTCTAAATGCTATATGAAGAACAAAAGCCAAATGATGAAACGAGAAGTCCTAGGATGTAGAAGGTCATAACATGAGTGATTCAATTGATTTGGATTCCTTTATATCCACTCATGTGGTACTTCATTATACCATATAGATAAGATCCATATGTATAGATATCATCATTTATATGTAGAAAGTTGTATGCTTTAGAAGAAGCTTGCACAATATAGGAAGGGATTTTGATTGATAAAAAAAGAAAAATCTACTTCAATCGATATGCCCTTAGCACAACCATCCGTAACATAGAAATCACACTTGGAAAGGATGGATAATCAGCTAGAGCAGCAAATGCTGTAGCGAAGCTGATTGCAAAAGAAGTGAAATCGGCCACATTAAAATTATCTTCTAGAGAGGTCCGTTTGATATCTAAAAACTGCTCGATAATAGTAGGACAAGTGGGTAATGTTGGTGTGAACAAAAAAAGTTTGGGTAAAGTCGAATCAAAATGTTGGCTACGTAAGCGTCTGGTAGTAAGAGGAGTAGTTATAATTTTTGTAGACCATCCCAATAGGGGTAGTGAAGGGAGGGTCCTGGTTGGTAGTAAAAAATCCTAACTCCTTGGGGTTATCTCACACTTAGAAGAAGAAGTAGAATGTGGAATAAATATAGTGATATTTTAAGTAGTAAATAGGGGAGAAAATCAAATTTCTTTCTTTATCTTTACAAAAAAAAAAAAAAAGAGAGTGATTAACTGTGACACGTTCACTAGAAATAAAAGTTTTTTTTATAGCGAGTCATTTATTAAGAAAAATTGAGAAACTTAAAACAAAGGGTGAAAAAGAAATAACAAGAACTTGGTCTCGGTTAGTCGGTTATCTACCATTATACATACAATGATCGGATATACTATTGTTATATATACTAGATGGGAACATTGGCCTATTTTCATAAAAGATCAAACGATAAACCATAAATTGGGAGAATTTGCACCTACTATGAAATCTGCCACACATGCGAAAATTGATAATAAATATCCCATCTTTAATAATTACTAAAATAAATACATATAATTATTGATCATTCCTAAGAGGTGAATTTTATGAAAAAGAACACAAGAGGTAGAGAATGTTTGAAGAACATAACAGATGAAGAACTAAGAGAACATTTGTTGAAAAGGAACAAAATAGGGGGAAAAGTATATGCGTTAAGTCGACATATATTTATGCCTACTCACAAAGTATGAAGGGTGATTGATCAAATTTGTGGATGTTCCTTTGAGGAAGCACTTATGCTACTCAAACTAATGCCTTATCAAGCATGTTATCCCATTTTAAAATTATTTTATTCTGTAGCAACAAATACTTGTCACAATCTGGGTTTCAATGAAGAAAATTTAGTTATTAGTAAAGTTGAAGTCAATAGGAGTCATACTTTAAAAAGATTAAAATCTTGAGCTATAGGACGGAGTTATGCAATAAAAAAGACCTACTTGCCATATAAGGATTGTATTGAAAGATACAAATTTCTATAAAATAAAGAGATCCAAGCTTCTATTATGCTTAAAAAAAAACTGAATGGATCAAAAACAACAAGAATAAATACAAAGATAAAACATGTCATGATATGTATAATAGTGGAGGATTATGGGAGAAAAAATAAATCCACTTGGTTTCAGACTTGGTACAACTCAAGATCATCATGCTATTTGGTTTTCACAACCAAAAAATGTTCTAATAATCTACAAGAAGATAAAAAATAAATAAAGATTGTATCAAGAATTACATGCATAAAAATATGAAAATATCCTCAAGGTGCATACAAATTCAAAAACAAATTGATTTGATTCAAGTCACAATCTATATGGGATTCCCAAAGCCATTAGAAGAAGGAAGAACCCGAAGAATCGAAAAATTGTAGCTTAATATATGAAAAGAACTTAATTGTGTGAGTCAAAAACTCAACATTGCTACTACAAGAATTCCAAACCCTTATGGAAACCCTAATATTCTTGCTGAATTTATAGCCAAACAATTAAAAAATCAAGTCTCATTTCACAAAGCAATGAAAAAGGCTATTGAATTAATCGAACAAGCGGATACAAAAGAAATTCAAGTACGGATTGCATGGTGCATTGATAGAAAAGAAATCGCACGTGTTGAATGGATCAGAGAGGGTAGGGTCCCTTTATAAACCATTTAAGCTAAAATTGATTATTATTCTTATCAAATCCAAACTATTTATGGGTATTATGCATCAAAATTTGGATATTTATGGCCCATTTACTTTGAGGAATATAATAGAGGAGGAATAGAAAAGTTATACTTTGGAAATAATATTACTAGTAATAGACTAGGAATAATTTATTACCTTGTTCACTTCATCTAGATTTTTATTACTAGAGATACATATTCCAATGAAAACTTTAATTTATTGACTGCAGTGTTAAATCGAAATGCAATTAAAACTATCGATACACTCTTTTTTGTATCAAAAAGTAAAGAAGCTATATAAATGTACTAATATACCAATACATATACTCACACGCATATGTGCTATTCTCAACAAACACATTACATATAAACATATAATTTATATATGATATATATAACACATACACATATAAATATATATAGATTATATGTTAGTCCACACACACACACACAAAACTTATAAAATATAACATATATGTATATATAACTTATACATACAATTTTATATTTTATCAGTGCCATTTTTATTTGTCATCTACACAATATTCATACTCTAGATTATTAATTTATATATTTTGACATATATATGTATATAAATCATAACTTGTAAATAAAAAAAAATGATATTATATAGCTGGTAACTTATATATATGAATTATAGCTTATATAGATAAAATATAACTTATTTTATATACAACTTATATATTTGTCAATATTCTATTTACTTGTTATATTTATTACTAATATATAATACATACTATTTATATTTAAATCTATAGATTATATTTTGTTTTTTATATTTTATAACTTTATATATGATCAATATTTCCTATAACTTATATATGCATAACTTATTACTTATAACACATGTATAAAAACTATTATTTATAACTCAAGAAGTATAGCTTATACATAACTTGTAATTTATATAACATCAAACATATATAACTTATAACTTATAAATATTCATATATATAATCCAACTTATAAATACAACTTACGTATAACTTATAACTTATATATAACCTATGTGTTTTATCAGTACTCCATTTATATCATATATAACATGTATAATACATAGCTATTATATTCATAATCTCTAAAATATTTATTTATGTTTTTTAGACTGGGAAATATATATAACTCACCACTTATATGCATAATTAATATATATTAACATACATATAACTTATAACTCATAACTTATATGTTAATATAAATTATATATATATAATATTACTTATAACTATCTACATGTAATATAACTTAATACATATATAACTTTTATATTATATATAAAAGTTATGAATTATAACTTATAATCTATTTAACTTATAAAAATAACCTATATGTATAACTTATAACATATATATACAACTTATATATTTTATAATGCACTGTATTTTTCTCATTTATATATATAACATATATAATTCATATCTTATATATTTATAATCTTTAGATCATATATCTATATTTTTTATGTAACTTATACATATAAGTGATATATATATACATGTTAATATAAATATATAATTAATAATTTACATATAACTTATCTATATGTAATATAGCTTAATATATATAAATTATATATACAAGTTATGAATTAAACTTATATCTATTACTTAGCTTATAAAATATAACCTATGTGTATAACTTATATATACATTTATATATTTTATCAATGCACTTTATTTTTATTATATATATATAATATAATATAATTAATAATCTTCTATATTTATAATCTTTAGATCATGTATATGTAACTCATATATATATGTCGCGCCTCAAAGGATACCCTAAACGTGGCAGTCTGCCACATACAATATTAAGACTTAAGAATGACTACCTTAGTCATGCGAAAGTCTTGATATTATATGTAAGGCGTCTGACACAACAATTAGAAACACCGATAGGATATGTGGTTTCAGCAGTAATATAAAGCATACAAGAACTAATAAATATATATCACAGATTGATCATAATAAGGTCTTTACATAAACTTAGGGGTATTCCCCCGATAATTTTCTAATATGCAAAATATAGTATGAGTCTTACATACAATAATAGCTATAACTACAAAGATTTTAAATCAAATATATTCTAAAATCTTAAGCATAAGCTTACTCGGATAACCAGAGGCCTTTGGTATAAGAGATATTGACCCTACATCAACAAAAATCTATTGGGGTGTAAGCTCAACTAACTTACTGAGAATATTCCCGAATAAGCGTACTCATATCAATAAATTCAAACAAGGTATTAAACAAGCATATGAAATGCATCAAACAAGTGAGTAAGCAATACATATAATCAGGTGGAAATCAAATGTTTGAATGAATTTATGCCCTCCATTCGGGATTAGGTATATTCGGCTCTTTAAAACCCATCTTTATTATCTATCTTGTAGTTCTTTCCGGCTTCTATTCGCCTATCCTAAAATAGCTCTTTTCGGTTTCTATTCATCTATCTTGGCAGTCTTATCATTTCTACGATTACCTCATTACTATATTCTCATCCCACCAAAGCATAGTAGCTACATGCAATGTGACTCACTTTGTGATATGTATGAATCAATTAATATAACTCTTGACATGTGATTAAGGTATTTTAAAGGTGATTATAGAATTTGCAAACACTCCATCATAATAGTAGAACATAAATTTATTTAACAGCAATTCACGCCTTGATATGCTTTGTATTCTTTCAACCGACATTATCATGTATATTCTGTTTTCATCTTCCTTACTTCTAGTGCCTCTAGATACAAGCATAGACAAGTGCAAAAAAGTAGGAAATAAACTCACCTCGGCCATCATTGCCAAAAATCCTTTACTCTTGATAGTCCTCCTAATATGGATCTTCCAACTCCTCATCACCTAAATAGAAGAATACTCGAATGAGTATTTCACGAAGTTCTACTCAAACTTTTAATCTATTTCACTATTTTCGTCAAAAAATCATATGAATGAAATTTCAACTTAAAATGGTCATTAATTTGCTCATTTTAACTCATAATTTTGCATATTAGATGTAATTTTCTACCTACAAAAATATCTCTCTATGTCCAAGGTTAATTTTGACATTAAAAGCCGTTTTGGATTCTAAATGGGTTGGTACATATGTAGCACGAAAATCTCAACCCTTAAATTGTAACTTTTCAAATCTTACTTCACACAAAAGTCCATAACAACACATGGATATTTATGTAGTTGAAAAATCCTTTAAATAGATATACACTTATATTATATGCATGATTTTAGTGATTTTTTTTTTTAACAATGATTTTTCTTAAAATAATTTACTTTTAGAAGTTGAAAAATAAAGTTCACAAAATCTTTCTTTAAGTTGTGAGAAGAAAAATAAAAATTTTAGGTTTGTTGCTAATGAATACTTATCCTTATAAAACCATCATTTTTGTATTTTCTTAACTTTACAGGGATAGATTTATTTCTTAAAGGCTTGATTCTTTAAGTTATCTAACAATTTCTCAAGTAAATGTTGAACCAGTAATTTAATCTTGACTTAGAAACACTTGCTTTGTCATTAATATTTTTCAAGTTGTTGATATAAACTTTATAAATAAATTTTTAGGAAAATATTACATAGCAAAGAATTTTCATCATTAAAAACTTATAATAATCCTATTTTAATAGTTCGAAAGGATCATAGTTGAGCCATTTTCCTAAACTGTATACATTTTATTTTCTAAGTGGATTTTCAACTAGTGAGTTGATCTTAAACTTATCTCAGAAAAAATGTTTGATTCTTAATTTTTTTTTTCAATAATATGTGGGTGTGAACCCTATAAACAAGTTCTTAAGAAAAATTTGTATAACAAAAAATTATAAACATTAAGATTTAATGATTTATTTTAGTATTTTGAAAAGAGAGTAAGAGAACCACATGATTAAGTTTTGAAGAATCTTTGCATAATAACAATACTTAGAAATTTATGATGAATATTTTAAGTTTTTGAAAAGGATAATGTTGAATTATGAATCCTAAGTTCTAATAAAAAAATTTCCTAGTGTTAAAAACCAGTTTTTAGAGGAATTTAGTTCTTAAATTTAATGAGAGAAATAACTTCCTTTGTTTCTTTGAAATTTTATCAAGACAACAACATTATATTCATGCATGAATATGAACTTGTAATTATGTAAAAAAGAATAATGTACATAAAAATAAATGTCATAGAAAATTAAATAAGCATATAAGTAAAATCAAGTATTAGGAAATCTTACCTTGCATCAAGGCTTCCTAGAATTAGAATGGACTAGTTCAAAAAAAAAAAAAAAAAACAGAAAATAATAAGAAAAACATGGGAGTTTTAGATTCTATGTCAGGCTCTTCGGACTTACATTATAGACAAGTCCCAAAGAAAGAAAAATAAAACATGTTGACTTAATGAGGACAAGTCTAAGACTAGAATGGCTAATCTTAATAAAATTGCATGAAGCAAAAAAATAAATTGCAAGAAATATAAGAGCATGAATAAATAAAAAGTTATGTTAGTTAGCTTATAAGCTCTAAGAAATATATATACGTAAATATATTTAATAACATATAGGAGTTAGATTAGAAGCAAGAATAATATATCATAACATAATAACAATACAATAATAAAATATTGCATGAATAGGAATAAAACATGAATATATTGTTACTTTCTAAACTCCATGCTTTTGAAAATATACTGTCATGTTAGGTTACATGAACATTAAGAAAAAATTTTAGGATTTTTCCTAAGATTAATTGTGGTTGAAGCAAATGAGTAATGGTATTTGTATGTGGGTGATGGTTTTATGAAAAGAAAGAGAGTTGGGAAGAGAATTTTAGAGAGAAAAGTTGAAGGAGATTTGGTAGAGTTTTGTTAAGTGAAATGAAAATGTGTGAACGAAGTGAGAGAGATGGGGTATTTATAGATAAATGTGAAGGGAATTTTGATGTAATAAAATAAATTTAAAAAGAAATAAAGTTGAGAGGGGGGGGGGAGGGAGTGAAGAAGCAAATAAATTAAAGGGAGAGAGATGGAAAAAAAATTATTTTTTTGATAAAAAAGTAAAAAAGTGTAAGAGAAGCTTAGTACAAAGTAGTATTAGAAAAGAAAATTGTAAGAAGTAGATGTATGGGTTGTAAGAATATGTAGTAAGATAAAGTAGAGCTAGATGATAGTAATGAATAATATAAATTGTACAATGAATAGTAGACTAGACAAATAAGATACCGGTAGTAAAGAAAATATGCGTAAACGAGCTAATATGATATTTTTAGTTACCGAAAAATTATGTAACTGATATTTTTGAAATTCTTATATAATTACGAGCCTAAGAGAATTATCAGAATATTTTTACTTTTTTGGGCACTTGGGCATGGTTTTTGACAACTGATCCCATTTGGTTTTAAAATTAATGATTTTTGGGTGACTTTGATCTTTTGAGGCTTCATCATATCATTCCAAACTATAATTCACCTTTAGCTCATTTATACTTTCCTCGAGTTTCGAGTGCAGGATTGCCGTAGTTAAAATTACTAGTTTGCCTTGATCATATTGATTTTTGAAATTCCGGTATGACTATGGTAAAGGCTTATTCTAACTTTACCCTAAAAATTAAAGTTTACAATAGAACTAATATATTAGTAGATAAATTATATGTATTTCATATAAATTATAATATAATATTACTTATATCTTGTTTATATGTAATATAGCTTAATATATATAACTTTTATAGATTATATATACAAGTTATGAATTATAACTTATATTTGTTATTTAGCTTATAAAATATAACCTATGTGTATAACTTATAACTTATATATACAATTTATATATTTTCAATAGACATTATTTTTCATATATATATATAACATATATAATTCATATATTTATATTTATAATCTTTAGATTATGTATTTGTATTTATTACCATAAGAGATGGAATAAATTAATAAGGGTAAAATAGTAACATCATTCAAATATTTATTACCACGAGAGAAGGAATAGAGAGGTAATAAAAAAAAAAAACTATAACAGGTGATTTTCTTTTATTCCCTCTACAGGGGAATAGAAAGATTTTCGGTAATGTAAGGAACCGCTATCACCTCTATAATAAAAACAGGTGATAACAGCTCCTCAACCACATATAACCTGCAAAATTATATGTAAGGTTGTCTTAGAAGCAGTGTTTGAAGTATTATTTGACTAAACCCTCAATACTCATACAAATAAATTTGAGAACTATTGATTTTTTTTGCAAAACTTGTCATAAAAACACAACATCATATTTATCATATATAACAAGAGAAATAAGTTCAAGATATACATATAACTAGGTTTAGATATTACAAACAAAGGCTTCTTACAAGCCTTATATAAAAAGCTACAAAAGGTTATTCAAACTATATCATCTAATCTAAACATCAAAAGATTTCATAACTAGTCTATTATAAAATAAGAATTCCATCCTAGTCTATGGTCATATCTAATCCTCCAAGTCATCTAGGAAATCCTTAAAGTCGGTACCATATCCCATATTCGCGTAGAATTCATCATTATCATCACTTGAAATTGTTAAAATATGAGCCAAAGGCCTAGTACACAAGTAACGAATACAAATGCGAAGTAATTCACAAATGCTTAAGCTAAATGCAAATGCGACAATCATTAGATTATTAGTTAATCTTTAGTTAGCCAAAAAAAAGAAAAAACACCAGAGTATTTAAACTCCGGACAACAGGGATTTTCTGAGGGAACCTGAGTAACAATCATGACGCTTAGGGAGCTGATATAAGTAGCTCGGATACTCATATATCCTAGATAATTTATCCAAAACGAAAAAGTAATTTCATTTAGGGTTCTAAGCCGTATCTCGACTTTACTTAACTCAATCCATAATATCACCTAATTCAAGTGTTCCCATAAACATTGAATTAAATCATATTACATCCTTTCAAGAATAAGCAAGTGTTATACTGATACCGAATACCCTATTAATTACTCACTAAACCACTTATAAAAGTCATTACAAAATGACGAGGGTGGTCTAAGCGCCTAAAACTACCATGCCCCCAATCTGAGCAGAGTACTGCTCTCCGAACTGGATTCAACGGTATAAAAGGCACTCATACAAACAATTATTAAATTTTCTTAATTTAAAGTAATTTTAAAGAATGTCTATCCTAAATAAAGAATCAAGTAAGTTACTGCATACCTGAAATTGCTCGGGAATTAATAGGGTTAGTCGAGCGAGGATCTATCACTGTACAAGAAAATATTGAATTTCTCACTTAGTTCAAGCACTAATTAACTAGTTTCAAACATAACCAATCAAAAAAATTCAAATAAATTATTACAAAGTCATAACATAGCATTTAAATATCATATAATATCATACAATACTCAACAAATATTCAATTGATCATATATCAAGCTTTGGAAAATATTGGAGGAAGTTTTTTAAAATGAAAACTACAGGGGACACGCCAGCCTTCAACACTGGCGGTGTTGATCTGGTGCACTTTGTACTAAAAGTCAACACTTGCCATCGCTAGCAGTGTTCACCAATATGTCGGCAACGTTATAGTCTACGCTGGCGGCTTTGAGCCGGTATATACCGAAATTCCAATTTTCCAAATTTTCGAGAGTTCCACGGTTGGTCCACGCCTATGGATACCCCCAACATTGGCAGCTTTGCCATGTACGTCGACAGTGTGGGATTCTATACCGACGGCCTATTGCCGATGTAGACCTCTGGAACAAAATTACTTAATTTTCACGAACTCCCCGGTTTTCTTTGTGAAATTTACACATTAAAAAATCCTTTAAACTCACTTGAAGCTTCCCAAAACTTGTTATATGTTCTTAACATCATTCAACAAACACTAACTCCTCTTCAATCCATCAATCACTCAACTACGACATAACATAAAATTTGCATTTCAAATCCTCATGCCCATTACACTACTCAACCCTTTGCCATCCTAACAAAATTATCCAAACACTTCCAACTTCAAATAAAACATATACTATAAACTCCTCTAGCAACATAACACTACTCAAACTATCATCAGTGTATAAAAATCATTCTATCACCATTTAGCACACAAACCCTATTAAATAAAAAACTTAACTTAAATACACATAAAGCAAGAGGAACACACTTACCATATGGACTTTGTGCCTTGGTTTAGGAGTCTTGTTGCAAGCCTCTGAGAGTTTAAGTTGAAGAAGATGAAGGGTTTAATAGTACATGGACATGGGAGAGCTTTTGAGAGAGAAGAAATGAGGTTTTGAAGCTTTTAGGTGTGTGTTATGTTGGTCTGAAATTTTTGGACGAATTTTGCACTTTCAAAAGTTGATATTTATCCATTTGTTGACTTTAGTAGCTGCCATAATTAAGTCCTTTAATTGGCTTGGCTTTGAATAATTAATTAGCTTGTATTTTGGCTAATTAAAGGTGATATTGGGCTTATTTTATAACTGGAATTTTCTACTATGAGTTGGTTTAAATACATGCATAACTTAATTTGTTCTAATTATATTTCATACATTCTAATGCACTTAAAATTTATGAACTCAATATTTAATCATTATAAGGTATTTAATTATTTTTAACACAATAATACAACTCATTTTTCATACACCAACTTAATTCACATTTATCACATTTCAAAATCATATATAATTTCAATAACATTTATGAAATATAAATTGGGAAATTCATGGCTATTTCAGGTAATAGTATCGCTCCACTCATTTGTGTAAGTAAACGAGATAATAAGTTAATTCCTAGGAACAACTATTCCATTCCTTCTCTATTACCTCCAAGTAAACGACCGTTAGAGAAGAAGAATAAGAAAATTTACTGTTCTATCCATTAAAAAATCAATAAAAAAAAAACTCTTATCTTTCATTCTTTTTCCTTTAAATCAAAAAAATAAAATGAGCAATTCTATAATTCTATAGGGTTAAATAAAATGTTGATTGATAATTTTTTAAAACTTAATTACTTTGCTTAGTGTGCAACTCGTTGGTTTTTTTTTTTTTTAGAGGATAAGATTTTAAAAAAAATGGATTGAAGCCTACTACCAACTAATAGCTATAAAACGAATAACCAACTCATCGCTTCACATTAACTGGATACAAAAAAACCAGTAAAGATATGACATTTCACTGGACATATTATTGTAGTAGCAACTAAAATCTTTTTTGCATAAGCAATAGAAAGACCAATATGATTATTGGTATAAAAGTGTGCAGATAAATGGAAGGTTGAAAGAAAGAAAAAAAATATCAATGATATATGATTCCGAATATGTAAGGATTATGTTATGAGCCATCTCATTAAAAAAAAAAGACAATGTAATAAAGCATCAATACAAATTGATCTAATTCTAAATGAATCTGTTCATTGGAAAAAAATAATGAAGAGCCTCGAGTCAATAAAGACTAAGAAGATTGACTCAAGAAAAAATTTCATGGGGGCCTTCATTATAGAATTTAAACCTAATCGTTAATTGAGAAGTGATGGGAACGACGGAACCTATGAATACAGAAGATTCTATTGACAAACAAATTCTAATAATTCACTGGATGGGATAGTGGAACAAACTAGGGATTAATTCATTTACTTTGAAAATTCATGAGCTAACCTTAGAACTGAAATAGATATTGAAAGAGTAAATATTCGCCCACGAAGTTTTTGTTAGGTTCCTCAATCTTATTCGATATACAATATGATAAAGGCAAAAAAAAAAGAAAAAAGAGAGGATTTTTTAGAAAAGAAAAAAACCAACATAATATTATCTTAGCTATAAATAGAAATAATTATCTATAAATAGAAACCTAGATGAAATTTCAAAAAATCCGTAACATAAAATGATCAAGTATATTTATTTTAATAAAATTTGAATCATTTCATATGCGAAGAGCAGGATGAGAAGAAACTCTCATGTCCGGTTCTGGAGTAAAGATGATATTAAGAATTAAGAAAGAACCATAAACTATAACAAAAAAGAACCCGATTTCGTAAACAACATGGAGGAAGAATGGATGGGATATCTTATCGAGGCAACCATATTTGTTTCAAAAAATATACTCTTCAGGCACTTTAACCAGCTCGAATCACATTGAGATAAATTGAAGCAGGTCAGTGAGCAATGACACGAAATGTTTCGCGTAGTGGAAAAATATGGGTATGTATATTTCCTAGCAAACCCATTATGGTAAGGCCTATAGAAACACGCATGGGCTCGGGTAAAGTATCTCCCGAATATTAGGTAGTTGTTGTCAAACCAGGAAGAAGACTTTATGAAATGGGCGGAGTAGTAGAAAATAGCCAGAAGGGCTATCTTAATTACGATGTCTAAAATGCATACATATATGAACTCAATTCATTATTTCGGGATAGGAATTTGTAGCAAAAGGCAATAACTCTTGGGGATAAAAAAACAATTGCAAGTTTCTTTTTTTGCTTCACCCTTTGCATTAAAGCATTAAAAGAAAAAAAAAATTCAAAAATGATATGATTCAACCTCAAGCCCATTTGAATGTAACGAATAACAGCAGGGATCGAGAATTAATGTGTATTCGAATCATATAAGCTAGTAATCGCCGATACGCTTATATCGGTGATATTATTGTTGTTGTGATTAAGGAAACATTACTAAAGACACCACTTGAAAGATCCAAAGTGATCAAAGCTGTAATTGAACGTACTTGTAAAGAATTTAAGCATGATAATGGTATGATAATACGATATGATGACAATATTACGGTTGTCATTGATCAAGAAGGAAATCTAAAGGGAGCTCAAGTTTTTAGGGTGATTGCCCGAGAATTGAGGTAGTTAGATTTCACTAAAATAGTTTCATTAGCCCCTAAGGTATTATAAGATAATATGTAATATAATTATGTTAATTATATTATATATAGGTTATTACATTATACATAGGGATTTGAATGAAGTAGATTAAGTAATGGACTGTATCTCACACATATACCTTTGATATTATTATATCGAATCTAAAAAAATAGCATGTTGGTTATATCAAAAATGGGAGGAAAAAAGAATTTTAGTCTATCATGGGTAGGGACACAATTGCCAACATGATAACGTTTATATGATATGCTCACATGAATAGAAAAAAGGATGGTTCCAATAGATTTCCATCTTTCATTAATGGAATGTTTTTGATGTAGTGAGAAATAGCTCTATTAAAAAATTCTTGTTTAGGCAGTTTATGCTATCCATACATAGTGTTTTGATCTAAGATTCAATTCTTCCATGTTTTAGCAGTAGCATATTGCTTCGTAGAGCTAAGGTCTAAAATATAGAAGAAAGAGATGTTTCAACGACTCTACCATTCAATCAATTCTGTTCCACTTAATCCCTATTTGATGACTGTATTTTTTCGGCTAAGCAATGAGAAACCTTTCTACTGTTCCATGAATCCGATTTTCATTTCATCCGGGAAAAGCCATCTTTTTCTCAATAAGTAATTTGTTAATATTACAAGTTTTCCAAGTTATTGAACATATTTATGTGTAAATTTTTGAAATCTGTAACAAATACTTATATAGCCAATTTATGTGATATTAAACAATATTGCAAAACTTGTAGCAAATTCCAAAATTAAAAAGTTTTGAACTACTTCTGTATTAATCAAGTCTTAGAAGATAAAAAACGCTTCTATATAATTTTGGAGTTCAATTACATACATACAATCGTAATTCTTCAAAAATGAAAATAACAAGTTCTTTAAAAATAAAATAGTACAAGGTCTACAATAATAAAAAATTTCTACACATAATAATCTTGAATAAAGTGGTTTGAAAAAAAAAAAAAAAACTAGAGTATCATTATTTATATATTACATATTAACATTACTTCATAATGTTTAATACGATAAATACAAAATACCTTGGAACTTAACCCTTTATATGTTAAAGTACAAGTAAAAGTTCCAAGATGGGTATAAGATATGAAGATCTCGTACTTGTACCCGTACCTAGATGTCTCTTAGGGTCAGGTCCCGGTGGGTCCATGCATAGACCCGCCCTGTTGAGGTGGCGGGCCCTACTTGGCACCTTCACGAACTTGCCCAAATCGGTGGGTCCAAACCATGAAACTTAAAAAAAAAAAAGGGAAAAACCTAAACAAAACAATACTAGCTCAGCAGGGCAACATATAACTCTTGGAACAAAAACAAATTTGTCTGAACAAGCTTTTGAAAATCAACTAGAAAATAAAAAGCAAAGGCATGCAATGGAAACAATGAAAAGGCAAAGTTAGCATGTAGCACTACATTACACCTATATAGCTTGCTAGTTTCATTGCAAATTTGCAAGACATGTGAATGAGAATAATTGAGTAGTAGGAAATTAATTTTATCAAAATGGATATTTAGCTATATTATGTTGTGCGAAATTATTCAGCCTGTTTCGGTTGGATTCGCGGAACACCAATTTTATCAGACTTTGTCAGTTTGCTTTGCATTGGCATTTGGAATTTAGGCAAACAGAAGGGAAAAATTTTCAAACTTTCAAATTTTAAACATCTATCCTACACACTTATGTGTCACGACCTTGTACAAATAGAGATGATATGTTGTAATATTTCCAAATATTTAAAAGAAAAAAATTGCTCTCGCACTTACAATATGGTAAACAGAAAAATTATACTACTTTCAGTCACTAACTTACTAAACAATTACGCTTTGTACACTTTTTAGTTTACTCCTATTGTATAACTTATATCTCTTGTTTGAAAAAATTCCACAAATTTATTTCTAGTTATGGCCTAGGTTTCTTTGTCTTTCTTGCAATTTGATAGTTATATTTTCTTGAAGGTGTGAAATGGCATCATTTTTCTATCGTAGCTTCTCAAGAAAGAGTACTACAAAGGCAAGGCCTTGGCTTCTTCATCGGCACTAGAATGTAGATGCCATATGACAAATGAAGATATGGAGTTATTTGATTTCGGTGATAATCCTGCTATATATGAAGTGTAGTAGGTTAGATACCCCATTATCACATCCGACTTTGAGCAACAAACCTCAATTTGCCATCCCATTAGCAAAGACGAGACACAGGAGTCGGATGATGTAGACAACGTAATGGAAAGGACGGCGAAAGAGGATGTGGAGGCCGATACCGGGGAGTAAGATTAACCAGGTGCTATATCTAATTTAGGTAAGCCACCACGCCCTCTTAAATCATCCATTTTTGCTATGCATTTCGAGAAAGTGGAAGGTCCATATGGCAAGACCCAAGAATATTGCAACTATTGCACGATGATTTACACGTGGAAGAGTAGAGATGGGTATGAGAGCTTCACCAAACACCTGCAAACCAAACATTCTAATGAGTATGAGATTGAATTGGGTTAGCAACAATTGTCGGGGAGTAGTAGCGGTGCTAAGAAGGAAATAAGGCTATTTCGATTAAATAAAGAGAAGTATAAGGAAGCCCTCGCAAAGATGATTGGAGGCATGCGCCTTAGTATGGAGCCTGGTCAATATCTAAACTTGAGGCATTGCCGCGAATACTTACTGAATCAACAAGGGTGACCCTATGGTGCAATAGCAATGCATAGACACATCATACAACTCTATAGGGATGGTAAGTTGGAGCTGAGAGGTATTTTCAGTATCCTTGACACATGTGTTTCCATTTGGATTGATAGGTGGAGTGGAAATTCATACATAGGTATCACTTGCCACTGGATAGATGACCTATGGATACTGAACAAACATCTAAATGCATTAAGAAAAATGGATGGTGCACACATTGCATAAATATATATTCAACCATAAGCCATATTCTGGCCAACTAATTTTTAACAAAAAAATATTTTCAATCAGTTTTGACAATGCATCGGCAAATACTACTAGTCTGAGCGACCTTCAAAACCTTTGCAAACCCACATTGGATGATACTTTTTTCCATATTAGATGTGCATGTCATATCCTTAATTTATGTGCTAAAAGTGGATTGAACTTGCTAAAAGTAAGGTACTCACCTATTAAGTTGATTGTTGGTTATATAATTGATCATCAATCATTAAATAAAGCATGAAATTTTTTTTGTCTACAATAAGTAATGAAGCCTACGAAATTTAAAAATGATGTCGTGTTCAACTTATCAACTTCTCATGAGTACAATCGACTATAAAAAATTGTTATGCTAATATGCTTCCATCATAACAAATGGCTTACATGCACTAATTTGCTTTCTCTATTAAAGGTGTTTTATGATTGTACGAAGACATTTTCTTAGGTGTATACCTTTACTGTTCACCTTTTTTTGCTAGAAGCACTAAATATTGTAGGTACTTTGACTAGATTCCAGTATGATGCAGTGTTACAGATGGGTGAGCAGGACATGACACGCAAGTGGCTTTCTTACTATCACCACATCCCAATGGTATATAATATTGGATGGGTATTAGACCCGCGTCATAGATTTGAAGGTCTTCGTGGACTTTCTTACTATTGTCACATCCCTATGGTATATAATGTTGCATGGGTATTAGACCCATGTCACAGATTTAAAGGTCTTGGTGGACTATTGAAAGACTATTATAAGCATACTGACACTTTGTCAAATGACGCAGACATGTACTCTATTGATTATATTATTGTTGTATGAGAGACAAGATATGTTTTAATTAAAAGGTACAAACAATTCAGTCAAATATATAGAGGCCAGGGATTAGTTAATCTTTCCCAACCCTCATCTAAAACACCGATTGCTAATGACATCGCTCCGGGGGAGTTGTTCGTAATGACGCAATAATAAGCACGAAAAAGATATAATGGTGGAAGCGATGATACCAAATGCGTCGAACTTGACCGATACCTTAACACAAAATTTGAGTTCAGTGATAACATTAGTGTTAGGGCTTTGACATTTTGGAGTGGTGGAAACGTCACAGAAGGACATTCCCACTTCTATCACACATGGCGAGACAGGTGCTTGTAGCTCCATCCTCAACTGTTGCGGTAGAGTAGGTGCTTAGTTGTTGCAGGTAATATCTTAAATGACCACAAGGCATGTATGACATTGGTATCGATAGAAGCGGTTGCATGCATTGTGAAATAGCCATAAATTTCCCAATTTATATTTTATAAATGTGTTAATGAATTTATGTATGATTATGAAGCATGATGATTATAATTTATGCTAGTATATGATATATGTGTTGTGTTAGTGTGTTTAAATAATGATATATCTTAATGTAGTTAGATATTGAGTTTATAAATTTATATATGTAGTGAAGTGTATGAAAATTTGTTTGAAACAAGTTAAATATGTTTAATACATAACTCCACTTTGAGTAGAAAAATTGGACCTAAATAAGCCTTAGTTGCATTAATTATAGGCAAAAAATTTAGCCTAAACCCAAGCCAATTAAAGCCCATATTTTTGGTAGCCACAAAAGTCAATATTTGGATAATTATCAATTCTAATTTGTGCAAAATTCGTGTGAAAAATCAGACAAGCCAAAGTGACCCAAAATAGAAGCCAAAACACCATTTTTGGCTTTCCAAAGCTCACTCAACCTAAGTCCAAACAATTCCTACAATTTTCTTAAGTAAGACCTTCATTTCCTTATGGCAAGACCATAAAGATAAGTCAAAGATTCTAAAGGTATATGTTTGTCATGTTAAGAACATATTTGATAGTTTAAGGTTAGGTTAGAATATAAGTTTTATGTTAATAAGAATTTTGATGATATGCATGTGTTAGTTAGGTATTGAATTAATATCTTGATGGTTTAAAAGTTGATATTTGTGCTAAGTAAGTAATATGTAGTGTTGGAGTAAATGGAGTTGGGGAATGAGTAGAATAGAGATGGTTTTGAGTAGTTAATTTTAAAATGTAAAGGGTTGAATGAAAAATCTTGTTTGACATGGTAAACATAGATGTTTGATGAGTTCTAAATGAAGATTGTGTGTATTAAAAGAAGTTACAATGCATATGGATCGAAGATTGGAGTTGGAAATGAGTTTAGAGGAAGTTTGGAAGTGAGAAATGTGTTAAAATTTTATGTTTTGAAACAAGGAGGTCTGCAATTTTTCAAAAATCTGTGTTGCAGTGTACGCCGTCCTAACGCTGCTGCCGGCGTAGGGGTCAACGCTTCCGGCGTATACTGCAACACTGCCGATTTTAGGGGTATCCACGGGCATGGACAATCCCGTGAAACTCTCGAAAATTTTGAAAAATTAGAGTTGTAGTCTACACCGGCTCAAAGCCGCCAATGTAGACTACAATGCCGTCGACGTATTGTTGAATGCTGCCAGCAATGGTAAGTGTTGAGTTTTTAATACAGAGTATACCGGACCAACGTCGTCGGCATTGAAGGCTGGCATATCCCCTGCAGTTTCCATTTTCAAAAACTTCCTCCAATATTTTTCAAAGCTTGATATATGATCAATTGAATATTTGTTGAGTATTGTTTGATATTATATGAAGTTTAAATGCCATGTTATGACTTTGTAATAAATTATTTGAATTTCTTTGATTGGTTATGCATGAAACTAGTTGAGTGGTGCTTGAACTAAGTAAGAAATTTAATATTTTTTTTGTACAGTGATAGATCCTTGCTCGGCTAGCCCTATTAGTTCCCGAGCTATTTCAAGTACGCAGTAATTTGCTTGATTCTTTTGCTTATGATAGACATTCTTTAAAATTACTTTAAATTAAGGAAATTTAATAATTGCTTGTATGAGTGTCTTTTATACAATTGAATCTGGTTCGGAGAGCGGTACCCTACTCAGATTGGAGACATGGTAGTTTTAGGCGCTTAGACCACTCTTGTCATTTTGAAATGACTTTCATAAGTGGTTCAGTGGGTAATTGATAGGGTAGTCGATATCGGTATAACACTTGCTTATTCTTGAAAGGATGTAATATGACTTAATTCAATGGTTATGGGAACACTTGAATTAGGTGATATTATGGATTGAGTTAAGTAAAGTCTAGAAACGGCTGAGAACTCTAAATGAGATTATTTTTTCATTTTGGATAATGTTATCTAGGAGATATGAGTATCCGATCTACTTATATCAACCCCATGAGCGTCGTGATCGTTACTTAGGTTCCTCCAGAAATCCCTATCGTTCGGAGTTTGAATACTCCAGTGTTATTTGAATTCTCCAGTTTTGTTTGGCTAGTTAAAGATTAACTAATAATGAAATAACCAAAGTTTAAATTCATACTTAATGCATGTTTAATTTGATTGTTATATATGTGTATGTGTTAGTGTGAATTATGGTGTTTGAAATAATTGTATGTGTTATGAAGTAATAACTAGATAATAATCTATGGTAAATATATCTAGGTTGATAGTTTATTCATGTTAGAAATTATTATGTTGATGATAATTGATATTTTAGTGAATAATATATGATGAATTAAATTTGTTTTAAACTAAGAGTATAGTCCATAAACCTAGCAGATTTTTGGTCTTTTTAAACCCAAATTAAGCCTAAAAAATCAAAGCTTAATTAAGGCCCAAAGCCCCTTAATAATCTACCCCAAAAGTCAATGCATATTGGATAAATATCAAGCTTTAATCTTTCACACTTTGGACATCCAAAACAGACCTAAAAAGAGAAAAATTTGTAACTCTTGTAAGGCAATATTTTCTAACACTCAAACCAAGGTTTCTTGCACCTAACATACCAAGAATCCATCCTCAACTATCATATATACATTAAGGTAAGTTTATATGATGTTTAAGATGCTTTATTTCTCTTTTAATCCATGAAATTTCTATCAAATATAATGCATGTTAGATATATACATGTGTTGTTATATTGTGATGTTGAGATAGCTTAGGATTTGTTTATGGAAGTGTAATGATGGTATTGAGTTGTAGTGTGATGAGAGGTTGAGTTGTATTAAAGAGTGGATTCATGTTGAAATAGTGGATATGAAGAAAATGAAATTATAATGTTAAGTGTGTTTTAATGGTTGAGAAGGAGTTTTGTGTTTCAATGATGTTAGAGAGGAGTTTGTGTATGCTTGATGATATAGGATTCTTATACCATATATTAGGAAGGTTATAATATGGTTTAGAAGAAGTTGGAAGAGTAAAATGTAAAAATTTTGTGTTTGAAAAACAGATGAGATCTGCAACACGAACTACAGTGTACGTCGCCTTGAATGCTGCCGGTGTACCTGCCGGTTTTAAGAATTTGACTTTTGATCATTTGAAAAGCAGCTTGAATACTGTCGGCTTTGACCCCAACGCCACCGGCGTTGAGATCTACACAGCCTATACACTATCAGCGTAATGACCCAAAAGTTTTGTACATAATGTATTTTCTTAATAATGGCTTCAACGCCACCGGTATAGAACCTCTATACTGCCATCGTTGAGTCTTACACTGCCGGTGTAAATTGCCAGCATGGGCCCTGCAAATTTCAATTTTTCTAACCTTTTTCCAACATCTTCAAATATAGAATATATGAATTTTTTATTAAGGAATTGACTTGTATGATGTTATATGATATACATATATGTGTTATGTGATGACTTTGGATTGTTTTTAAATGAGATTTAATAACTTCCTAAGTTTTTAAACTAGTAAGTATAAGCTCGGCTTAGGATAGTTATATTGATGTAGTTTGATTTGTGTGGAACAGAGATAGATACTCGGTTGGAGATTTTCTTTAATTCTCAATCCGATCCAGGTACACAATAATTTGATTGATTATTGCTTAGGATATGCATATTCAAGTTTAACCTTAATTAAAGACTAATGAAAAGTTCATTGACATGGTTTGTGGTTGAGTCGTGTCTATTCCGGGGAACGACAACCTTGTCATGATGCAATGGCACGGTAATTTAGGCGCTTAGCCCAAATCTTTGTCATGATGCAATGACTCAAATCCATGATGCAATGGTGGTTTCTTTTAATGGCTAAGTGGATAGCTAATGGGTTTAACTGTGCCGGTATATTCTCTATTTAGGTTCAGGAGGAAATAATATGTTTTAGTTAACGGTTACGGGATCGTTTAACTAATTGATGTTATAGACTGAGATAAGTGGAGTGTATAAAGGAATGTGAACCCTAGATGAAGCTATTATTAATCTTTATCGGTTAGGTACAAGAGATATAGGTATCCAGTCTATCTATATCAACCCACTAAGCAGCTGCTGTTACTCATGACCCCTGGAATTCCTAACCTTGAATCGGAGTTTGAACACTCCAGTGTTATTTTTTACTCACTTAACTAAAGATAATGAAGTTATGGTGAATTGTTGCATTGCATTTAGTTAAGTGTGCATAGCATATGTATTTGGTTGTACTATTGTGTACTGGGCCTTTGGCTCATGCTGCTACCTTGCAGGTGAATATGATGATGAGCTCTACAACGATATAGGCTATGGGACTGATTGGGAGACATCTATGGATGATTAGGAGTGTAACCTAGTAGTAGTTATTTAGGACTTTTGATGTATTTTTGTGAAGTGTTTAGGCTTATTTATTAAGCCTTGAAATGTAATTTTATTTTAAGTTGTATATGTAATGTAACTTGCTTGTATGTAAGTTTTATATGTTTTATGTGATCCTTGGGAGACCTTCAAATAATGTATGTGATGTATGTTTTGTACATATGTGATGACCCACTACTTATGTAGTGGTAGTATTTCTTAATTCAAATTATGTGAATGTTGTATCTGTTTTAAGTAAGCAATCATTATAAACACTTCTTTTAAGACGACCTTACGTATTATATTGGATATTATGCATGGTCGGGGGATATAGCATGCTTAATCTATGGGTTAAGTGGCCTGGGTCCTTACAAATAATCTAATGATTGTTGCATTTACATTTAATTTAAGTATGTGTGGATCACTCCGCATTTGTATATGTTACTTGTGCACTAGGCCTTTGGCTCATATTTTAACTATTTCAGGTGACGATCAAGACGAATTATACGTGAATATGGGTTATGGTACCGACTTTGAGGATTTTCTAGATGACCTAGAGGACTAGATATGACTATGGACCAAGATGGAATTTCTATTTTGTAATAGAATAGTTATGGAATCTTTTGATGTTTATATTAGATGATATAGGTTGAATTACCTTTTATGGCTTTTGTATAAGGCTTGTAAGAAGCCTTTGTTTGTAATATCTAAACCTAGCTATATGTATATCTTGAACTTATTTCCTTTGTAATATATGATAAATATGGTGTTATGTTTTTATTACAAGTTTAAAAAAAAGTAATTTTCAAATTTATTAGTTGAGTATTGAGGGTTTAGGCAAATAATACTTCAAACACTTCTTTTAGGACAACCTTACATATAATTATGTAGGTTATATGTGATTGGGAAGCTGTTATCACCTGTTTTTATTATAGGAGTAATAGCGGGTCCTTACACATTGACAAATGAAGTAAGGTAGAAAGACGGTTGTAAGAGATTGCCATGATGACTAGTGAGGAACACGAATACTTTAGTGATTACAACTCTTTAGGAGGAAGCATTACAATGGGCACCCTCGATCAAACTGGAGGTGAGTAGGTATTATAATTTTGTTAGGATACAAATATAATATACATACTATAACAAACTATTTTCATAAAATAAAAATTTCAAATTGGTGTTTTCCAAAATAGATAGGTCAGTAAAGACCTTTTCAAAAATTGTTGGACACAAATTACTTTTTTAATATTTGTACGAAATTATTAATCACTTAAAGTTGACATTGTAATTTACAATTAAAATCAACAAACATACAAAGATTTTATAAGAAAAAAAATGAACTATGATGGTTCGATTTCGAATTTCGGACATATAGACACCTTTGAGGCAACAAAAAAAAAAAAAAAAAATCAAATAACTTCTATTTTGCATTGTTAATTTTTTATTCAAACCACATGTAAGTGAGGTAAGGTATAATGTCTCATTCACATCGTTAACTGCACTATATTCTAGTAAAGCAAGTTTATTATATCTGTTCAAATGTGTTCATCATTTTGTAGTGACAAATTGAGAATATTTTTTTTGTTTCCAAATAAGTACAATATGGTTAATTTTTTTTGTCTCTAACTTAAGTTGAAAATTGATGGTTTTTTTTTTCCTCAAATGGTTTTGAACCTTTTGGACCCGCCTCATGCACCGATAGGTCCATGGTTCCAACATGCTCCACCAACTGGATCTTCCTTTTATGGACCAGGACCCAGCAGGTCGAGTCCCGATTCGGGCTCGACCTAGACCGTAGAGACGTTTACCCATATCTTACATTGTGAGAGCAAATTCTAGAAATTTTTTCCTTGTATCCTATCTTGTGACTTTACCCACTTAGACCTTACACAGTTGCATAGGATATGTGTGGATACCTTATATTACAAGCTTACCCACACACCTCATTTATGGCATTTCTATACTTTCATATAGAAAAAGTTATGTAACTTAAAAGAGTTACATATCTTTGTAAATATCTAAAATTATATAATTTTATATTATGTCATATAAAATTATAACTCGTACCTTCGATTAAAAAAAATCGCACTCTTACCATCTTTTGAAAAATTTCCATTTTACATAAATATTGCTGCTCGATTTAGATTTTTATATGAAATACTACCTAGTCCGGAAAATTACAATTCTTTATAATTTATTAAAAAATAACCTAAATATTTACACTCTACAGGTTTATGATAGAAATAACAACAATAGGATAAGAAGAAATTATATATCGAAGAGAGAGAGACAAAAGATACAACAGATTTGACTGCTTTCTGCAATGTTGTTTTAGCTGTGTTTCGATTATTTGATTTTTAATCTGTTTTTTATCTGTAGTCGTATCTAATCAATATTTGGTATGTTTGATCTGTTTATGAGTAAAAATATATGTTTTTATTATCCTGACATGTTTCTCGACAAATAATTTATTTAAAAAAGTAAAAAAAAAAAGAGTAATATATCAAAACGTCCAAAATAAGATGAATCAAACATACCATTAATATTATATACCTCGCGTGAGTTAATAAGAAAACTAAAAAATTTATTAACCTCTAAACTATAATAAAAATTATAAGATTTAAGTATATGGTTTTGAGAAGTTTTGGGATTTAACTATTGAGATTAGAAAGTTTGACCGGACAACTGGCCATTGAAAGCTTTTAATTTGACTACAATTGAAAAAATGTTGAAACACTTTAAATTTTCAAAAAAGTCACAACACGACTATTTATAAAACTCTTAAATTTTTATTCAAAATTTGTTTTTGTTAAAAACATTTTCAAATTCATATATTATAATAAAATAAAAGTAACCTCTTTGAACAATATTTTTGCTACCACAAACATACTTATTTATCTTTCACATTTTCTCTTTGGAGTAAGAAAGTAAATATTTTAATAAAAATTAAAAAATATTATCAGGTTAAAAATAATAAAAAATAAGCAACTTAAACACTTATTTTTAAGAGACAAATTTAACTTATTTACCCATAAAAAATTAAAATTTTAAATATAATAATGAACAAAACTCATCTACTTCTTCCTCAATCTGATGTGAACTTGATTAAATAGAATAGTATACAAATTAAATAGGGGTAAAAGACATGTTTACTGTTCTTGAAAAAAATACAAAAAAACAAAATGTAAAAAAAAAAAAAATTACCAAGTTATCACATCTATATTGTATGTTGGAGAAGAGATATAAAAATTTATATATGTATCGTATATGTCGGAGAAGAGATCTAGTAACGTTAGTGAGTCAAACTTATAAAAATAGTTATATCACATGTTGAACAAGAAATATAGGTTTAAATATGTATCGCATATTGGTCATGCGATACACGTTGAATAATTTCACTTATCGCATTTGAACATGTGATAAAACAATGTTAATTATATAATTAATTTAATCCAAATTGTATTTTATATTTTTTAAATGATGATTAAATATGAAATAATTTCACTTAAATAGCATTAAAAAAATAAACAAAAAATAAACCGTCTTTCAATAATAGCTTAAAAAGGAATAATTTTGATCTAAAAAGAGATACAAAACCTAATGGACTATTTCGATGACTGATTTTTAAACCTTACAATAGGAGAACTTGGAACTTGGAATTGCTCGGGAAAGGTGGCTTTAGCCTCGAAAAAGTTATTTAATGCATGAAAAATTCTATCGTCTTGTCATTGTTATTAATGGGATTGGTTCGATCATTATTTACCGGCAATAGCCGGTATTCAAATGATAAAATGACGGAATGAGATTTCTTTGGCTTGTGGAATAGAAAACGAAACATATAAATCCAGAGATGGAAATTACGTGGACAGTAATAGAATGGGAACGGATCAAATAAACCTAAAGGTGGAAAGAGGAATAACATAATAATTAATTATATATTATATATTTGAAGAGTTTCGTTGGATAAATTATACAATAATACAATATACTTAACAAATTATATATACATATTATATATAATGGAGAGAGGTTCCATTGAATTGAAAAGTGGTGAAATAATTGAATATAATAAAATGATAAATTTAAAGAAAAACTATTATATATTATGCATTATACATTTATGAAGATTTTTGAAAAAAAAAGTTAATAACATATGTAATTGAAGTATTCGATTCTAGATTTAATTGTATAATTATTTAAAACTTGTAAACAATAAAATCTATTGGAATTATTATTTGAATTGTGTTATCATGATCAAATATCAATAAACGAAAGATATGCAACATTTTTATATTCAACGTTCAATTTTTTTAATTTACCAAGTGTACTATTATAATCAAATGTTAGTAATATAAAGATGAACAAGGCACTTTAACATTCAACATTGAAGAATAATTATTATATCATGCAACTCAATTACATATTTAATCGTTGAAAAAAAAATGAACTATACATTTTATCTACATTGAGTTAAACCACTTTTTGTAAGACTTGTGAGGAATTAAATTAATTACATCTTACACTTAAGCCTACAATTATTATCAAATATGAATAAGACAAATAAGAATTAGGAACATTAACATAACTAACATATATCAATAATTTGCATAAATTTTATGTAAATATGTAAAAGTTTACAAAATTTTTATTTCAAATTTATTTGAAAATGTTGCATTAGGAATATAGTAATGATCCTTCAAACAACGAATAGAGTCATGTTAAGGTGAATATGGTGCCTTTGTTGTAAAATGAGTATTTTACCAAGGAATCTAGCCCTGTTTTGTGAAATAAGCCATACACCTAGGAATTGAATGCAATTATGGTTATAATGGTGATGATGTGGTGAAAGGAGCTTGCAATGATTAATTTGGCCATACTTAGGTGAAATGAGTCTTACAACGAAGAATTTAGTATGCTTTATGGTGATAACGATGCTTAAGTGATAAAATGAGTCTTATAACGAGTAATTGAGACATGTAATGTTGAATACTATACATGTATAGTGTGAATAGAATTACAATAAGGATTTAGCCCTATTATGATAAAAATTAGGGGTGGGCACGGATCGATTTGGTTTGGTTTTTTTCTATCCCAAACCAAACCTTTAAGTAACGGTTTAGATAGGATGATAAATTTATTAAACCATTAAATAACAGTTTGGTTCGGTTTAGATTACAGATTAAATCAAAATTCTAACTAAAAATTTTATTTGTTCTAGTTTTTTTACATATGTGTAGATACTTAAATATTTATATAATGTTACAAAGTTTATATTATAAACCACGACAAAATATTTTATAAATTCATCATACTTTTAATCTTTACTTCTCTATAAAATCCAGTATCTACCAATAAAATACATTCACCATCAATACATAGTAAATCATAATTTATAGTTTTTAATAATACCATCATGTCAATTAATTACCAATAATTTAGTTAAATTAAAAATCATCTATTAACAAAATTCATCAACGAATAAAATGATTTACTGACACAATATATTAAACAATTAATACATAATGAGAGTTTATAACTGAATAAATAAATTTCATATTTTATAAAGTTAAAAGCTATTAGAAAAAAATAGTTCATCATTAACAAAAAATTACATATCACGAGCATAAAAAAAAAATTAAAAATGAACAAGTTGATTTAGTCAATATTCACCAAATAATAAATATCAAATGAAGTCATATAACACATAGTAAAATATTATTATATATTTTTAAAATGGTTTGGTTCGTGTTTTATGGATTAGTTTGGATAGAAAAATTTTTAAACTAAACCATTGAAAAAACCTTATTTTCGGTTTGGATTGGTTTGGTTACGGATGGGTTCGGCTCGGTTCGGTTCGGTTAGTTTTTTGCCACCCTAGTGAAAATGGTAACTATTTGGTGAAATGAGCTTACAATAAAGAGTTGGGTGGTATTATGGTGAAATGAGCCATATAATAAGAAATTGAGTTCTATATTGGTGAAATTGGAGCTTATGGTAGACTTGGCTTAGCACGAGGAATTGAGTCATGTTATGAAAAAATGAGCATTACAATAAGAGCTCAACACTATTTTGGTAGAGTTGTTTGGCAAAACTAACATTAGATAGTGAAATACCCAAAACCTTCACATATATTAGAAATTGGGTTTAGATAGATTTGAATGAATTAAATTAATTATAGGATATAAATAGACAAGTTGACAAAGTTAGATTAGTAATTAATTAAATGAAAATTGAGCTTTGAAACCTAAATTCTCTAAACAAGTCATTGAAATGTTTAGAGGATTCCTAGACTCTTGATTCTTAGCCTAAACACTAATTCCTAAATCTTTACAAATTTAAATTCATTTGCTTGAATAAAAATATCAATTCTTAAACCTGAACTCAAATTAAATATCTTTTATCCAAAATAAATTTCTAAGTTAAGTTCTTGCTTTAAGTTCTTAATTTCTAACATAATGGTTCAAAAATCATTTCCTAAATATTTCTAGAACTAAAGATATTGATCTGATAGTTCTAAACCTTTACCTAAATCCTAAAATGTCCTAAATAAACCTATCCTCTCCTTTTACTTTTTCTTCCTCCTGCCATTCCTTTTCTTTTGACTATTTACGTTTTCTTTCTCTTCTTTTCTTTTCTTCTTCTTCTTCTTCTTCTTCTTTCTTCTCTCAAAATTCAATACATGAGTCTCAATTTCAAGAAAACAAATCAATTAGAAGTAGCTCCAACAAGAAGAAAGAAGAGAAGTCTCATGTATTCCAAAAGCTAAGTTTTCTAGTTCAATTCATATTTGTTTTATTTGTTGTTTGCTTATCTAATTGATGAATTGATGTTGAATGGAGTTGGAAGTGCTGTTTACATTTGTATATGTTGGATTAATATTGTTAGGAGTTGAGTTGTGATGAAGACGATGATGAATAGTGAAGTTGACTTTTGTTGAAGTAGTTGGAGTTGTTTGATGTAGTTAAATGAGTGTAGAAGTGTTGTTTAGACTTGATATGGGTAGTATATAGCTTTTATGAAGCTTTGATTGAAGTAGAATGTGTAAAAGTTTGATAAAATAAAGTTTAAAAAACAAGAAAATTCGTAACTCAGGGGAAACCATGAATCACGGGCGTGATTCAAGCCTTGGTAGGCTCGGGTTAGACAAATTTCATGAATCACGGGCGTGATTTTGAGAGAAGAAGCTCTGTTTTGGAAAGTTTTCATGAATCACGATCGTGATCCATCCCTTGGTAGCCTCAGGTTGGTCAAAAACTTTGAAACTCAAAAATCACGATCGTGATTCTTAACTCAAAAACCATTTTATGACAGCTTTCCAAAAATCACGGCCGTGGCTCGTATTTTTCCTGACGCAATACTATTTCGTATTTTAATCATAACTTTTCATCCGATCTCCGATTAAGGTGATTCAAGTTTCGTTGGAAAGCTTACAAAGAGATCTACAACTTCCATGTTTTGAGTTTTTACAAAATTCCAAAAGTATCAATGCTCAAATTTGACTTCTTTCCAGATGTTATATTTTTATAAACAAAGTTCAAAACTTGTTTTTGTTTGTGAAATGTGTTTTTGCTTAGGAAATTGATCTTTTTGAGCTAAAATGAGATAGATAAGTGATATTTGATGTGTTATGTGAGTTGATTGATGTAATTAAAAATGAGTTTAGTAGATTTGTAGATTTAATTAATAATTTGGATTAAATATGGAAGTTAGTTATAAAATGAATTTAGTTAACAAACCTAGGTTCAACTTGACTAAATGAACTTGAATAGGATAAAATGAATTAGATTGAGTTAGTTTAACAACTTTGGCTTATTAAATGATTGAGTTTAACTTATTTGGCTAAGGTTAAGCTAAAATAGGTTAGTAACAAATAATAGAGTTAAATGAATGTGTTAGGATGATCTTTGAATAACATGAGGAGCATGTTGTTTTGTATATATATATTGATATGTGAATAATAGGTTGTGATATGTTTTACATTTAATATGAATGAGTACTAGCTTAAGTTCTTATGTGAGTTCAATTTCTTGAAACAGATGTTTGGTTTTGGTTTTGGTTTTGGTTTTGATTCTTTTGGATTGGCTTTGATCAACCTTCTAAGGCTCTGTTTGGATTTCGTATATAAGGTACGCAGTAACTTGCATGTTGAATGTTAAGATAGGCATTCTAAACTGATTAAGACTTAAACTCGGCTTAATAATTGATGAGTATTGATTGTGTTATTCATCGTTAAATCCAGTCCGAGGAGCGACAACTTGTCATGATGCAATGACAATGTTAGAATAGATGCTTAGGCCACTTGTCATGATGCAATGATTTGGCTCGGTGGGTTGTCATGATGCAATGACAATATTATAATAGGCGCTTAGGCCACTTGTCATGATGCAATGACATGGCTCGGCGGGTAATCGAAAGGAATATAGTAACAGTGTAACGTTTACTTAAACTTGGAAAGAAGTATCATAGTTTAGTTCAACGTTTATGGGAGCGTGTGAACTAGATTCATGTTATGGACTGAGTCTAAGTAGAGTTGGGTAACGGCTATAAGCCTTGTATGAGATTACTGTTTCTTTTTCAGTGTAATGTTATTTAGGAGATATAAGTATTCGGGCTACTTATATCAATCTCCTGAGTGTCGTGAGCATTACTTAGGATCCCCAGATTCCCATGGCTTGATTCGGAGTGTGAGTGCTCCTGTGATAGTTGTTTATTTACTTTAAAGAAAAGATAATAATCTATGGTTGTGCATTGCATATAGTTTAAGTCGTGTGCCACTCCGTGTGTGATTTTGTTACTGTGTACTGGGCTTCGACTCATTATTGTTGTTGTTATTCTTTTTTACAGGTATTGCTGTTGTTGATGATGATGATGAGATGATGACTTGATGATGATATGGAGGTTGTTGATGTTGTTGTTCTTATTATTGTTTTTGATGTTGATGACGATGAGGATGGTGATGGTGATGATGATTGATGTGATGGTGTTTGTCCCGGGTTTTGGGCGATTCTGAAAATATGGGAGAATGAGTGAAGTGTGATAGGATCAAGATATTACTTGTATTTTGTTTTTTCTTTTCTTTTGTTTTGTTTTGTAAGAGGACTAGATATATTTATAAATTGTATTTTCTTTTAAGGGCTTGTTAATGCCCAATTGATTGTAAATGATTATCTACCTCTAAGAGTAGATCATAAAGTGTTTTTATAAAGTCAGTTTCTTAGAAAACTGGTTTGCTCTGTAGGGAGTAGAAGTTTATAAGTTCTTTTATAAAATTTGATTTTCCGCTGTTGAATCCAGTTATTTAGAAATCTAACTAAACGATTTTATAAATTCTAAAATTGGTTTAGCAATGTTCAACATAAACACCTCCTTTTAAGACAACCTTACGTATAATTCGTAAGAGTTATACGTGGTTAGGGACTTAGTGTGCTTAATTTGAGAATTGAGCATGTCGGGTCTTTACAGATAGAGAAATTGACCCCTTTTATGATGGAGCCCTACTTAAGGTGAAATTGGCACTATAAAGAGGAACTTAGGCTCAGTGTGTTTACGTAGCCCAAACAATGAGAAATTGAGTTTTGGACTTGGTGTAGTGAGACGAACCATACAACAAATTACAGGTTAATATGATCAAAGATTATAATTAAATCTCAATAAATTAACGATCTAAATTTTGATAGGACCAATCCCTTCAAATTAATTGACGAGACTATAAAAGTTTCTTTAATGCTTAGATTTTTTTTTTCTTATTTTAGAATGAGAGTACGGAGACTCATGATGGAGATTAGAAAATCAATTACATTTCCAGCATTTAAATAAATTTTATATAAAAACGAAAACTTTATATTGCTCCAATTTTATTGAATACCTTCAAAATGGTTTTCGTATACAAAACTGAAAAAACAACATAAAATTATAAAAATCTCGCCGATAAAATAAATTCCCGATTAATAATAACAATAATAAATTCATCTCTAAACCCCACCTAAAACCCTAACTCCGACAGGGAAAGACCTTTGTCATATTCTTCAGAAAGTAGCAAAAGTCTAAACACAAGCTCTTCTGAACAAAAGTCTCTCTTCTTCGTACTAAATCGTAACCCTAATTTCTGCAATGAGCCTTATAGCCGGCTCCTACGAGAAATTCATATGGGGTTTTAAACTCAAACCCCTCAAACCGTCTTCCGGCGACTCCCAAGCCCTAACCCTAACTCGTCTCTTCTCCTACCCATCCCACCTGGCCCCCATCACCGCTGTCGCCGCCTCCGGTCCCGCCGCCGCCTCTGGCTCATCTGATGACACCATCCATATCTACGACCTCTCCTCCACCTCCTCTCTCGGTTCTCTCCACCAGCACTCCTCCACCGTCACCTCCCTCTCCTTCTATACTCCTCCGAACCTCTCGTTCCCCCGAAACCTCCTCTCGGCTTCTTTGGACGGTTCAGTATGTATATTTGATGCTGATCCCTTTGTGCACTTGAAAACGATCATGGTGCATAAGAAAGGGGGAGTTAATTCTATATGTGTGCATCCTTCGGGGAAGCTGGCCTTGTCGGTGGGGCGGGACGAGTGCTTGGCGATGGTGAATTTGGTGAGAGGGAGGAGGAGTTTTTATGGTAGGATGGGAAAAGAAGCTAATTTGATTTTGTATGATCTAACTGGAGATAAGTTTTTTATGGTTACGGGGGAAAAGGTGGGAGTTCACGAAGCTGAGGATGCTCGGTTAATTTGCGAGTTGGAAGGGCACAAAAAGGTCCTCTGTGCGGCACCTGGTGAGGTAAATCGATAATTTTGTTTACTAGATAGTTAAAAACTATTTTACTGCCTTTGCAGATGGTGCTTTTTATAGTGATGCATGGATAATTTGATCATTGTATACATTTTTTTCTTCTTTTTTGTTGTAGTAATTTGATTGCTATCTTTTCTTATGGTTGTTGCTTTGCCTTGGTTGCCTTAGTAAATAACAATGATAAGTCTTAGGTCATTAATTTATTCGACTGAGTTTATGTAAGGAATGTTAAAGATGATTTTGCATTGTAATTGACAGTAGCCTGTTTTGTGGTCTTTTGATCTTAAACCTGGCTATGTGGGGGATATTCTACACCGTTGTGGACGAGGCTAGGTGCTACTTTATAAGTGTGGGAAACCTCACCTCATGAGCGAGTTAAGAAGGCCCAATAGCATCCAACAGTGGTATTAGAGCCTAGGTTTGCACTATCTCGAGTTAAGTTGGACATGGACGTTTAATCCCATGGTTTGATGTATGATGGGGGATATTGGGGATATCCCACATCGATTATGGAAGGGGCTAGGTACTATTTTCTAAGTGTGAGGGAAAACCTCACCTCATGAGCTAGTTTTTGGGGTTGAGAAGGTTCAATAGCATCCGACAGTTGTTAGGAAAAAATCTAACTTTTTCCTCTTGCCAAAACGATTAACAATCAATAAAATATAAATAAAAGTGCGGGATTGAAATAACACCAGGATTTACGTGGAAAACCCCAAATTGGGGAAAAACCACAGGATCAACAGCGCTAAAACCTTCCACTATAAACAATAATCAGATTACAATAAATTTTCTTCACTAGATCTTACTAGTGGATCTTTTAATTTTTCACCACAACTGATGGACTACCATAGGAACAAGATTTCCTTTATTTAGAGTTTCTCAATGTAGGGTTTCCTCATTTTTCTCTCTTTCTCTCTCTAGAACTCTTTATCTAGGCTTGAGAAGAGGCACACACTTGTTTTTTACAAAACCGTAGGACAAGAAGATGAATATATATGTAAAACAAAAGGAATATTAACGAACATACATAGGTTGACACGTCATAAATCAAGGCTAGTGGTTTTGGATTTGGGTGCTGACGTTTGGCATTAGGGAGCAATCAATGCCGACTTATGATTTAATGAAGGCCGGTGGCCTTATCCTCTTAGTTGCCAGCGTATGCAACAATTTCATCATTTGTTTGCATAAACAACTCTTATCTTTAAGTCCTCTTCCAAGTATATCACATATACTTAAGATATCTTGATTTAAAATCTTCTAAATATATATCACCATATATATCAAATATATATTTAGGCTCCCTTTGGTTATTGATCCATATGAGTTAGATTTATAACCCAATTTCCTCCTCCAACTCATATTAGAGGTATCCCCAAACTTGCTGCCTTCTTGCAACACTTTTTGTCAAACTAAAACCTTTCACAACTAGCTTTTGTCTTGTTTTTTAATTGTGAGCTTTTATCATCAGTTTTCACCCATCTATTCTTCAGATGTTTCTTTCCCTTAGGCAATTTTACCAAGTCAATTTTCCAGTCATGGCTCTAACTTTTTCTTTCTTCTTCTCATTTCTCATGGCTTTCTTATGATCATCTGATTCTCCCCCATCAGTAAGTATCACATACTCATCTAGATTGAATCTAATTGATGGTCTTTCATCTTTTGCAGATCTTTTCATCTTGAACTATTGATGAGGCTTTTGGGATTCTTCAACTGAAACTCTCCCATTTCTGCCATCATTAGAATCTCTGTGTGAGAGTACAGGATTCACATCTTCTTACTTAGTTTTGCTGACATTAAGTAAAAGGAATTCCTCTTCTCTCCTTTTGCCATAATGAGAGAACCCTTGGTAAACTCTCATCTTCCTTCACTAAAGTAGCTACTATAGCCATCATCATCAAGCTTTCCTGCAGAAATAAGATTAAGGCGGATATCTAGAATATGTTTGACATCTCTGAAAGTGAGCATGCAACCTGTGTTAGTCTTCAAGATAACATTTCCAATGCCTACAATTTTGGATTTACCATCATTTCCCATCTTAGCATTACCAAAATTACCAGCAGTGTAGGTTGAGAAGAATTCACCATGTGAAGTCACATAAAAGGAGGCACCGGAATCAACAACCCAGTTATCATCATGACTAGCAATGCTAACACACTTTTCATCCAAGGAAATGACAATCTCATCATCATCTGTTGCTGCTGCAGCTATGTCTACATCCTTTTCTTCACCTCTACCTCTCTCTTTCTTCCAGAGTTTGCACTCTTACTTCAAGTGACCCGGCTTGTCACAATAGTAGCGTCTAAGGTCTTTCTTTCCTTTTGACTTGGACCTTCCCTTAGATTTCTCTGATTCATCATCTTCATTAGATGATCTTCTAAACCTGCTTCTACCATTCCTTCCTGGGTTACCAATAACAAGTGACCTAGAATCAGATCCTATATCCAGATTTTTTCTCCTAGCCTCTTCCTTCATCAGGCAGTCCTTCATCATTGCAAGGGTGAGCGTTCTTTCTGGGGTAGAGTCACTAACAGACACAACCAGTGTCTTCCAACTATCAGGTAAGGAACTCAGCAATAACAATGCTTGGATCTCATCTTCAAGCACTAGCTTTATGGCAGACAACTGATTTACCAGTCTTTGAAAATCATTCAAGTGCTCTGTCATATTGGATCCATTTCTATATTTCAAATTTACAACTCTTTTGATCAAAGAGGTTTTATTCAAGGTCGCCTGCCTCTCATACGTGGATTCAAACTTCTTCCATAGGACATCCGCTCTCGTTTCCTGGGCCACATGGTGATAAATGCTGTGATCCACCCATTGTCGAATATAACCGATAATTTTCCTATGCATGATTACTCAATCTGCATCAGATTTGTTCTTTAGCTTCGCAATGTCACCACCTAAAGGCAAATATAAATCTTTGCAATATAGCAAATCCTCCATCATAGATTTCCATATGAAATAATTTGTTGAATTCGGTTTGATCATCGTACCTAATGATTCTACCATATCTATGCTGCAACAAAACCTTAATTCTTTTAAAAACCCTGTGCTTTAATACCACTTGTTAGGAAAAGATCTGACCTTTTCCTCTTGCCAAAGCGATTAACAATCAACAAAATATAAATAAAAATGTGGAATTAAAATAACACTAGGATTTACGTGGAAAATCCCAAATCAGGGAAAAACCATGGGACCAACAGCGCTCAAACCTTCCACTATAAATAATAATGGGATTACAATAAGTTTTCTTCACGAGATCTCACTAGTGGATCTCTTAATTCTTCACCACAGCTGGTGGATTACAACAAGAATAAGATTTCCTTCATCTAGAGTTTCTCACTTTAGGGTTTCCTCACTTTTCTCTCTGTCTCTCTCTAAAACTCTCTATTTAAGCGTGAGAAAAGGCAAACACTTGTTCCTTACAAAACCCTAAAACAAAGAAAATGTCAACAGACATACATAAGCTGGCACGTCATAAATCAAGGCTGGCGGTTTTGGATTTGGGTGCCGACCTTTGGCACTCTGGAGCAACCAATGCCGACTTAGGATAAGAGCAGTCTGTATGGATCCTTTACGGCTGTGGCTATATACGGTATCTCTACATTTGTTTATCTGGAGTATTTGTTAGCCTGTTAAGCATTAGGACCTACTGTAAGTAGTGGTGCTACTTTTTAACATGCACTTGATGAGTAATATCTTTCTCCAGATATATTTCATGTTGCAATTTTTTTTTTTTTTTTTTTCAAAATCTTTTTGGGTAAATAATTTCATGTTACATGAATTACCCGAGAAACTATATTTTGTGATACATTCTACAATAACGTCTTTACTATTGCACTTCATGTACTGGCAACATAGGATTAGTATGTGGGCAAAACGGAGTGACAAATATATTTTATTCCGGTCAAGTACAGAATTTACTTAATATTTTACAAAGAACAAGCTTGATGAAGTACAGTCCACATATAGATGATTTTAAAATGTCAAGAAAAAGTGATAAAAGAGACCGTGTGTACATATAATGAAAAGGAAATTCATTGCTGGTATCATGGAAGATAAAGTTCTACAAGAAGAAGACTGAGTTCAATTATTAGTGTACATAAGGAGCAGCAACAATTGCAGGATGCATTGACTTTGTTGGGAAGTTTTGGCAACATGCCCCTGAATTGGTGTTGAAGCAGCATGACTTCACTCATTTGAGCTATGCTGTTGAAGTACATAAACTTAGGATCATTTCAACTTCCTTTACTATCAACACCACTGAATGACTTATGGCATAGACATTTATGATGCATTTGACTTGTAGCTGAAGTTTTCTGTTCTCTGATACTTGTTTCCTGAAACATGTGAACTTTGACTTGTATACTCTTCCTTTTGGGGCATTTTTTCCCCTCTTATAATTTATATGATGCCATAAATTGGATTTCACTTTTTGTTCATTTACTTTCTTTTTCCAACCAAATTCAAGTCTGGCCTTGAAAAGCTTGATTAGAACCACACGTGAAATTTATTTCTTTTATATGCATAAACAGAGTGGAGTTCTATATACTGCTGGCGAGGACCGAAATATCACAGCATGGGACACAAACTCTGGAAAGGTTGCTTATTGCGTAGAGGACGCACATTCTACCCGAGTAAAAGGTATCGCAGTGCTCAGTAAGAGCTCTGGTGCTAGTGGAGCTGAGGATCCATATTTGATGGCTTCTGGATCATCTGATGGTATTATCCGTGTTTGGGATATCCGCATGGCAATGAAGGAGAAGGCGAATCCATTAGCTGAGGCTGACACTAAATCAAGGCTTACTTGTTTGGCAGGAACATCTCTTAAATGTGAGTCTACTTAATTTTCTCTACGCTTTCTGGATTGCTAGTTTGAGAGTGTCCATTGTCTCTCATCTTTGGCTGACCCGTACAGTTTCATCACTAGTCACTTGGACAGTTTGCTGCCTTTCCTAGGAGGCAATTAGAATTGGAAAGACAGCTTTCGACTTTTCCCATATTTCTCTAACAAACAAACATTTGAGGAAGAGGTGATTTTGTGATTTTTCCTCCCTATTGCATAGGAAACAGCAATCTTAAGGAATCGCGTCCCATTTTATGAACTCATCTAAGGTCATAAGCCTTTGGGGAGCTGCAAGCCAAAGGAGAAAGGAGTGTCTAGGCACTATATTCCTGTACTATACAAGCCTACACCAAGATACAATTACTTTGTGCCCGTGCACACAGATGAAACCAGAGGCTTCCTTTATAGAGTTCCTTTGTAGGCTTTTCCTTTCATACAACTCTACCCTCATGACTCATCTTTGGATAGAAAGCATTTGCCAATTCAGTTCTAATATGGTCCCACAAGTCACCTACTGGCCAATCCCATCCTTCCCCGTTTATGATGCAAGATGTTTGATTAACTCTCACTGTCTGCCATCACAAAATTTTCAGACGAAAAAAGCTATTGTCCCACGATAATGGTACTTAGGGAAAATATTTTCTGCAAAGTATATGGAATCTAAATGCATTTCGACACTAATATCTTCCCTTGGCTAGTAGCTGTGGAACTGAGGGTGTGGACTTGGGGTCTGGCCATGGGTGTGGGTTTTTGTGAATATTCTTTTGTCTAGTCTAGGTGGTGCTGCATAATTCTCTTTTGCAATTTAATTGCAAGCTTAGTGATAGCATAAGATCAATTATTTTCATATGACAGAAGTTCGAATAATATACTACTGTCATGTTATAATTTTGCTTATTGTGTTATTTGGCTTCTTTTTTTCCAGCTTTTAAAAGACCGCAGGTTGGGAAGAAGGCTCCCAGTGAACAAGAGTCAGCATGACAGTACATCCAACATAGCAAAGCTTGTGGGAACATGCCAGTTTGTAGGCCTTCAGGTCAGGTTTATCTAACCTGAGCAGTCTCTCCTACCCTTGCAACATGTTGCATGGTGCTGGAATGTGCTGTGCCTTTGACAGAATTTTGACATCACTCACAAGTGTTAATATTCACTCATGAGGTGTTTTGCCTCTACCAATTTTGATGTATTTCTTGTATGTAAGAAAACTTGTGGGTTTGTTAGTGGCCTTTGGAGAAGGATCTACTCAAGGAAATGAAAGAGCTGTCGTAGATATATAATCAATATGATAGCATTTACATAATTTAGGGATTATACTGAAACTTTCAAGTGATAATTGATCATTTCAGGTAAAATGCTGCCAGGTTCTGCCCTCAATGTCTCCCTTCGGACCATCTTTTCTTATGGCAAAATTTCCTGTATGGTCATGTATTTTTTTTCTAATCCCTGAGAAGTGTACCTCATTTTAATGGAGTTACTTTTGCCAACTTTTTTCTTTTCTTTAATTAAATAGAAATTCAATAATGATACGAAACCATGAGTTTATCCTCTATTTGTATGCTTATACAAATGTACAAATTGGGATTAGCGGCGGGAACGGAGAACACCTCCATTGGAATTAATCCTTATTCCATGGGGTTGAACACATGTTAGTGTTGGTTTTAAAAAAAATTATATAAATATAAATTATATATAAAAAATTATTAAAATAGTATTTTTATATTGTATCTTGGAGTGGAGATATAAGTTTTTATACTTGTATCACATCTTCGGATTGAGATATAGCAATCTAAGCAAAAAAAAAAAAAAATTTAGGTGGTTGATTATCACATGTTGGTTATGCAATAGTCGTCTGATCTTGTATCACATAATCAATGAGTGATACATTTATATTCATGTGTGTATCGCTTGGTGGTCATGTGATACACATGTCAGTGTATCACACAATCAATAAACAATACACTTATGATTTTTAAAATTTGTATCCCATTATCATGAAGCGATACAATAACACTACTTTTGTAATTTTTTTTATAATTTTGTTTTATGAAATATTTTTTTTAAGCATATGGTACATTTAATTTCCTCTTATTCCATGATTAATTATGCTATATATATCCTTCCTATAATGTATCAACGCCGTTCGTTATAAATTTGTGTAGTTTGTATCTTAGTATAATATATTTACATATATAATGTTATAATACTTTACGGCATATAACACTGTTTTTATATTATAATATGCATTTATATATGTTTTTAATATTAGTTGATTCTGTATCGCAATGCGTATCCATAATTTAAAGATGATCAAATAGCAAAATCATGCATACCATATGAGACAATTCACGCAGAAAGAACAGCAAATGATTTAAGGGAAAAGAGAAGAAAAATAATGTATATATAGTTAGTAACTTGTGTGATGATCATGCAAAGAGAAACATAGAAGTATGACCAACGAAGGCAAGCAATGTCGTCTGTCGATATATCAGTAAAGAAGGCATGCACGACATATAGAGGGCAGTGAGCATGAGAAAAAAGACGTGCAGAGAAAATAAGGTTGATAAATTCACTTTTATGGAGAGATTCTATGCTTCTTTCGTGGTTGTACACTGTGTTTGGGAACTTTATTAAAAGCAGAAAGTGGTTGAAATGAGTGGAAATGGGTGGAAAGAAAAAAAGTGGAAGTTGAAATAAGTAAAGTTTATTTTGTGTTTGGTAACTTATAAAGGAAACGAAAGGAAAAGAAATAGAGTTATTGAATTATCTCTATATTATTTTTATGAAATATTAGTAAAGTGGGTAATTTAGTAATTCACTTTATTTTCCCAACTTTCCACCTCTTTTCCTCCAATTTTGGAGAGAAAAGAAGTGGCTTAAATAGTGAAGAACTTTTCACTCTTTTCTATTCTTTTCTGCAACTTTTCACTTTAACTCAAATTTTCCTTCCTTTTCCGTTGCTTTCTTTCTGTTTTCAATTTTCAGTTGGGATCCAAACACAACAGTCCCGAATTATTAATTGATTATGGATTGGAATAATAAAATTTCCTTCTATAATTAAGGTAATCACATGTAATAGAAAAATATAGGATAAATTACACGGATACTCTTTAAAAAGTTTTGAAATTACATGATTTCTACCTTTTCAAAAAGTCAAAATTACATCCTTGAGCAGCTTTAAGGTTCACATATAATGTCAGAGTTATTTGTTGACATGGCAATATAAATTCTTTTTTCTTTCTTTTTAACAAAACCCAAAACATGTCTCTTTTAATAAAAAAGGTAATGCCGCATTCACTATCTGAACTTTGGACAAATGTGCAATTAATTATCTAAACTTTTAATTAGTCAATTTAGTACTTGATTCAACTTATTGTGTATGCCTTTATTGCTCAAGCTAGCTCTGTTAGATGATGTAGACATCTAATTAATATAAGAGTGCCATATGCCTACTATAAATCTTTTTTTTTTTTACTTAAATTAATCATCACTATAATTGATATATAATTTTCACTATAATTATTATTTTATTCCTTTCTTTTTATTTTTCATTAAGATTATTACTTATAATATTTACTCAAAATTATTTAAATTATAAGAATAATTTCCATTGGGCCCAAAAAACCCAGTTGGACCACATTATGAGCATTAGACCCACACATATCTTTAATTCTTCTATCGACTCAAGCTTTATGAAGTTGATCATATATAGAAGGTTCATTGTTAACGTTTTAGTAATGTGGGACAATTGATGACCATTATAATATGAAATAAAGATAAGAGAGGCATGCCAACTTATGTATTTATACTTCGACGAGATTTCCTTCCTCTTCTCGACCTTGTCAATATGTTTAATTCACCTTAATACTTCAATAAAGTCATTGCTGCCACATCCCAGTAACCATCATCCAAATTGACCGCAAATTATAACCTCTGCTCCGAAAGCTATACCCTCCACCCTCTCATAAACCTTTGTTATTTCTTGCCACTACCGTAAGGGCCATATACCTGAAGAAGTCATTGCATTCTCTTGCATGATCAAATTGAGGTTGCATTTTGTTGGGGTTACCTTCATAACTTTACTCTTAGGCTGCACTAATTTTCCATCGAAAATCAAGTTCTATAGAGACTCGGTTCGTGGGGTTTGATTAAAAGTTATTGCTAGTTAAGAGACGTGATGGTTGGATCTATGGTAGTGGACATGTTCACAAAGTGTGGGGTGTTGATTTTGCAAAGAAGGTGTTTCACTAAAATGGGTACTAGAAATTATATGACTTGTAAGACCATGATTGATGGGTGTATAAGAAGCGGCTATGCTGGAGATGCAATTGCATATTTGATGAAATGCCTATGAAAAGACTTTGTCCCATGGAAAGGAAGTTTTCATCAATGGGTTTGTGAAAATTAGGTGTTTTGAGAAAGTTGTGGATGTGTTTCAGAAAATGCAGGTATCCATGTTCGAGCATGATTATATTATAGTTGTTGTAGTCTTTATTAGATGCACTAATTTGGGTATACTTGGACTGGGATTATGGATGACTTAGCTAATTGTCACATGGGATTTTCGAGAAAATGTCAAAATATGTAATTCATTCATGGACGCAGCTTTATGGCATATGACAAGTAATGACATGAATTTGATATTTTATGCAGGCAAGCAATGTTTTCTTAAATGGAAAGGAAGCAGCTATGAAAATTTACAATCGGTGTAATGAGAGGTATTGCATATATACAGTAATGGTACGCCATGCCCACATGAAAATGTAAGAATTTACGGCTTATTGTGTTATTTGGCTTCTTTTTACTAGCTTTTAGAAGACCACAGGTTGGGAAGAAAGCTCTGGTGAATAAGATACAGCATGGTAGTACATCTAACATAGCAAAGCTTGTGGGAACATGTCGTCACGTTAGGTCAAGATGTGTTCAGTTTCACCATGTATAACACCTAAAAGTTACACACTAAGGCTACCATAAACTATTTGTTTATCACGATCATTTATTAACTCATTTTACATTGTGAAATTGTATAATTAGGTTTTAAAAACATTTGATTAAGCAGTAAAAAAAAAATTTAAAAGTATCAAAGGTAGATATATAATACATGGTGTTTGACAAAGGCTTTTACAACCATGAGTACAGATTAAAAATTTGAAAAGACTTTTTACAATTTTAATTTAAGAAAACACATGATCTAACGATCTTACCCACTTCAATTGTCAATAGGCTCGCACCATCTATCCCACAGTCGAGATACGCACGAACATCAAAATGGTAATCATCAACACTTGAAAAAGAAAGGAATGAGCTGAAACCTGATACACAACAACTCAAATCACACATGATATGGCATACACACTTAGACTATATGCAATGCAACAACCAACAATTTATGGTTATTGTTTAATACAATTCAAACAACATGGGACCATTTACACTCCAACAGTACTTTAAGAACCTTGGGGTCCTGAGTAGCAACAACTGCTCAGAGGATTGATATAAGTAGCCTGAATACCTATATCTCTTATCTTTATCAAAGTAATAGCCTCGTCTAGAGGTTGCAGTCATTACGTATCTCTACCTATCTCAATCCATCACACTATTTAGTTTAACGGAGCCCACAATCCTAAACTATACAAGTGCAATTTCTCACCGATTTAGATAGACGTTCTCCCGTTGCCATTTCCCTATCAGCTACCCATCGAGCCATCCTCGATGGCCTAAGCGCTTAATTGCTATGCTGGCATCATCTAGCAAAGTGTTGCCGTTTGAACCAGGTTTAGAAATGACCATGCAAAAAGAGTCAATTGTTTATTAAACCTTATTTAGATGTTAATTCATTTAGGATACATATCACCATCAAGCAATATGCATACCACTACATACCTGATAATGAATCACACGTAAGACAGTAAATCGATCAAATATTTGTTCAAGAAAGATTAATTTGTATAAGAATTGAGAATATAAACCAATGTTTCATTTCATATTGATTAATCAATTAACGTAAGGTCTTATATAATTTAAGGCCTTGAGTTATCATTGAATTAAATCCATTTAAGGTAATCAGCCTCAGATGATTTGGATTAAGCCAACCGAATTTTGAAATTTTATTTATTATTTAGATGTATTGGGTCTTTAAGGATCCCATATTAGACCCAATAAAAATCCTCTAAGTGTTTCGTTTTTTAGGATAATGAGCTTTAGAGTTTAAGGATTGGGCCCGCCAAAGAAAATAGATATTAAAATAGGTAGAATTGGACTTTATTTTGAATGTAGGTCCAATTAAAGTGATGTTGGTTATTGAATATAAGAATTATGTTTAAGCTTAATTAGAATTTAACGTAGAGGCTAATTAAGCTATTAGACTTTCTAATTTCCTATTTAGGCTCATTAAGGATATTTTAGGACTTTTGATCCAATAAAAAGAATTTGAGTCTAATTAGGTATTTTAATACCTAGAATCAACAATAGACTTAAATATTTTAAAAATAGGCCCAATTTGAATAAGTAAAGATATTAGGCCCGTATTATAGAATTAAAGCCCATAAAATATATTTTCTATATTTTGAAGATTTGGACCCTAAATAGCTATGGAGATTTATTAAGATTTAGTTTGGGCTTATTTAATGTAAATAGGCTTAGTTGACTTAAGATTATGTTATTGGGCCTAGAATTGCGTTTCTAAGCCAATTTTATCTAATTTAGCCAATTTGTAATTATTTAGACAATTTGGATCTCATTTTAGTATTTAGACCCAAAGCCAATTATTAAAAGTCAATATATTAATAAAAGCTCATTTTAGTACTAAATACCTATTTTAAGCTCAATTTAGCTAATGAGCCTATTTATTTAATGAGATGGCTCAAATCGTTTATTTAAATCATAGATTCATATCCATCCTAATTTAATTTAAATAACAACCTACTCTATTATATAAAAGCACATAAAATAATAATCAAATCGGGTCAAGGTATTTGTAATAAGTAATGTACAACCATTCATAATTCCATTAAATTAATTTAAATTTCCTGGATGTTCAGCACACTTCATTTCATTACTTCGTGTTGTTTATATTATCATCATCATCATTCTTTTGCATAGTAATTAAATCATCCATGTACATAGAATGCCTAATCATAACCATAGATAATACTGTACCTAAATTATACTAATTTAAGATGAAGTTGTTTGTTTTTCAATTGGAAGTAGGTGTCAAGAATGGGTATTTTGAGGTTGTTGGTGAAAACAAAATGAAAGGAAAAGAGATATTTTGTGTGTCATATGGGATTACACTACCATGGGGTTTTATTGTGTGTAGTTGGCTTAGTGTGTACGTTGAGATATTTTGAGGTAGATGATTAGGTGGTTTAAGTGTAGACTAAAAGAATAAGCTCATGTCAAGACATGGGTTAGACTTATCTCGTGGGTTGGATATGTAACATTTAGGGGGCTAAAAAATATATGATTAGGTAAATGGAATTAAAAGAAGAATTTAAGGAATTTTAAGTTACAAATTTTGATTTAGCTAAAAGATTTATAAATTTGGTATTTTAGTTCAAATTGGTGAAATTAGGAATTTGAAATTGAAATTTAAAATAATTAGTTAAATTGAGAAATTTTGTAAATTGGGATATTGAATTAGTAATTTAGCAAAGTTTATTATTTGGATATGATTGGAGTAATTTGGTTATTAGGAAAAGAGTGTGATATGGTTGAATCTCTAATTCTAATTTAATTAAATCACTTGTCTAATTATTTCAAAACACCTAATTATATGCCATAGTTTACTTAAATTAATTATCTGAGTTACCTCAGTTCATTCACTAAACCAATCTTAATTTAAGGTTCAAAATTACCCGTGTTTTTATACTATTTAATTTACATTTTCCTCAATTAGTTTGGTATAAATTGGGACATTTCAAGTTTGTAGGCCTTCAAGTCGACTTTATCTAACCTGGGTAGTCTCTCTTACCCTTGCACCATGTTGCATTGTGCTGGAATGTATTGTGCCTTCAAAAGAATTTTGACATCACTCACAAGTGTTAATATTCACTAAGATGGGATTTTGCCTCTACCATTTCATCATAGAACGATCAGCCCAACAATTTTGATGTACGTCTTGTATGTAAGAAAACTTATGGGTTGTTGGTGGCCTTAAGGGAAGGATCTGCTCAAGGAAAGTAAATAGCTACTGTAGATGCACAATCAATCTGATAGCATTTATATAATTTTGTTCTTAAGCATTGTTTAGGGATTACACTGAAACTTTCAAGAGATACAGGCAAAATGTTGCAAGGTTTTGCCCTCATATTCTCCCTTCGGACCATCTTTTCTTGTGGAATAAGGTCCTGTATGATAATGTATTTTTTTCTTATGGAATCGAACGTGGTATTTTAAGGATGAGAATTTGAACTAAATACCATCAGGCTACAAGACTATTGTAGACACCCCATTTTGGCGAATTATTAAATTGTTGTTAATTATATGTTAATATTAAGGCTAAGTTGAAGAATTAGATAAATTTTTGTAATTATAAAGGGATTAGGATTAGAAATGAATAAAATTAGGAAAATAAATCAAATTGTAGGAAATAAAGATGATGGATATAATATAAGTACACATATAATATTGTATCATATATATTGCATTATTATTTAAAAAAAAAACCGCTTGTACATATAGAAAGTAAGCATGGAGAGATTTAATTTGGTACCTAAAATGCGTATTTTAATTAAGGGAAAGTGTCTCAAATTCGGATCTAAAAATTGGGAAAAACTTGTTTTTTAACTTTTCTAAAAAATTCAAAATGCGTCAAAATTTGTTTTTAAGGAAAGTTTGTTGATTTGGGTTGTTATAATATGGTATATACATGTTTAACATTGCTTTTAATTAGAAAGTTATAACCGATTAGAGCCAATTTTTCAAATTCATGCAAGAACTTGCCCTAAAAACACTAGATTTTAAATCGGATTAAATTGACAAGACTTGGAGGTTAATTCACCATCCTAACACTACAAATAGGACTCACACACTACACTTAGAAAAAAAAAGGTCTGGCACTTCTAAATTCTTTCTAGTTTTTGATTGCATTCTTAGTTTTATTTATTGAAATTTGGGATTCAATATTCTAACTTTGTTGTTATTTTGCAAACGAAAAAAGGGATAATTAGCGAAATTAAGCATCACTGGAGTGCTATTGACGCAAGTGGAGTACCACAGTAGGAGCTTCGCCAACCACCATCGACGGAGCCCAATTCGACCAATCTCTACCGAAGCTTAACTTTGATGGTGAAATTGTTGGGAATTTAGGGATCAAAACGCAGCGGAAATATATTTTATTTTTCATAAAAAATACGAATCTTAAATCCCCAATGGCGGATCCATGCGATTCAATCAAATTACAATGGATAGAATTACCTTTTTTTATGCCTTCACTTATGGAAATTCGGACCTGAGATGTTGCAAACACGAACAACCTCTACTGTATCCACACGAATGAATTTCCAATTGGATCTTTGCATATGTGCTAACATGTAGGAACAATTCCTAATTTTGGAATCTCTCTCAAAAGGGTTTCTCTCTTTTTAAGTTACAGACTTTCTCTGTAATTTCTAATGTGACGGCAAGCGTCTGTAGACCCTAGAGGTGAACATCACCTCCTATTTATAAGATAAAATCATCATGGACGATTTTTCCCCTAGTCATATTAGGGTTTCATGTTGACCTTATAAATGATAAATTTAATTCACCAATTAAATATTTATTAATATTAATCCAATTAAGATTAATGAATGCTCAGTTAATTCCCAATATAGTTATCTATAATAACTCATGATCCAATTAATTCATTCTTTGTATGTGACCATATAGGTTCACTTAATGTTGGCAGTAGCCCTAAAACACATTTTAAACCTACAAGACATAATTGGCCTCATGCAAGATATTATGCCTACCTAAATTAAGTGAAGATCGGTGATCCGACTTTACTTATTAACAGTCGGTTATTTAATCCTTTTGTTACATGATATCTTATAGTTAAACATAAGGTGTGGATCAATACACTATTATATTGTTTAATCACATATTTCTTGATTCCAGAGTATGATTGACTTAAAACAAATGATATTGACAACTCCTTATCAATTCATTCGAGCATGGCCATGCATTTCTTAGTCGTACTCATCAAAAGGCCCAAAAGATATCTCTCTCAAATTAATGAGAGGAACAAATCCTATCTTAATCACTAAACTTTCTCTACATGATTTTATTATGCCCAATCTCAACCTTTATAATTATCGGTTAAAGATAACGTTTGATTGAGTCAAAACAATATTTCTCATGTTGGAATCTATGGTGATTTCAGGTCTAAGGACTAAAACAACACTGTTAATGAGAAATACTTATCGCATTGATCCATATAGTATTCTAATATTTAATCAATCCAATACAAAGTACTCTTACATGTATTCATGTGCTGAATTGATATCTCATATCCATGATCAGTAAAACATGATCATCATCCAGTCAACATACTAGTCTAAATTATTATTATTCCATATAACGAACGACTAGGGATAATTTAGAATAAAGTTATTTTTACCTTATGGTTTTACTATTAAAGTCACATACTTTAATGATATAAGGACTAACCAATTTATTCAAGGAACAATACTTTATCAAAGCAAAAAGGCTAATAACAACTTTGATAAAGAAAATGGCATATATATATTATAATGATAATAAACATTCAAATGACATAGAATTCATATGGCCTAGGGCATATTAGCAGAAATGACCAAAGATTAATTCATAATTAATACATGTAAATTTGATTGTTATATGTATGTATGTGTTAGTGTGAATTGTGGTGTTTGAAATAATTGTATGTTAGGAAGTAATAACTAGATAATAGTTATAGTAAATATATTTAAGTTGATAGTTTATTCATGTTAATAATTATTATGTTAATGCTAATTATTGTTGTGGTGATTATTACATAATGAATTAAATTTGTTTTAAACTAAGTTTATAGCCCATAAATTTAGCAGATTTTGACCTTATTAAACCCTAAATTAAGCCCAAAATCAAAGCCTAATTAAAGCCGAAGGCCCTTAGAATAATTTGCCCCAAAATTCAATGTTAATTAGATAAATATCAAGCTTTATTGTTACACTTTATAAATCCAAAACAGAACCAAGAGGAAGGAAAATTCGTAACTCTAGAAAGGCAATATTTTCCAAACCAAGTTTTCTTACATCCAACACACCAAGAATCCATCCCCAACCATATATAAATTAAGGTAAGTTTATATGATGTTTAAGGTGCTTTATTTCTCTTTTAATCCATGAATTTTTTGTCAAATATAATGCATGTTGGATATATATGTGTGTTATTATATTATGATGTTGAGATAGCTTAGGACTTGTTATGGAAGTGCAAGGATGGTGTTGAGTTATAGTGTGATGAGAAGTTGTTATTGTTGAGTTGTATTGATGAGTGGATTCATGTTGAAGTAGAGATGTGAGGAAAATGAAATCAAAATGTTAAGTGTGTTTCAATAGTTAGGAAGGAGTTTTGTGTTTCAATGATGTTAGAGAGGAGTTTGTGTGTGTTTGATGATATAGGGTTCTTATACCATGTATTAGGAAGGTTATATTGTGGTTTGGAAGGAGTTGGAAGAGTTAAATGTAAAAATTTTTGTGTTTGAAAAAAAAATAGAGGAATTCTGCAACTTGAATTGCAGTGTACGCCGCCTTGAACGCCACTGGTGTACCTGCCGGTGTTAAGATTTTGACTTCTGATCTCTTGAAATGCATCTTAAACACTACCAAAATTAAGGTCTATATTGCCTGCGTAAAGACCTAAAATTTTCGTACATAATGTATTTTTCTTAACAACGGCTTAAATGCTGACAACGTACAATCCCTACACCGCCGGCGTTGAGGCTTACATTGTCGACGTTAATTGCCAGTGTGGGCTTTGCAAATTTCAATTTTTCTAACTTTCTTCCAACATCTTCCAATACATGATATATGACTTTTTGGTCAAGGATTTGCCTTGTCTGATGTTATATGTATATATATGTATATGTCATATGATGACTTTGGATTGTTTTTAAATAAAATTCAATAACTTCTTAAGTTTTAAACCAGTGAGTATAAGTTTGACTTAGGATAGTAATGTTGATATAGTTGATTTGTGTGGAATAGAGATAGATACTCAGTTGGAGATTCCCTTTGATTCTCAATCCGATCAGGTACATAATAATTTGATTGATTATTGCTTAGGAAAGGCATATTCACATTTGACTTTAATTAAAGACTAATGAAAAGTTTATTGCAATGATTTGTGGTTGAGTCGTGTCTAGTCTAGGGAACGGCAACCTTGTCATGATGCAATGGCACGGTAGTTTAGGCACTTAGTCCAAATCTTTGTTATGATGCAATGACTCAAATCCATGATGTAATGGTTCACCATGATGCAATTGTGGTTTATCTTAATGGTTAAGTGGATAGCTAATGGGATTAACTATATCGGTATATTCTCTACTTAGACTGGGAGGAAATAATATGTTTTAGTTCATAGGTATGGGACCGTTGAACTATTTGATGTTATAGACCGAGATAAATGGAGCGTATAAAGGAGTGTGAACCCTAGATGAACCTATTAATAATCTTTATTGGTTAGATATAGGAGATATAGGTATCCGGTCTATCTATATCAACCCCTTGAGCAGCTGCTGTTACTCAGGACCCTTAGAATTCCCAGGCTGGAATTGGTGAATACTCCAGTGTTATTTTCACTCACTTAACTAAAGATAGTGAAGCCAGGGTGAATTATTGCATTGCATTTAATTAAGTGTGCATGGCATATGTATTTGGTTGCATTATTGTGTACTGAGCCTTTGGCTCATGCTACTATCTTGCAGGTGATTATGATGATGAGCTCTACAATGATATGGGCTATGGGACTGACAGGGAGACATCTATAGATGATTAAGAGTGCGACCTAGTAGTAGTTATTTAGGACATTTGATGTATTTTGTGAAGTGTCTAGGCTTATTTGTTAAGCCTTGGAATGTAATTTTGATTTAAGTTGTTTATGTAATATAGCTTGCATGTGGGTAAGCTTTATATGTTGGTGTGACTCTTGGGAGATCCTTAAATAATGTATATGATGTATGTTTTGTATATATATATGAAATGATCTACTACTAGTATAGTGATAGTATTTCTTAATTCAAATCATGTGAATGTTAAATCTGTTTTTAAGTAAGCAAGCAATCATTACAAACACTTCTTTTTAGACGACCTTACGTATAATACTTGGGTATTTCCTAGTACTTAAACATTATGCGTAGTCGGGAGATTTGGCATGCTTAATTTATGGGTTAAGTAGGCCGGGTCCTTACAGATGACCACTAACCCAAGAATCCAACTTGTCGATCATCGTCGTTATCCAATTGTCCCTGTCCTTCGAGCTGCTCCAGGTAAGTTCGCTTCACTTGTTTTCTTATTTTAATAATAAGATATGGTGCACGTGAATCACCATCATATTTTTATGAATAGATAAATACATAATAATATATATATACATGTTCATAGTGTTTACTATAATATATAATAATGATGCCATAATAATAATAATTAAGAAAACTAGTTATAATAATAAGAATTAAAATTCCTAATATTATATGTATGTGTAATGTCCAATTAGTAAGAATAGAATATGTAATTAATATTACATTGTCTTAAAATATTCTAGATAATGATGTTATTTTCCAAATTGTTATAAAAATCAACTTTCTTCTTAATGTTTGCTTTCTACTGTGATGTTTGACATGAATATGAATATATGGTTTTATTTTGTTAATGTTAGCATGTTGATACTTGATAATCCTTATAGTAATCTTTATTCTTAATAACATGTTAAGTATTTTGATATAAGATTTAGGTGATATGTGATTGTGTTTCCATAAAAATTTCTTTGTCATCACTTATAAAAAGGTTGGTTTTCATAAAATTGTTAAAACCTAATCTGATAGATTAGGGCTCACATGCAAACTGATTTTTGTAAAATTAATAAAATTTAATGAATTTAAAATGATAAGAATTTTTTAAAATTTTTTAAAATTGACCAACAAGCTAAAATTTTCATTAAGAGAACTACGTATTGTCTGATCTTGATTAGCGGGTACGTAGGCACTTTAGGGGCGACATAAAAAATGAAAAAAAAAACTTTATTTGTTTATTTCTATTTTGAATTAATTCATTGTTCATATTATAAGCTTTAATAATAAATTGTAAATATCAATATTATTTGCGCTTATTTGTAAATGTTAATGTAAATAATGATTTTTTATTCCTTAAAATTGTAATAATAACTTGTAGATGTTACAATTTGTAAATATTTTTTTTTAATTTTCGAGCATTAAAAGTATAAACTTTAAACTTTAAATTTCAAGTAGTACCATATGGTTTTAATAGGTTAGCTTCCGAATCCAAAATTTTTTATTTATAAAGTTTGGTTTGTAAATCAATTTTTTTACAGACTAGTAGATAAGTTAGGATTAACCAACCCATTAATCCTAACTTATTTTTTTTCCCGATTCCAATCGATGGAAATTCCGATTTTTTTTGAAAAATTAAAATTCTTTTAATTCTTAGTCGAGGGTTTGTATTAAATGGGTTTGTGTTTAATACAAATTAAATTAAAAGAAATTAATTCGGAAATGAAAAATCCAGGCTCGAGAACTATTAGCTAAATAAAAATTTATTACTAATGCAAAATCATGATTTAATCATCTAGTTTGTATATTTATACAAATATATAAATATTTGTACAAATACTGTTATGCAAAACCGTATCTACACAAACTTGGATTAGCGGCGGGAATGGAGAACGGTCTGCATTGGAATTAATTGGCTATGGATTAGAGTAATAACATTTTCTTATGTCATTATGGTAATACATATAATAAGAAAATATAATATTTGTGTGTATTATATTTTTTGTATAGTTGGTATGATATCCTTCTCTCCACCTATACTGGTGACAGCATCCTTCTCATGGGCCAAAAAAAAAAAAAATTAATTAATCATATAAGATTGTTTATGTATATATATACATATATATATATGAAGGAAAAATGGATACGTAAATTTGCATAATTATTCTATTTAACTTCTCCTTTAGTATCGTTTCTTTTATACAACCTTCTAAGTAACTAATTATTCTAAAAATATATAAAACACAAGATACTAAACTCCTCACGAACACCCTGATACTATAGATATATGTGCTTAAATAAGTTAGCATAAATGACATAATAATAACAAATAATAAATAATAATAATAATAAGAAGAAGAAGAAGAAGAAGAAGAAGTAAGCTAATATTAGTGAATAGGTAAATGTGCGAATCCACTCTCAAGATCCCAAATTAAAATTGTGATTTTATAATGCTTAATATTTAATTCCAAAAAATTGTAGGTTTAGCATTTGAAATTAGGTTTTTTAACATCCAAATAAATAAAAAGGGGAATAAAACTCCAAAATTAATCCCACTCATAGTAAATTTCTACACCATAAATTCACATGATGATCATGATGATGTGACATTAAAACCACAAATGGTTGGATCCTCAAGGGTATACAATAATAAAAAAATTAAAATACAATAAAATTATTATCGAAAACAAATGTGTTGAAGTACTAACTACCAATCCATAGACTGTATCTTGAAGAATAATTTGATAAAATTTGTCCCATTTTTTTGTTGCAATTGAACAATTTTGTTCAAACAAAAACTTAAAAAAAAAAAGACGAAAATAAAAGAGAACAAAGCTATAAGCACTGTCCAAAATGAGAAAAAATGGATTTTTAAATGAACAATACGAAATTGAGAAAAGAGAGCCTCTTCAGATACTCGGTATTTTTTGGTAAAAAAAAAAAAAGATACTCGGTATTTGCCATTTAAATAAAAGCAATACTCTTAAAAAGTAAAAACTCCCTTTTTTTAGCTGAGGAAAACAAAAGTCAAAATGAAAAGAAGAAAAAGTAAGAAAATTACTTAAAACTGTGTCGGAGATATGGGGAGAATAGAAGTGCCCATTATCCATAGACAATAGATATAATATAGGAATTTTTTTTTTCTTTTTAAGAAATTATGACATGAAAAGTTTCTAGAACTTTTATAAGATAGATTTTTTTTTTTGTTAATAGTAATATAGATTATTATTGGAATATGTACTGTTGGTCCCAAAGTATAATCGAGAGGGGGGGGGTGAATTGGTTATACTATTTAAATGTAAACTTTTAAAATTCTTTTCCAAATTCACAAACTTGATTAAATGATTAAAATGGCTTTTTATTTTCACTTGAAAGAAGACAAAATCAATAAACAATTTCGTTAGTTGAAATCTGAAAGAGAACAAAAATATCTAAACTCGTGAAGTTTATATCAAAGAAAACTCCCAGATGTTAGTTCCTGATTTAGTTTCTGAGCTATGATCAACACTCTCTGAAATAGTTTCTGCATTCAAGTTATATCACATATAAACAAACAATTATGCACGAAAATTAAAGAGATAGAGTTTAGAAGAGTGCAAATCAATTTATAGAGGTTCCGCCTTGAGCGTCAGTCCTCTCTTCCAGCACCAAGGGGGATCCGGTTGTCTTTACCGGTATGTTCCACTATCCAAAACAAACAAGTTACAAGTTGTCTTTTGCCAAAGCACTTGGCTACAATATGCACTCAGCTTGATCCTCCCGCTTCCACAAGCTTTAATCAATCTACTGAGCCTACTTGTAACTCTCAATCTCACAAGATGTAATAACGAATCAATTTGAGGAATTAAGTAAAGTGCATCCTCTAATTTCAGTACAAAGAAAAATATGTGAAACAGTATTTGCTCGAATAATCAGAATTGCTTTGTATTCAATATCAGATTGCTTGTTCGATCTCTTTTCCCTTCTTATCTTCGTATATTTATTCTTTGCCTTCAACGTCTTGAAAGGAATTAGTCCCAGATATTTTCCAATAAAATCGGATAGACTACTGTTCATTCTTCTTCTTTCTTCAGCTTTGGATAGATATGAATCTCGTTTTTTGCTGGTTCCGATCTTTTGAATTTCGGATGTAAATCTTCTTCTAACGTTCTAATTTGAATCAACCTTTGTTGTTGTAGATAAACTTGAAAATAACATTTCTGGTTGCATCTTTATCTTCCACTGAAATAGCAAATAACGCTTCTGAAATTTCAAATTTGAATTCAATTGATTTTTGGATAAACTTGTCCTTGACGTCTTTTAATATCATATCCTTCTGATAATGTCCAAAACGAATCTTAATATGGAATATCTGACACTATTTATTCATCTGATGCTTCTTCAATCCATCTGGTAATAATTTGAAAAATTCAAACTTTAATTCAAATGATTTGAATCCCCTTTGGATAATTGAACCAACTTTGTGGAACATAATTGAATGTATTTCCCAAATACATTCACTTTGGTGCTGGGTCTTAAAACATAATGTGAAAGAGATCCGTTCTTTAATTTTGATAATGAATCTTGCATATCTCAAGTCTTTTTGAAGTTGTTTCTGAAATGCCTTCTGATAAATATATATCTTCATAACATGTGATTTTCTTTTTGAATGAGTTTCTGAAAACTCTAAATCCTTTGAAAAATCATTCTGAACGCTTCCTGAATAAGTTTCTGAAAACTCTAAATCCCTTGAAAAATCTTTCCAAATACTTTCTGAATTACTTTCTGTTTTGTATTCTTTTGCTCAAACAATTTCACAATACTTACTTACTGCATATTCAATAAACTTGTTAGTAAACACTTAACTCTTTTTGTTATCATCAAAATCCTTATTGAGAGAAATCAACATTCTCCCCCTTTTTGATGATAACAAAACTCATATATTAAAAGATAATTTCAACTTATTGTTTGCTATTTTTCTCCCCCTTTTTGTTAGCATCATAAAAGATCAGAAAGAAGACAAAACAAAATCATAGATTGCAAAAGAAAATCCAAAGATTACATCAAACAGTTCAAAAAGTCAAAATAAGAACATGCAATGCAACACAATAAGTCTTTTTTAGGATCAATAAACTTGACAGATTTTCGTGCTTTCATCTTTCTTCTTTGAGGAAAAGTACGAAGTGGGACTTGCATCGGCCATAAAGGTGTAAGAGAATGAGGAATGTGTGATTGACGAAGGATGTTAAGGACAGAAGAAAGGATTTTCACTTGTTCAGGATTCAGAATATATTCTGGGATTATTTGGGCAGAAGGAACGAGCTGCAAGACTTCCGATTGTGGAGGAAGAGTTGACTCCTCGACCTGTGTGGTAGGTATAGGATTAGGAACTTCCTCAGTATCAGTAGTTTCAAAACCAAAATTCTCCTTTTCAACATGAGAATCCATCTCATCTGCACCTTCGTTAACAGCTTGAACATCAGGAAAATTTGGAGCACCAGGAGTTGAGCCTTGTTGTTGATATCGGGTGAAGATTTCTAATAGAGAATTTGTGAAGTCCTTTCTAAATCCAGCAATGGAGTGATCAAACAGATCAATTAAATCTGATTCTAGTCCAGATTTCGAAGTCTCTCCTAGAGGCTTAATATGCACTGAAACAGTGTCTGAATCACTGTCTGATTCACTCTCTGAAATCGCTCTTTGTCCTTCTTGATTTCAAATTTTCCTCCTGTTTGAAGCTCATGCTTCTTCTTCTTTTTCTCAATTACCTTCTCCTTCCCAGCTCTTCTTGTGAATGTTTGAGGTTCATCAACCTTATCTACTTCCTCAATCCACTTCTGCCTCAAGAACAAGCTCCCCCTCAGCTAGAGCCTTTATTTTCTTCCAATCAAAAGAGAATTTACTAAATTTTGGATGCCTATACCAAGAGCCATCCATGGTGAACAGAATTTGTCAGAAACAGAAATTCCCATGTACTTGAGATTGACCTCTCCAATGCGTTTCAAAGTAATTGGAAATCTGAAATTTTTTGGTAAGTGAACCTTTTTAAATTTAAAGAATCTCATCAAGAGATTTCATAGGGTCTGTTTTTCTTGGTTCTCCACATATGCTTCAAAATAAGGCGAGGAATATCTAGCCTAAGCTTCTTCTTGATGGCTAAAACTAACAAGCTTCTTCTTTAGAGATACTGGTGGTACTTCCAAATTTTGGCAAAAGACAATCAACCACTATCTTATGCAGCAAACGTACCAATAATTCAAAATTGGTCGAAAAAATATCTTTTTCTTCAAAATTCCTACTCCGTCATTTAGCTCTTGAAAAACCATTTCCCTTTTCAGACTTAACAACCATTCATCATCTTTTACATCTAACATTTGAAAACATTCTATCAAGTCTTTCCTAGTGATCTTGATAGTTTTCCCTACAATCTTGACTTTAAAGAAGAATCTTCTAATTGTACCAGATTATCATAGAATTCTTGAATTAAACTTCCTTCAATCACATCCGTCACACCACATATACTTACATCCTATTCTATTCAGCCAATGATTCCAATAAAATCCATTGTTTCTAAAAATTTAAAATCAATGTAGGCACATTCAAGTACCTTATTTTGAACCAACTTCTTCTTTTTGGCTGAAACAGGTGTGATGTCCTCCATACGTTTCCTTTTTGCAGATTTGCGCTTGGGTTCTCTCGGTTCCTTTTTCGAGTTTTTCTTGGAACCACTCTTCAAACCCTCTGAGTTTGTCTCTGACTCAGAATTTGGTTCTGAAACCTTTTCTGATCTTGATTGTTTACCTTTTTCTGCTTCTTGATGTGATTTATGACCTTCATCATGTACTGATTTGGATCGTTTTTCACGTTTTGATCCATCATGCATTATGGTTTGTAGGGGTTCTTCAGATTCTGAGGATTCATCTCGAATCATGATGGGCTTAGAGGTTTTCTTAGTTTTGTATCCTTTTGAAAGAAGACGAGAAGATTTCCTAGGGGCCATTGTGTTTCTAGGGTTTTGATTTCGTTAGACACGGTTGAAGAAGGAGATGAAAGGGTTCTGAAATGAGCAAAGATTTAATAGAAGTTGAAAGCGCGAGATTGAGGTCTGTTTGTTTGCATTAAACCGTGAGTCTATTTCCCATAAAAGAAGCGCCTTTCATTTATTTTATTTTATTATATTTTATTAAATTGACTTTCCATTTATTAAGAATAGATGCATGAATTAAGATCATTTAAATGGAAAGCACATACCTATTTCATTTCTTAAAAATTCAAATCTATTTTTGTCTAAAGATTTTGTAAAAATATCAGCACATTGATTTTCTGTAGAAACAAATTCAATATTAATATTTCCATTAGCAACATGATCCCTAATAAAATGATGTCTAACTTCTATATGTTTTGATCTAGAATGATGCACAGGATTTTTTGTTAAATTAATAGCACTTGTGTTATCACATTTAATATTTACATTTTTGTATTTCAAACCATAATCTAGTAGCTGTTGTTTTATCCAAAGAATTTGTGCACAACAATTTCCAATTGAAACATATTCAGCTTCGGCTGTTGATAAAGCAACTGAATTCTGTTTCTTTGAGGACCAAGAAATCAATTTATCTCCTAAAAATTGACAAGTACCAGAAGTACTTTTTCTATCAATTTTACATCCTGCATAATCAGCATCTGAATATCCTATTAATTCAAAATTTTGATTTTTGGGATACCAGATTCCTAATTTTGAAGTACATGCAATGTACTTAAAAATTCGTTTAACAGCACTTAAATGTGTTTCAGTTGGATTACTTTGAAATCTAGCACAAATACACACAGAAAACAAGATATCTGGTCTCGAGGCAGTCAAATATAAGAGAGATCCAATCAAACTTCTGTATAATTTTTCATTTACTTTCTTACCTTGAAGATCGAGATCTAACCTTGTTGAAGTACTCATTGGTGTAGCGACTTCTTTTGTATTTTCATATCCATATTTCTTCAATATTTGCTTAGTGTATTTCTCTTGGTGAATGAATATTCCATTTTGTTTGTTTGATTTGTAATCCCAAGAAGAAATTCAGTTCACCCATCATTGACATCTCAAACTCAGCCTGCATAAGCTTTGCAAATTCTTGACAATATGTTCATTAGTTGATCCAAAAATTATGTCATCAACATATATCTGTACTACTAAAATATCATTATCATAATGTTTTGTAAATAATGTTGTATCAATCATACCTCTTTGATATCCACTTGAAATGAGATATTCACTGAGTCTCTCATACCAAGCCCTTGGTGCTTGTTTTAAACCATACAAAGCTTTTCTTAATTTAAAACATAATCAGGTTTAAATGGATCTTCAAATCCAGGGGGTTGTTCTACATATACTTCTTCTTTAATATAACCATTTAAAAATGCACTTTTAACATCCATTTGAAACAACTTGAAATCTTTAAAACAAGCATAAGCAAGCAAAAGACGTATGGCTTCAAGCCTAGCAACAGGTGCAAAAGTTTCATCATAATCTATGCCTTCTTCTTGTGAATATCCTTTTGCTACAAGTCTAGCTTTATTTCTTACAATTTGTCCATTTTCATCTAATTTGTTTTTAAACACCCATTTAGTACCTATAATTGATTTATTTTGTGGTCTAGGCACAAGATTCCATACATTATTTCTTTGGAATTGACTTAGTTCTTCTTGCATTGCATCAATCCAATTATTATCTTTCAATGCCTCATCTACATTACTTGGTTCTATCTCAGATATAAAGCAAAATGATTTTCAATATTTTGTAATTTAGATCTAGTTCTTGTTCCAGATTCTATATCACCTATAATTAAGTTAGGTGGATGGGATGATTTATTTCCATGCTTTTGATCCTTCGAAATTGTTTTTCTTCAGAATTGCTTTCTGCTTTTGTTTCTGCTTTATCTGATTCTAGTCTTATATTAGAATTACCTTCTGCTATAGTTTCTGCTTTAGGCTCATCTTCTATTAAAGTTTCAGATTTATCAGTTTTCAGGTAAAGATTCATCATCATCATCAATATCATTTTTTACATCATCAATAAAACGTACATTAATGGATTCTTCAATTACTTTTGTTGTTTTATTAAAAATACGATATGCTCTATTTTGTGATATCCAACAAAAATAGCTTCATATGATCTTTCATCAAATTTACCAAGATTATTTACATTCTTTTTCACAAAACATGTACAACCAAACACATGAAAATATGAGACAGATGGTTTTCTCCCACGAAACAGCTCATATGAAGTTTTTGTAGTATGTGGTCGAATATAAACTCTATTCATGACATAGCAAGCAGTTGATACAGCTTCAGCCCAAAAATATTCAGCTATTTTACTTTCATTTAGCATAGAACGAGTCATTTCTTGTATTGTTCTATTTTTTCTCTACTACTCCATTTTGTTGAGGTGTATATGGTGCTGAAAAATTATGATTTATTCCATATTCTTCACAAAAATTTATAAAAGAGTATTATCAAATTCCTTTCCATGATCAGTTCTTAATGCAACAATAGACACCCCTTTTTCATTTTGTATTTGCTTAGCAAACTTTTGAAAAACATTGAAAGTATCAGTTTTTTGTTTTAAAAAGAAAACCCATGTATACCTAGAAAAATCATCAACAATTACAAAACCATATTTATTTCCTCCCATACTTAAAGTTCTTGTAGGACCAAATAAATCAAGATGTAAAAGTTCAAGTGGTCTTTTTGTTGAAATTATATTTTTGCTTTTGTGGGATACAGAAACCATTTTGTTTTTCAAACATGTTGCACATTTCACATCATTTTTTATATTTATTTTAGGCAATCCAACAACTAAGTTTCTTTTAGAAAGTTTTTCTAGATGATTAAAATTAACATGACCAAGTTTTTTATGCCAAACATGTATATTATCATTCATTGAAAGAAAACAACATTGAACATTCATATCTGAAGGTGTGATTAAATATATGTTTCTTTTTCTAAAGCCTTCAAACAATTTGGTTCCATCAGTATTATAAGCAAAGCATTTATTTTTCTCAAAAGTCATCTTTATCCTTTGTCACATAATGATTGGCTATTGTGTTTTAATCCTTTTACTAATGAAACATTTTCTATTAAATATGGAGGATGACCAATAGTACCTGTTCCAATTATCTTACCACGGTTGTCATCTCCAAATCTTACGTATCCTCTATCTTTCCATACTATGTTAGTGAACAAAGACGCATCACCCGTCATATGGCCTGAACATCCACTATCTAAGTACCATGTTCCTTTTATCTTGTTTCCTTGTTCCTGCAATTTCATATAAAAAGAATCAAACCTTTTTAGGAACCCAAACATACTTGGGTTCTTGATAAGACAAGCTCGTTTTATCTTTTTCTTTAACTTGATATGTACTGAGCTTGTTTCTTTTGTAGAAGCAATATTTTTCTATATGAACAACTTTATTACAAAAGAAACATGCATAAGAATGTGAATGATACCTTTTATTTACCTGGTTATTATAGTTTCTTCTTGGAACTTATCATTGTATCCGTATTTGTGGTTCTGCCATACCTTCTGCTTGATAATTTTGAGACAAATACCTCTGAAAGAGCCTCTGCTTTCATTTTCATTTTTCATAGATTGATTGACAGAATTTTTATTCACGTTTTCCTTTGACTTAACAAATACAGTTTTCTTAATATTTGCTGAGCTATCATTACCATATCCAAGTCCATGCTTGATAAAGACGGTCTTTGACTTCCAATCAACATACTTAATTTTTCTTCACTTTCATTAAATTTATTGAACGTATTCTTAATCTCTTTTGATAACACATCTACTCTACTTGTCAATGCTTAATCTCATTTTCCAAAATTCTTTTCCTTCTTTAAGTTTCAGATTTGACATATAATTTTTCATTTTCATTTTTCAAAATATCATTTTCATCCATGAGAAGCTTGTTAGTTTGACTTAACACTTCTTTCTCATTTTTCAAAGCTCTGTTTTCTGCATCTAACTTTGAAATCTTTACATCAGCCTTTTTAAGTGCCTTTAAAAGCTTTTTCATTTCAAGATATATATCACTATCAAGCATATCAGATTCGGATTCTGAGTTTACCTCTGATGTAGCCATAAAACACAAATTGGCTTCTTCTTCGTCTTCACTTGTAGCTTCTGAATCAGGTTCTGATTCGTCCAAGTCACTCCAAGTCGCCATCATAGCTTGACTTTTCTTTTTGAATTTCTTCATTTTCTTCTTTAAAACTGGACATTCATACTTGATGTGCCCTGGTTTTTTACATTCGTAGCACACAACTTCTTTCTTCTTTCTTTTCTTCTTTTTCTTTAAACTGCTTCCTGCATCAAATTTATTAGATCTATTGTAATTTTTGAATTTTTTACCTTTATTCATCTTCATAAACTTGCTGAATCTTCTAGCTAACATATTGAAGTTCTCGTTGTTATCGTCCTCGTCAGAATCAGATTCAACAGTCTGTTTTGCCTTGAACGCTATTGCTTTGGAATTAACTTCTGGTTCTTTAGTATCAAGGTGAGATTCATATGCCATTAATTTCTCTCTTAATTGACTTAATGTCAGCTTGTTCAAATCTTGGGCTTCCTCGATCGCAGTCTTCTTTGCGTCCCACGTCTTGGTATTCGAAGCATCTTCCTAACAAGATCTGATTCGTCTAATTTCTTTCCAAGAGAAGTTAACTCATTAGTAATAGCAGTAAATCGGTTAAATGCATCTTTTATTTTCTCATCATTTTATTTTAAACAATTCATATCGTTGAAGTAACGTGTTTATCTTAGTTTCCTTAATTGTATCTGTTCCTTCATATGTGTTTGAAAGAGTTTCCCATATTTCTTTTGCTGTTTCACATGAGGAAATCAAATAAAATTCAGAAGGAGCAATTGTTGTGAGTAAGATATTCTTAGCCTTGTTGTTCTTCTCAATCAACTTCAACTCGTCATCAGTGAACCCAGCTTCATCTGACATTGTTACTGGATTATCTCCGAACGCAATCACCTGCCATGAAGCATAATCATTAGCTTTGATATATGTAGACATACGCATTTTCCAATAGAGATAATTAGTTCCATCAAAATATGGAGCTCTATTAATTGCTATGTTATTTTCAGCCATTTGGATCACTCAATAAAGATGAGCACTGCTCTGATACCAATTGTTGGTCCCAAAGTATAATCAAGAGGGTGAATTGGTTATACTATGTAACTGACAACTTTGAAATTCTTTTCAAATTCACAAACTTGATTAAATGATTAAAATGGCTTTTTATTTTCACTTGAAAGAAGACAAAATCAATAAACAATTTCGTTAGTTGAAATCTGAAAGAGAACAAAAATATCTAAACTCGTGAAGTTTATATCAAAGAAAACCCAGATGTTAGTTCCTGATTTAGTTTCTGAGCTATGATCAACACTCTCTGAAATAGTTTCTGCATTCAAGTTATATCATATAAACAAACAATTATGCACGAAAATTAAAGAGATAGAGTTTAGAAGAGTGCAAAGCAATTTATAGAGGTTCCGCCTTGAGCGTCAGTCCTCTCTTCCAGCACCAAGCCGGGGATCCGGTTGTCTTTACCGGTATGTTCCACTATCCAAAAAAAACAAGTTACAAGTTGTCTTTTGCCAAAGCACTTGGCTACAATATGCACTCAGCTTGATCCTCCTAGCTTCCACAAGCTTCAATCAATCTACTGAGCCTACTTGTAACTCTCACTCTCACAAGATGTAATAACAAATCAATTTGAGGAATTAAGTAAAGTATCCTCTAATTTCAGTACAAAGAAAAATATGTGAAACATATTTGCTCGAATAATCAGAATTGCTTTGTATTCAATATCAGATTGCTTGTTCGATCTCTTTTCTCCTTCTGATCTTCGTATATTTATTCTTTGCCTTCAACGTCTTGAAAGGAATTAGTCCCAGATATTTTCCAATAAAATCGGATAGACTACTGTTCATTCTTCTCTTCTTCAGCTTTGGATAGATATGAATCCGTATTTTTGCTGGTTCCGATCTTTTGAATTTCGGATGTAAATCTTCTTCTAACTTCTAATTTGAATCAGCCTTTGTTGTTGTAGATAAACTTGAAAACAACATTTCTGGTTGCATCTTTATCTTCCACGAAATAGCAAATAACGCTTTGACATTTAAAATTTAATTCAATTGATTTGTGGATAAACTTGTCCTTGACGTCTTTTAATATCATATCCTTCTGATAATGTCCAAAAAATCTTAATATGGAATATCTGACACTATTTATTCGTTGGTGCTTCTTCAATCCATCTGGTAATAATTTGAAAAAATTCAAACTTTAATTCAAATGATTTGAATCCCCTTTGGATAATTGAACCAACTTTGTGGACATAATTGAATGTATTTCCCAAATACATTCACTTTGGTGCTGGGTCTTCAAATATAATTTGAAATCCGTTCTTAATTTTGATCGAATCTTGCTTATCTCAAGTCTTAGAATTGTTTCTGAAATGCCTTCTGATAATATATATCTTCATAACATGTGATTTTCTTTTGAATGAGTTTCGAAAACTCTAAACCCTTGAAAAATCATTCTGAACGCTTTGAATAAGTTTCTGAAAACTCTAAATCCCTTGAAAATCTTTCCAAATACTTTCTGAATTACTTTCTGTTTTGTATTCTTTTGCTCAAACAATTTCACAATACTTACTTACTGCATATTCAATAAACTTGTTAGTAAACACTTAACTCTTTTTATTATCATCAAATCCTTATGAGAGAAATCAACATGTACAACATTTTTTCATGGGACTTGACTCAAGAGTCCTTTGAGTTTGTTCTTTTGTAATTAATTAGATCGTGAAGTACCTTTTTTTTTCTTTTAACTTCCCGTTCATTTATATTTCATTATATTACTAATAATATATATTATTGATAATTATATCAAGGCATTTTAGGAATAACACTAGTTTTTTTTTTTTTTTTTCAAAACCGCAGTATGCGGTTGTAAAAATTCGTATGATTTAAGTCTTTCTATGCGATTAGTCTTCCATTCAATAATTAATTTATTTCTAATGCATATTATTTTTAACGGCAGCAATTTAATTTTGCAAGTGCTATTATAACTTTATTTTTGTAATTTTGCATATATGTTGAAATTCATTGAAAAAATTGGAAAATTTTAAGACTCCATTGCGGATAACCCTAAATGTTAGACATATTAGTATAATTTTACCATAATTTATTTATAATATTTTAACAAAATATATATAATTTTAATTTTACATCATACGGCATGCTATATATTTTTGGAGGGCTCTTGTCCCAATCTTTTACGGAATGTTTAGTTTACTAGAATAGAATGAGATTGAAAAGGAATTGCAACTCCTTATTTTATCCTTAGGAGTATTTTTGGAATAAAATAATTTTTGGTTAAGAATAGTAATTCCTTCATAAAGGAAAGAAATGAGAATTCTTTATCTATTCCGTATTACATGGAATAAGTATTTTTTTAATAGAATTTTTTACAAACCAAATAAAGGAATACATACTCTGTTGTAATAGAAGATGGAACGCCAATTCAATTCTAATAAATCAAATGTATCAATAACTCATCCCGAAGATGCTATGTATATTTTCTTCCAAATGACATATAAGCTAATGGAATGGATAATGAAAATCAACATCCAAAAGGTTTATGCCCTTAATTCCACAATATGACAATTTAGATACCAAATAAATATTATGAGACTCTATATTGAATATGGCAACATACTTTTATATTAATGTATTCTAACACGTTGGGGATATATAATCATATATCAAGGTTGTGGTAGATCTTGTAGTTAATTACTTATTATGTATTTAATTAATTAGTGCAATGGAGGATGGTTAAATTGTTCATGATCTATATTTGTTTTTTGGTTTAGGTCAAAACTAAACTGAAAATATTTGTTTGGCTTTCGATAAATCAATTCAATTTCATTTTTGTTGAAATAACCTAATTTATTCAATAATTTAATTTTCATGTTAATATAATATTAGTTCTAAATATTAAGTTTGAAGTAAATTTGATATATGAAAATGAATGTGTAGAAATAGGTTTGATATAATATGTTTATTAATGTAAATTATTGATGTATGTGTATATGTGTTGAAATAGCCATGAATTTCCCAATCTATATTTTATAAATGTGTTATTGAAATTATATATGATTTTGAAATGTGATATATGTGAATTATGTTGATGCATGAAAAATGAGTTGAGTTATTGTTTTAAAAATAATTAAATATTTTAGAATGGTTAAATATTGAGTTCATAAATTTTTAAGTGTGTTAGAATGTATGAAATATGATTAGAATAAGTTAGATTGTGCATGTAATTAGATCAATTTATAGCAGAAATTTTGTTACAAATAAAGCCCAAGACCACATTTAATTAACCAAAAAGCAAGCTTCATTAATTAGCCAAATCCAAGCCAATTAAAGGACTTAATTAGGGCAGCCACTAAAGTCAACAAAAGGGATAAATATTAACTTTTGAAGTGCAAAATTCGTCCAAAAATTTTAGACCACCATCACACATACCAAAAAGCTTCAAAACCCTATTTCTACTCTCTCAAAAGCTCTCCCATGTTCATGTACAATTCAACCCTTCATTTTCTACAACTTAAATTCTCAAAGGCTTGCAACAAGATTATTAAACCAAGGCTTCAAGTCCATATGGTAAGTGTATTCTTCTTGCCTTATGTGTATTTAAGTTAATTTTTTTTTTTGGGTGTTAGAATAGGGTTTATGTGTTAATTGGTGATAAAATGATTTTTGTACATTGATGGTGGTTTGAGTAAAATTATATTGCTAGAGGAGTTGTAGTATATGTTTTCTATGAAGTTGGGAGCGTGGGGATGACTGTGTTGGGATGGCTTTAGGGTTGAGTAGTATAAGGACATGTGGAATTAAAGTGTGAATTTGTGTGATGTTGTAGTTGAATGATTGATGGATTGAAGCGGAGTTAGTACTTGTTGAATGGTGTTAAGAACATATAACAAGTTTTGGGAAGCTTAGAATAAGTTTAGAGGATTTTTGAAATGAGTAAATTTTGTAAAGAAAATAGGGGAATTCGTAAAAAATCGTGTGATATTGTTCTAGGGGTCTACGACAGCAGTAGGCTGCTGGCATAGTGTCCTATGCTGTCGGCATACATGGAAACATTGCCGGTGTTGGGGGTATCCATGGGTGTGGACCAATCCTGTGGAAGTCTCGAAAATTTTTGAAAATTGGAGTTACAGTTTACACCGGCTCAAAGCCGCCGGCATAGACTAAAGGTTGTCTGTGTATTTTTGAACGCTGCCAATGATGGCAAGCATTGAGTTTTAGTACATAGTGCACCGGTTCAACGCCACGGCCTTCATGCAGTTTTTATTTTCAAAAACTTCCTCCAATTTTTCTAAAGCTTGATATATGATCAATTGAATATTTGTTGTATATTGTATGATATTATATGATATTTAGATGCTATGTTATGACTTTGTAATAATTTTTTGAATTTCTTTGATTAGTTATATTCGAAACTAGTTGATTAGTGCTTGAACTAAGTGAGAAATTCAATATTTTCTTGTACAGTGATAGATCCTTGCTCGGTTAACCTTATTAGTTCTCGAGCTATTTCAGGTACGCAGTAACTTGTTTGATTCTTTGTTTAGGATAGAAATTCTTTAAAATTACTTTAAATTAAGGAAATTAAATAATTGCTTGTATGAGTGTCTTTTATACCATTGAATTTGGTTCAAAGAGCGATACCCTGGTCAGATTAGGGGCATGGTAGATTTAGGCGCTTAGACCACCCTTGTCATTTTAAAATGACTTTCATAAGTGTTTCAATAGGTAATTGATAGGATATTCGGTATCGATATAACACTTGCTTATTCTTGAAAGAATGTAATATGATTTAATTCAATGTTGATGGAAACACTTGAATTAGGTGATATTATGGATTGAGTTAAGCAAAGTCGAGAAACGGCTAAGAACCCCAAACGAGATTTTCTTCGTTCTAGATAAAATTATCTAGGAGATATGAGTATCCAAGCTATTTATATCAATCCTCTGAGCGTCGTGATTGTTTCTCAGGTTCCCCTAAAAATCTCTGTTGTCCGAAGTTTGAATACTCCAGTATTGTTTAGGCTAATTAAAGATTAACTAATAATCTAATGACTGTGCATTTGCATTTAGTTTAAGTATATGTGGATCACTTCGCATTTGTATTCGTTACTTGTATCTGAGCCTTTGGCTCATATTTTAACTATTTCAGGTGACGATCAAGATGAGTTTTACGCGAATATGGGTTATGGTACCGATTTTGAGGATTTCCTAGATGACTGGAGGAGATTGATACTATGGACCAGGAGGGAATTCCTAAGTTGTAATAGCCTAGTATAGAATCTTTTGATGTGTATATTAGATGATATAGGTTGAATTACCTTTTGTAACTTTTATATAAGGCTCGTAAGAAGCCCTTGTTTGTAATATCTAAGCTTGATTATATGTATATCTAGAACTTATTTCCCTTATAATATATGATAAATATGATGTTGTGTTTTTATTTCAAGTTTTACAAAAAAAAATCAATAGGTTTCAAATTTAAGATGTTAAGTATTGAGAGTTTAGGCAAATAATGCTTCAAACACTTCCTTTAGGACAACCTTACATATAATTCTGCAGGTTATATATGGTTGGGGAACTGTCATCACCTGTTTCTATTATGAGGGTGATAGCGAGTCCTTACATATGTGATGAGATTAATGCTATTGTTTTATGTATATTAATGTGTGTATAGTATAATTAATGTTTGTGTCTCTTATGAATTAACATGTATGTGTTATGTTTAAATTTATCAAAACAACTTTTGAAATGTCTAATATTTGTTAGCATAATTTTTACAATAAGTTAAGCCCATTTTCAAGCTCAAATTAAGTCCAAAGTAGCCCTGAATTAAGCCAAATTAAGCCTAACCCATATGTACCCAAATCAAAGTTAGGATAAATATGAGCCATAATTTAATCAAATAGACCTCTTTTGCAACCAACAAAATCCATACGAATTTCACTTTTCTGTTCTTTCTCTTGTTCTTCTATCTTCAAACCATAATCTCTAAACCTTAGCAAGAACAAACTTTTGGACTCAACAAATTTTTTTTTTCTCCAAGCCAAAGCTTTTCATGTAAGTTAATGCAAATTGTAAACTCTGTATTTGTTCTTTCTTGTGATATAGATATAGAATCCATGTTAGAATGAGTTTTAATGTCATTGAGTTTGAATGGTTTTATGTACTAATAAATGTTAGGTTGTGTTTTGTTATTATTTGAGCTTGTTATATGTGTTATGGAAGTATCGCGAAGTGTTGGCGAGGATTGAAGTTGATTTTGAGTAGTTAAGTTTAAGGGTGAAGAGTATGAGAGGGTTTGATATAAATGAAGTAGTTTGATGTGTTAAAATGATGTTCAAAGTTGCCAAGAATGGTTAATGTAGATAGAAGATAGTTGAAGCTAAATATGTGTTTGAAGAAGGATTGAAAGTGCTTTATGTTGTAACTTTCAAAGTGCATAATAGGGGAAACAAATACTTTTCGAACAGGTCTGTTTTTGCATTTACGCTGACATCTGGTGCTTCAACGCCGCGGTATAGAGGCGGTATTGAATGTGATCAGAACCGTTTTTTCTAACACTGCTTAAACGCCACCGGCTTTTGTGAAGAAATTGACCAGCGTTTATTTTCAAATTCTATGTCGGCCACTAGGGCTTCAATGCCGTCGGCCTTTAATCGGCGTTGAATGCGAACAGAACTGATTTTCTTAATGCCGTCGGCATATGATTCCAACGTTGTCGGCATTCAGTTACAATTTGGCGGTGTAAGTTGCCCGCGTATCCCTTGAGTTTTTACAATTTCAATCTTCTTCAATTGTCCTTTTTTGCTTCATATATGGTTTTCTAATGAATCCATAAGTTATATAAACATATTTTATGTATGAATTAAATGTTAAAGCTATATGTTAAGTTTATTGAATCTTCTTGTATAATTAACTTAGAATTGTGTGTTGTATATATATTCTACGTTCAATTATTGATTTGTTTTGATATTCCTTATTTCAATTAAAGGTTCTTCAGTTGATTCCCTTTGACTGAATTATGTAATACACTATTGAGTTAGGTACGCAATAGTTTGCTTATTGTATGTTAGGAATAGGCATTACTAAAAATTGATTTAATTTGATTCGGCTTAATACTTTGATGAACTGGTTGTCCATTACACCGTTTAATTTGTTCGAGGAGCAGAAAACTTGCCATGATGTAATGACATGTTAGTTAGGCGCTTAACCTAAGTCATGATGCAATTACTTTACCATGATGCAATGGTACGCTATGATGCAATAGTGATTCGGTTTTGGTTAAGCGGATAGCTGATGGGGAGAATAGTATATAAGTAACGTTTGCTTAAACTTAGCAGGAAATGCCATGGCTTAATTCAAAGTTTATGGGGACTTGTGAACTAGATTCATGTTGTGGACTGAGTTTAAGTAGAGTCAGGCAATGGCTTTTAAGCTCTAAATGAAGCTATTTCTTTATGGAATAGATATAGGAGATATAAGTTTTAAGACTGCTTATATCAAACCCCTGAGTAGCTGCTGTTACTCAGGACCCTAAATTCCCAGAGCGTGATTCCTAGGTTTGAATACTCTACTGTTGTTTTGTTAAAAAAAAAAAACCTTAACAAGATGATGACTTGATCGTTGATCAATTTCATTCGAATTAAGTTTGCTTAAAAATTTGTTTTTATATTTGTTATTGCATACTGGGCCTTTGGCCCACTTTTGCTGCTTTGCAGGTATTGAAGATGAATTGTATGATGATATGGGCCATAGGTCAGATTTTGAAGATTTGGTTTTTGCGAGAAGCTTTTGCTTAAAGCATATTTCTCTGTATATGAGGCTTATTAAATGAGCCTAAGTTGTAAAAGACTTTAAAATCTCTTTAGGTTATCTTTTGTACCAAGAACAACTTATAATTTTGTAGTGTCTTATATTGACACTATTTTTTGTATATATGTATGGATTGCTTTTATTAGCAACCTTCTTTTGTTTAATTTTTTTTTTTTATAAAGTGTTAGTAGATTTAATCAATCAATTCTCATAAAGTGTTAGTTTTAGGACAACCTTACATATAATGTGAAAATATTATATGTGGATGGTGTCACGCCCCGGAAGGTACCCTAAACGTGGCAGTCCGCCACATATAATATCAAGGCTTAAGAATGGCTACCTTAGTCATGCGAAAGCCTTAGTATTATATGTAAGGCGATATAACACGGTAATAGGAGACGCTTTTGGGAAGCATAGTTTAAGCAAGTAAAGGTAAACATACCTGAATTCAGAAATAAAGTATATCACATCATAAATAACCAAAGGTCTGTTACATAATTTCTTAGGGGCATACCCCCGCTAATTCCAAGGATCGAGATAATCTTCATAACATCCAAAATTAAAGATTTCAAAGGAATTCTAGTCTAATTCTTCGAGTAGATTTCCTCCAAAAGCTTCAACATAAAACGTATACAGATACCAGAAGACCTCGGGCACAAAATTAGGTGTTCCTGAGAATACAAATACCTATAGGGGTGTAAGCTTATGGGCTTAGTGAGTAAATCCCAAAATTCATACTCGAAGTAAATTATCAATCAAGTTTATTATTCAAACGTATGAAATGCAACAACCACGTGAGCATACAAGACATATGACTTTCCGGGAATCATATGTTGAATGAATTTACGCCCTTCATTCGGGGTTGGGGATTCAGGCCAATTACAGCCACAACTTTTGAAAACACTTTTATAGATCTTACCGGCTCCTATACGCCATCAAAAACATGTAGTTATTACAGGCTCCTACTAGCCACCACTTTTGTAATTTTTACTGGCTCCTACTCGCCACTTACATGATATACCGTTTATGTCTACCACCACTATTATACACTTGTCCCACCAATTGTATAGTAGTGAATGCAATGTGACTCAATATATGAAGTGCATGAATAATTTCTTTAATTAAAGTCTAGTAGTTACATTTAACTTTTTCTTTCAAATGATCAACCAATTTCAAACAATTCAAGATATTAGTACACATACAGCTTTATTATAATCAAATCGGGTTTCGATATACTTAGTATCCCTTCAACATATTATCATACACTTTTTTTTTTTTTTTTTGCTTAGGTTCTAGTGCAACTATTTTTATAAGAACAATCAAGAGTATGAGAAAAATTAACGGGAAGTAACTCACTCGGCCATGATGACACCGTTCTTGAATTGGATGGGTCGTTCGGAAATTCCACTTAATCGTAGTAATCCTCGGGGTACGCACAATCCTCCTCGTGATTAATCTAGTTAAGAAGAATACCCAAAATGAGTATTTCATGAAATTCTATCCTTGAAGATTCTAATCTTTTCTTAAAATCGTAGAAAAATCGTATAAGAGGAAATTCCAACTTAAAATGGCCATAACTTGCTCATTTTAACTCGGAATTTCGGGTATAATATACCGTTTCCTATCTACTCGGAAAGATCTACGTATTTCTAAACTTATTTTCATAAAAGTAAGTCGTTTGGGTTCCGAAAAGACAGCGTCCAGATTTGCCATGAATTTTGCAAACACTTGTTTTCCTTTATGTAAACAAGCTCTTTTGAAAAGATAAATATTTCAATTGTTTTGTAAGCTTTTGAAAGGTATATATTTATATGTAATGACTCACAAAAAATGTATGAAGTAAATAGAGTTGTCTCAACTTATAAAAATTAAGGTTCTAAAAGATTTTGAATTTGAGATCCTATTGAATATTTATTTTACTTTTGAAAGATCTTTTAGTTATTAAGATGAATATTCTATTTCTAAATGAAATCTTTTGTAATTATTTTAATTCTTAAAGTGTGGTTTTATTTTCTAAACTTGGATTTCAAAAGTAGCAAAATGACATTTTTATTTCTTGTAGTGATTCCAAAAGAATTTCTACTTCTTAATAAAAGATAAGTTTTCATAAAACCTTTTGTTTATGTAAGAAAATCATTCCATACATGTCCATGGGTTTTTAAGAAATCCATTTTCCATTTTTATTTCTTTTTAGAAAGAATCTTTAATTCAAGAAACACTTTCTCATTTATTTTGTTGAGACAAAAACATTATGTTCATGCATGAATATGAATCATAACTATAGAGATATAAAGGAACATAATAACTTGAAAGCTAAAATAAATAATAAAGTAAATCAAGTATCGGGACCTTAGCTTCATAAGGTTCCCTGGGACTAAGAGAAGACTAGTCCCAAAAAGAAAAGAAAGAGAAATTGTTTTGACTTGATGAGGACAAGTCTAAGACTAGAATGACTAGTCTTAAAATCAACTTGAAATTAGATAAATTGTAATGAAGTAAATAAATTGCATGAAAGATAATTAAATTGTAAGACAATGAGCTTATATGCTCTAAATAAAATATATAGTTATATAGATAGATTAGATAGTAGTAACATAAAGGAAATATAAAGAGATGGATATTATGAACAAAAACAAAGTATGAATCTAATGTTGCTTTCTTAACCTTCATGGTTTTAGAAAACACACACTAAGCTCATACTAAGTAGATGAACATGAAGAATTCTTGAGAATTTTCTTACCTAAAGTAAACTAAACTTAAGAAGACTTCTTGAGAGAACTCTTGAGAGAATTTGAGAGAGATTTTGGTATAGTAACTTTAGAAAAGAAGAGGTGTGAAAGAAGTGAAGGTATGAGGGATATTTATAGGAAATGTGGGAGAATAAATTGTGTTAATTAAATAATTGGAAATTAAAAACAAATTGAGGCATAGAGAGAGGGAGGCCGCCCATTTCCATGCATGGGGAGAGGAAAAATTAATTTTTTTGTCTTTTGATTAATTAAAAGTAAGAAATGAAATATGTGAAGTTGTATTGGAAATGAAAATGTGTAAGAAATAGGTGTATGGCTTGTAAGAATAGTTGTAAGAAAAAGTAGAGATAGATGAATAGTGTAGAATAAGAAATAGTGTAATGTAAAAGTAGACTTGACAATTTAATACCGGTAGTAAGAAAGTACGCGTATAAAAGCGATATCTGATATTTCTAGCTACCGAAAAATTTACGAAATTGATATTTTTGGAAATCTTATACTTTTACGAGTCTAACGTTAGATCGAAAATTTCCTATTCCAGGCTTCCGGACACGTTTTTCAAGAATCATTGTCCGATCGGGTTCAAAGGAAACTCGAAATTCTCTAATCTGATATTTTTAAAAAACCTATAGCTATTACGAACTATTACAACTAATTTTTCCAACTTCGTTTTCTAGGCTTGAGAAAACGGCAATGCCGGAGTTTAACGATTACGTACACTAGGGTTTTATTTGACTTAAGAATCCGTTTTAACTTCGATTAGGTTTAGGTCTTTAAATTTGGATCCAAAAATTTCGGGGATTTACAGATGGGGACTCAGTACACTAAATATCGGGATCTGTGGGTCGGGTCTTTACATCTATACAAACCATTTTCATCTTTGCTTCAAAGCTAATATATAGAAGCCCTAGAATGAGAAAGAAAATTGAAAAATCTATAACAAGTAATGCTCAATATATAACAAAAAAAAGGAAAAATTCGTTTTAGTTAGCTCTATTAACTCAGAGATTTTTCATGTCACAAAAGCACTTTTGTTTTTTTTTTTTTGCAGAAACGGATATTGGTCATTTTAACAAATACTCATGTCTAATAGAAAAGGAGAAAAGTAACAAATAGTTGAAAAAAAAAAGAAGAAGAAGATAAAATAAGCTACACATAGATATTTAAGATTAAAATAAAAAAGAAAAAAAGAAAAAAATTCTAGCAGGTCGAAATGTATTGTCACATGATATTATTCATCCCGACAATCAAGAGTACCATGTTCCAAAAAATAAAAATAAATAAATAAATAAATAAAGCACCAAATTAGATCTAATAGATTTGATGGCAAAAACTACTCAAAAAGAAAACACTTCCCTTGCCTCTAAATGTATTAGCTTTCTGCTATGTTTTTAAAACAATTAAAGCAATGAGCCTGTGAAAGAATATCCTTACAGGAGGAATGCATATGTTATAAAAAGTAAAAACCAACATGAACATGTACATGATGTTCCAATTCCATACACATTAAGAATTTCAAAATATTATTATTACTTCCATATGTTTTAATTCGTTATTGCCAACTTGCACATGTTCAAGAAATATCATGCAATAACAGTAAAATTAAGAAACAGAAACTTTATTCAACTATTGGCTGAAGAATAAGAAATCCAACCTTAAAAAAGTTCAATCTTTACCTAAAAAAAAAAAAAAAACCATTGACATGTTCTTCTTCTAAATCTTCACATAATTCATCAAAGACAATAAAAAGAATTTTAAGACAGACATCAACAAAAGACGGATAATGATGTTTCTCGGCTGGATCGGTCTTCATGCATCCTATAGGATGGTCTTTTTCCCTAACCAAGCAAGCAGCGACTCCCCATAGATTTAAATGACCAAAGAGGACCACAATTTCTCTTCCATAGGTTATTTTTCTTAACAACCAATTCCAATTATGACAAAGTGCATAAATGAATGAATTCCCATATTCCACTTTCTCAAACTCAAATCATCAATGAGATCGAGACAAGGGTCAATCATAGGAACCTTGATGATCTTGCTTTGGATGATTCCCTTTTCTTGCTCACTAAGAAAATTAGTCATCACCACATGACTTTAAGGGATTGATAACCTATTGCTGCTCGCCTTCAATTCCGTCACTTAAATCTTCTTCCTAGTTACCAACTTCACATTAGAACCCCCCATGCTTTCGATCAATGCCACAACATCTTCTGGAGGCAACTTAAGGCATAACTTTAAATCTATTTTATTCAATTTCCTCTTGATAATTATATTGTTTTTTCTAAGTTTCTTGACAACCAAATTGTTGCCTCGAGTAATAACGATATTACCAATAGCAGATGTTAACTTTTTTTTAATACCACATTCTTGTTTTCTTGGAGCACTATCAACATGAGGTTAATCATTTGAGGATGTCCTGGGTGACCATGATGATCTCTTCCGCCTACCTAGTGTCATTTATTGCTAGGAATATAATTATCATTGGAGTGAATGTTGTCTATTCTTTTGGTGAATTAAGTGTCTTATAATACTGGTAAAAAGAAGCAACCCATGACTAAAAGGAACATCACCATCCATATCTTATGAATTTCTTGAAACAATATTGATGAGAAAGAGGTTGATTATTGTAATTGAAGGTTATAAATTTATAATAAGAGAGTAAGAGAGAGTGAGAGTGGGTTTTTAAAAAGGAAGTGATTTATAGAAAAGACAAGAGGTATTGAAATGGAAAGTACTGCATATATTTATATAAAAAGGATGGTTTGGGGCACAATCTTGTTCCATTTTAAGATATAAAAGGAAACCTACGTGATTAGTTATGGTAAAATATCATGTAATTTCAAATAATGCATGATGTATTGTTTGACCTCTTTTTTGGTGTTATTTATGAGCTGAGATGCCATAAATGTGAAATAATTTCTTGTTTAGGACATTAATTAAAATTAATTACTTTTAAGGTAAAAATAAAATAATTTACTAATTATAGTTGCAAAAATCACTGTTATAAATCAAGATATACAAAAATTTATATGGCATATCATATGTATATAGTAACTATAATACGCGATTTACATACAAATAAAACAATGTATCACAATTGAAATATTGAAAATCGCAATACGTGATTAAACTCTATATGTGCCTATAGTTACCAAAACATAATATCCCATTTATTCCATGATTTGTGTATAATTTTACATATCCTAATTTGTAAACGCAATTATAACGATATATATTGGTAATTATTTTCATCCGACTTGTATATTGATAATTTTTTTTCATAGAAATGGTAAACATGTAATCTACCTCGGAAAATGTTAAATAATATACTAAAAGTCTTTAGAAAAAATAAAAAATAAAAAATATTTTTAAGTTTTTCTTCGAAGTATTTAAATTTTGTTTGGGCGCTAGTGTGCATGCTAGCAAGAGAAGCACAAACGAAACTTTTTGTAACACAAGTTTCCACTTTCCAGTGAGATACCAAAACAATAAGGAACTTATCATCAACTTATTTCCATTTCTATACCTACTTAAAGTATTTATCATATGAAAATTTAATATAGGATTTCATTCTTTAGAATCTAAACCTCCCCACTTCCTCTCTACACACACACACACACACACATATAAGAAAAAATTCGTTGTCCTGAGCTTGTCGTCCCTTTTATGTCTTTATGAATAAAAGTACTTTCTTTATTTTAGGGATTTTTTATTTTTTATTTATTTAACACGTATCAAATATTTATTCGTAGGAACAAAAACAAACAACAATTTTGGGATGGCAAAATTTTTTTTATATTTATGTATATAAATACTAAAGGATTAGTTTGTAGAAATTAAAAACTAAAAATATATTATGCATACACTAAAGACACCAAAAACAACTACTGACTTTAATAATATGGATAGTGGTGTTGTAATTTCAAGGTTCTTGAATTTTTAAGCATTCATATAGCATAGAGATTGACATTATAAAAGCATGCAATGGCATATAAAGTTTCATAAAAACCCACAATACCTTATAGTTTTGGATAGAAAATTTATTATAGAAACATATTATGGGAAAAATATAGATTAATTCTCGCACAAAGTGATGATTGATTTTATTTGCAATAATTTATCATGTATTTAAAGAGAAACTTCTATGCCATTACAATGTAGTTGTGATGCATTTATTTAGTACTTATATTTTCTAATTGATGGAATTTAAATTTTGTTAAGATAATAGTTATTGTGAAAAAGAGAAAACAGAAAGAAAAGGGAAGACCTCTTACCATGTTGCTTTTGTGAAAGAAGCTTTAGCTTTGAAAATTACTATGTCTAAAACACTTGTACCACAACCATGCAAGTTCGTTTGTTTGAGCCTGCATTGACTTTTTGGTACTTTGTATTACATTGAATAGGAAAACATTTGTGTTGCATTTTCACACAAGAAATGTTGTTCCCTTTTTTAACATAAATTTTAATGTTATCCTCAACATGTACGAAATATCCATTTTGCATCATTTGAGGGACATTGAGTAAATTTTGATCTAGTCAGGAACAAAGGACGTCTTTTATTAGACTTGTGCCATGTTTTGTCTGAACCGAACGGCACTTTAACTTCTTATTTCACCATAGTTCCATTGCCCATTTTTACTGGTACTTTAATAGAAGAGTCTATTTCGATAAAGACATGAGAATGTTTGGTCATATGATTAGTGCATCCACAATCAATAAGCCAAGCATCCTTCTGTTGAAGTATTTTGACAGGCATAAAATAGTTGATTTTGTTCCTCGGTTGTTTTTATATGCTTGCTGTTATTTCTTCAATCTACATTCATCCATGGTATGATTAAACTTCTTGCAATAATTGCATTGTGATTTTCCTTTATGCCAGCAATTTCTTTTTTGCATGATTAGTTTTCTTACAAATTCTACAATGAGGAAATTTATCTTTCCTCTCTATTTCCTTGGTATTGAGAAAGACTATTTTGTCTAGAACTTCCCCTTTTTGTATTTTATAAAGATGAAGATCTATTTTTGATTGAAAAGCTCCTTCCAAAAAAGATTCATTTTTCAAGACATTCTTTCTTCAGAATCCATAAAGACTTACCAATTTGGGATAGTTAATGTGTGAGATCTTTTGTTTCAATCACAGTTAGACCATATCAAATTTTTGATAAATAATAACATTTCTTACACACGTTGATAGTTATATTTTCACCTATGATTTTAATGTTTACTAATTTTATCACTCTAGAAGAGTAACTTTGATGGTTTCTCCAATCTTTCATCTTCAAGTTCTCAAATTCTGTTTGAAAGATTGAAGCTTAACCTTTTTAGTTTTTTCATCTCCTGCAACACTTTTCTAAGACATCCCAAGCTTCCTTTGCTGAAGTAGCATTCATAATTCTTGTAAAATATTATATCTATAACAGCAAGATGAATTTTAGCCAAAGCTTCTGCATCTTTTGTGTCCAATCAACTTTCTTCGAGATTGTGGTTTGATATTATCTTCAGTTTGAGGTATAGCTTTTCTCCGTAACTTCCCACAAGTATTGCATTGCACGTAGAACAACCTTCGTTTTGATATTCCAATATCCATAATTTTCACCATTAAGAAGAGGAATAGCTTGTTATTGTATTACACTGGGAAAAGCCATCTCGATATATATATATATATATATATATGATATTGTGAAAATTGTATTAGAGCCTTCTTGATCGTAATAGCTCTAATACCACTTGTTGGAATATTTTGTGCTAATTGTCCTAATGATTGTACGAAAGAATTTGTAAAGAGATCGTAGATGAGGATGAAAAATTGCTTATATTAAATGTAAACACAACATGTCTATTTATACATATGAGAGATTTTAAACCTCTCATTGAATTGATCTTATCCATCTAGAATATAAAAAAGCTATTAATAATGAAAGATGATAAAGACAATTTAATAATAGTAAACATTTTATTAAAGGTGGTTCTTCATCCTTTAACACTAACATTAGGAAGACTAATTAGAGGTAATATTTTCATGGATCTTGTGTATGCATTATTATTATTATTATTATTAATGGAAGGGTATAGTGATTTTATTTCATTTAATATTTATATTATTTTAAAGAGAAATTCAATGCCATTATTTCATTTATTTATTTTGAAAAAGGTACATTTGGCTCTCTTTTTATTATACGTCACCCAATTTGTACAACTTCCTTGCATCAGCATAACCTCCAAAAAAGCACATTGAATAAGGACATTGCACACGTGCAAATTGAACAATTTTTGTGCATAAATAAATTTGAATATGCTAAAGGAAGAGATGTGAAATAAAGTCTTATTTCCATACACAATCATAATTGTTTAATTATTTGAGAACTAATTTGATTAAGCTAGAGGGTGAAAAAAAAAGTATGTTCATATAGATTGGTTTTGGCACAAAATTACTATGAAGTTCTGTGAATAATCAATTTATGGTTCGTTATAAAGGTTGTGCGCAGGGTCTTAATGGAGACCATGTTGGTGTTGGTGTGGTGATGGTTCCATGATGACTACGGAGAAGGCTAGAGAATGACGAGATGGTTTCTCGATTCATGCATAAAGGCTTGACAAGATGTAATCCTTCATAATTTTTCTACGGAAAAATGGTGGGAGTGATGGACGATTTTCACATGGACCTATCTCTATTAGACATATTATTCTTTCTAAGGTTGTATCTTTTTCTTCTTCCTCTTCTTCTTATTATTTCATCATTTAGATAAGTAAAAAACATGATTTTGTTTCTTATATTTTCAAAAAGTTATATTTACTTGATCAATTATATTTATTCTTCCTTCTTTAACCATTAAGCCATCTCTACTATGTAAATTTTTAGTCAACATGTCTTTCCTCAATTAGGTAATTATGATTTTTCTTTTATTTAATCACTTATTTTATGTTTTTCTTTTCTTATAATGGGTATTTATAAAATAGATATGTTTGTGTAAGATATGTATTAAACCATTTTAAATGGTTAAAGTCATCCAACATAATTCATGATAATGTTTTTTCATTCTTTAATTAATTGTTTTAGTTCTTAGAGTTTTTTTTTTCCTTATTACAACAGGGAGAAGGGAATTGAACCCGATACTTCTTACTTGAGAGACTATAGATATCATTGGCTTTGGCTCTTAGGGTTTGAGTTAATTGTTACAAAAAGAGTATAAAATGAGGTTATTATTAAAGTGTTTTTTTAATATGTAATGTCTTCTAATTAATTATGCAAAAGCAAAAATAATAATTATAAGAAACAACAAAAAGCACCATGATTAATATAAAAGAGTTAAAAAAATTACCAGAATTGTATATTTTTACTTTTTTAAATAATAAACTGTGTATCACGCAGGCTCGTATCTAGCTGTATATATATTCCACAATTTGTTTTTTATATATATTTGTAGGTAGATATGATGAAAGTATGTAGTTGGGTAAATTTAGAAATGCTATAGGTGTTGTAGTTAGTTACAAGTCAATGATTCAATTTTAGCCTTTTGTTGAAAAGACACAATTTTAAGTGTTGTTTGTGAGTTTTTTTTTTTTTTTTTTCCACCAAATATCAAATCTTTGGATTATTTTTTTCTATAATACATCCTTCTCCTTTTCCTGACGATGTTATGTTATGTTGAATTATCAAAAGTAAAAAAAATAAAATGAAATATGCTAATCCTTTCTACTTTCATGGTCCTTCTCAATTAGAAAAAGAAAAAAAAAAACAATAATAAAATAATATTATAACATACTAATGAAGCTTAAACTAATTATTCATTTCTTTTATTTTCCTAATTTTACATAAACCTTGTAGCATTATTTTATCATTTTTTTTCTACTTTCATAAATTATGTAATTAATAAAATTGCCTTTTCATATATGTCCTAGCGAGGCGTTTACACGATATCTTGTATATGTGATTCTTTTTTTCTTGGATAGTAGAGCATGGGAGCTTTGCCAAAAAGATAAAAAAAAAAAAGAATTGCATTTTCATATAAAACATTTGATAAAATTAGATATAGCATAATAGTTAATGCTTGAGACCTTTTTTAATTAAAGTTGTCATAAAATTTTAAGTTGCTGTTACGACCCAAATATTACATGGGTCTTCCAGTAGACCAATTTCAACAAGATCTAAACACAGACCAACAAGATTTGAAGACTACGCAACTTAGCTGGAATTGGAAGTACATAATTATAATAGAGCGTAACAGATTCTCATAACATGTGTACATCAGATAGTTAGTTAGAATATAGCTTGCCAACTCAGATCCACGTTGTAACAAACATCATAAATAGAAAGCAAATATACCAGAAAGGGACATCAAACCCTAATTCTGGAAAATATCTTTTGGAGTTTTGCCAACTCGAATAGGCTTCCTTCTTTACCTACAATCATCACACAAAGCTATAGTTAGTTTACTTGTTTCTTTCATGAGAAAATAGTACGAGAGAGATAGAGAGAGTGGACTTAGGGTTTCTATTTCGGAGAGAGTAAACACGAGAGTGAGAGGCAAGGTAACAAACACGAGAGTGAGAGGTGAGTGAACCCTAATTCTTCTTAGGGTTATTTGTGGAAGTAAGGCGGGCCTGTTGTGGGCCATCATTGGTATTCGGGTGCCAACATTTGGTGCTCCGTCTCTCTTTGATTCTTCTGTTTCCTCATTCATAGCACCTGAAACAAGATCACAACTTCTGTAGTAGACATGGATTTTTTAAAACTACTTTGCTAGTTATTCAAGACAATATTAGCAGTTTGGGTTCTCGTATTAACAAATTGGAATTAAATCAAAATCATTCCACTTCTATTCATAATGATCAGACCAACAATGATTCATCATCTTCAGGGTTAAATAACAATACAGATTCATTGCTTAAGGGAATCAAGTTGGAGATTCCCAAATTTTATGGGTCTGATGTGTTGGGATAGGTGTTCAAAGTTGAACAATTTTTCTAATTTCATGGTATAAAAGAGGAACAGAGGATTACCATTTCATCTTTCGCTTTGGAAGGAGACGCTCTTCAATGTTATAAGTGGATGCATGTTAACAAACAGTTAACTTCTTGGACAAAGTTTGAGGAAGCTTTAACCAATCGTTTTGGACCATCTGCATATAAGGATGTTCATGGAATTCTCTCCAAGTTGGTTCAGACGTCCACGGTGGCTCATTATCAATCTCAGTTTGAATCACTTTCTAATCGTACTGTTGGTCTTTCTGAATATTTTCTCCTCGGTTGTTTCATTTATGGGTTAAAACCTGCAATTAGGAGAGAAGTACAAATATCACGGCTTAAAAACATGATGGATGCTATTTGGCTTGCTCGTTTACATGAGGATAAATAAATGATCAGTATAGAGCATATAAACCCTATAACTCTACTGCTACTATTTCAACTTCTCCATTATAGTTTTCAAAACCCCAATTTTCTCCTTCTACTTCTGTTACTACAATTAAAACTTCTTTGCCTATCAAACGTTTAAGCCCTGAAGAAATGCAAGTGAGGCATGAAAAAGGATTATGTTTTAACTGTGATGAAAAATTTCATAAAAATCACAAGTGCAAGGCTAAATTTTTAGTCCTACTGTCTATTCATGAGTCTGAGGATACATAGGACATACCTGAGTGTGTTGAGGTTCTGGAAACAGACACGATTGAGGTATCATTCACGATCAGTTATCATGCTTTAAATGGAGAAGTTGTTCCAAAAACTCTTATATTTCAAGGAATTGTACATAATTCAAATATGTCAGTCTTGGTGGATTCAGGGAGAACTCACAACTTTATTCAAAGTTATGTGGCTCGATATTTGGGTTTGATAGTTCATAAAGCTCCTCAATTTTCGGTAATGATAGGCAATGGAGAAAAGTTACAATGTGATGGGATTTGCAAAGACATTCTTGTGCAAATTCAAGACATTACTCTTTATTGCCTCTTTTTATGTCTTACCAATTCAAGGTGTTGAACTAGTCCTGGGTGTACAATGGTTACAGGAACTAGGACCGATCACAATAGACTATTCGCATTAACTATGCAATTTTTGCATCAGGGTCAGTCTGTTACTTTAGTTGGGGATCAGACAAATTGTATAGGATAGATTTCTCATCACCAACTTTGCAAGTTTATTAGTACGCATTCAGTGGCTACTTGTTTTCAATTAGTGGCTCAGACAGGTGATTCTTCACAAGAATTCACCACCAATCTACTTATTACAAGTGTTTTGGGCAAATTTCCTCATGTTTTTAAGACACTGTCATCATTGCCGCCACTACGCGATATTCAACACTAGATCATTTCACATGAGGGTGTCTCTACCATCAATGTTAAACCTTATCATTACCCACATTTTCAAAAAGGAGAGATTGAGAAGCAAATAAAAGAAATGCTTGAATAGGGTCTGATCCAATGTAGCACTAGTCCTTTTTCTTCACTTGTTCTCTTGGTGAAAAAAGAAGATGGGACATGGCATTTGTATTGATTATAGGGCTTTGAATGCAGCCATGGTGAAGGATGAGTTTCCCATACCAACTATTGATGAATTGTTGGATGAGTTACATGATGCTATAATTTTTTCTAAATTGGATTTAAGAGCGTGATATCATCATATTAGAATGCATCCTAGGGATGTTGAGAAAACAACATTTAGAACTCATGAAGCCATTATGAGTTTATCGTCATGCCATTTGACCTTTGTAATGCACCGGCCACATTTCAGTCCATCATGAACAGAATTTTTAAGCCGTACTTAAGAAAAATTGTCATTGTTTTCTTTTTTTTTTTATGACATTTTGATTTATAGTACGACTTTGGAGTTGCATGTTACACACTTAGATTTGGTATTGACCATATAAGCTGATAATACCATGTCCTTAAACAATCTAAGTGTGTTTTGGTCGTTTACAATAGAATATTTGGGCCATATTGTGGAAGCTGATGGGGTTAGACTTGAGCAAAGTAAGCTGACTGCCATTTCAAATTGGTCAGTACCCACTTCTCTTAAGCAACTTAGAGCATTTCTTGGTCTCACAAGCTATTATCGAAGATTTGTTAAGTCTTATGCATCTATTGCTAGCCCATTAACAAATTTGCTCAAGAAGGACAATTTTAATTGGACTGATCAAGCCACAGTAGCTTTTCAGCAACTCAAGGCATCTCTCATTTCAGCTCCATTGCTTGCATTACCTGATTTTTCAAAGGATTTTGTTGTGGAGATAGATGCCTCTGGGACTGGCATAGGTGTTGTGTTATTACAAGAAGACAAGCCTATCGCTTTCTTTAGTAAGAAGTTGCCTCCTCACTTGTGCAGACAATCTGCTTATGTCCGTGAGCTACATGCGGTAGTAGAGGTAATGAGGAAGTGGAGATAGTATCTATTGGGCTCCCACTTTATCATCAGAACTGACCATAGGAGTCTCAAAGAGTTACTCACTCAGGTAATTTAGACTTTGGAGCAACATAAGTACTTGGTAAAGCTACTTGGCTATGACTACTCGATTGTGTCTAGGGTAGGGAAAGAAAATGTAGTGGCTGACGCTCTGTCAAGGAAGAATGATAGTATATTTAACTATCTTGCTTACTCATTACCACAATTTGCTTTTACTGACCAGCTCAAGCAGGAATACACGACTTTATAATTTTTTCAGCAGATTATTGGCGACCTAGAAAATGGTAGACGTTTGAAATGGGACTTTTATTAGAAGAATGTGCTTTTATACAAAGGTCAACAATTATTTCTAGTTCCTACTTCTACTTTGATTCCTATTTTATTACATGAATTCCGTAGTGCTCCTCAAGCTGGTCATTTTGGGTTTTTAAAACCTATAAACGATTGGTGTCTCAATTCTTTTCAGCAGACTAAGTACAATACTTGAAGCCCGGTTGGTCTTCTTAATACTTTACCCATTCCTGAACAAATTTGGGAGGACATTTCTATGGATTTCGTTACACATTTACCTCCATCACAAAGATCCATAGTGATGTTAGTAGTAGTGGATCGATTATCTAAACACTGTCACATTGGACCTCTAGACACAAACTTTGTTGCAACTAATGTTGCTCAATTGTTTTTGTCTATTGTGATTAAGCGTCATGGATTCCTTAGGAATGTGAGTGATAGGGAATTATTTTTCTTAGCAAATTTTGGCAGGAGCTCTTTCGGATGAGTGGCACTAAATCATTTACTAGTAATGCCTACCACCCACAATCTAATGGACAAATTGAGGTCTTAAATAGGGTACTTTAACAGTACCTAAGATGTTATGTTTGGGACAGACCGAGTGAATGGGTAAAATTCTTGCCATAGGCAGAATTCGCTTATAATACATCATGTAATGGAGTGCTCAGAAGTCCCCTTTCGAATTGGTTTATGGTCATTCCCTCCCATAGTTCCTATGTATTTGAGAGGGACATCCAAATTAAAGGCTGTGGACACTGACCTGTTATCTAGAGATGAAGTTTTGTCTACTCTTCGAGCTAATTTACAAAAAGCTTAATAGAGAATGAAAGCATAAGCTGATAAACACATAATAGATTTGGAGTGTCAACTTGGAGACTTAGTGTTTGTCAAATTGCATCCATCCAAATAGACATCCCTTACTGGGGATTATCATAAGCTCTCTAAGAGATTTTATGGGCCCTATATGATTATCAAGAAGATAGGAGTCTCTGCTTATCAACTACAACTTCTTGCTCAGTCTCGCATACACAATGTTTTTCATATTTTATCCGAAACCATCCATTGTTGGTACCTCTTTGTATTTTGGGTACACGGGTTATACTGAGATAGGGACATCTGGTGTCTCAATTACTCGTTCAGTGGCAGGGTTTACCTCCTGAAGATTCTAGTTAAGAGGATTTTTGTACTTTCAAGCAACCTATCCTGATTTCTAACTTGAGGACAAGGTACTGTTTCAAGAGAGGGGGGGAAACTGTTACGACCCAAATATTACATGGGTCTTCCAGTAGATCAATTTCAATAAGATCTAAACACAGACTAACAAGATTTGAAGACTATGCAACTTAGCTGGAATTGGAAGTATAGAGTATATAGAGCGTAACAGATTTCATCAAACATGTACTCAGATGGTTAGTTAGAATATAGCTGCCAACTCAGATTCACGTTGTAACAAAAATCATAAATAGAAAGCAAATATATCAGAAAGGGACATCAAACCCTAATTCTGGAAAATTATCTTTTGGATTTTTTCCAACTTGAATAGGCTTCCGTCTTTACTGCAATCATCACACAAAGCTTAGTTAGTTTACTTGTTTCTTTCGTGAGAATAGTACGAGAGAGATAGAGAGAGTGAACTTAGGGTTTCTATTCTAGAGAGAGCAACACGAGAGTAAGAGGTGAGTGAACCCTAATTCTTCTTAGGGTTATTAATGGAAGTGAGCCGGGCCTGTTGTGGGCCATCATTGGTATTCGGGTGCTAACAGTCGTATTTATTATTAGGTAACCATGATTTTTTTCCTTCCCTTTTCTTTTTGTTTTCTCTTTTTCACAATAACTATTATCTAATAAAATTTAAATTCCATCAATTAGAAAATATAAGTTGACTAAATAAATGCATCACAACTACATTGTAATGCCATAGATGTATCTCTTTGAATACATAGTAAAGTATTGGCAAATAAAATCAATCATTCACTTTGTGCGTGAGAATTTATCTATATTTTTTCCCATAAATATGTTTCTATAGTAAATTTTCTTCCAAAGCTAGAAGGTTATTGTGGGGTTTTTATGAAAACTTTTATGCCGATTGCATGCTTTTATATGTATATCTTTTGCTATATGAATGCTTGAAAATTCAAGAATCTTGAAATTACAACACCACTATCCATATTAATTAAAGTCAGTAGGTGTTCTGGGTGTCTTAGTGTATGCATAATATATTTTAATTTTTAATTCTACAAACTAATCCTTTAGTATTTATATACATATATATATATATGAAACAATTTTTGCCATCCCAAAAATATTGTTCACTTTGTGTTCCTACTAATAAATATTTGATATGTGTTAAATAAATTAAAAAAAATAAAAATCCCTAAATAAAGAAATTACTTTTATTCATAAAGACATAAAGGGACAACAAGCTCAGGACGATGAATTTTTTTCTTATATATATGTGTGTGTGTGTGTGGTATAAAGTAGAGAGAGAGAGGAGAGTGGTGAGGTTTAGATTCTATAATGAAATCCCTATATTAAATTTCTCATATGATTAAATACTTTTAATTAGGTACAGAAATGGAAATAAGTTGATGATAAGTTCCTTAATTATTTTGGTATCTTACTGGAAAGTGGAAAACTATGTTACAAAAAGTTTCGTTGTGTGCTTCTCTTGCTAGCATGCATGCAGCTATGTGCCTACAAAAATTTAAATACTTCAAAGGAAAAACCTAAAAATATTATTTATTTTTTATTTTTTCTAAATACTTTTTAGTATATTATTTACATTTTCCGAGGTAGATTACATGTTTACCGTTTCTACCAAAAAAAATTATCAATATACAGTAGGATGAAAATAATTACTAATATATCGTTATATTGTGTTTACAAATCTAGGATATGTAAAATTATACAAAACATCATGGGAATAATGGGATATTTATGTTTTGGTACTGTAGACACGATATAGGGTTAATCACGTATTGAGATTTTCAATATTTTCAATTGTGATACTATGTTTTTTTTGTATGTTTATCGCGTTGTTATAGTTGCTATATACATATGATGTGCGTATAATTTTGTATATCTTGATTTATACATGTGAGTTTTGCAATTGTAGATTAGTAATTATTTTTATTTTGACCTTAAATAAGTAATTAATTTCAATTAATCCTAAACAAGAAATTATTTCACATTTTATGGCACTTTAATCTCATAAATAACAAGCAAAAAAGAGGTCAAAACAATACATCATGCATTATTTGAAATTACATGATAATTTACCATAACTAGATCATGTAGGTTTCCTTTTACATCTTAAAATGGAATAAGATGGTGGCCCAAACCCTCCTTCTTATATAAATATAGGCAGTACTTCCCATCTCAATACCTATTGTCTTTTCTATAATCACTTTCCTTTTTAAAACTCACTCTCACTCTCTAATTATAAATTTATAACCTGCAATTACAATAATCAACCTCTTTCTTCATCATTTTGTTTCAAGAAATTCATAAGATATGGATGGTGATGTTCCTTTTAGTCATGGGCTCCTTCTTCTTGCAGTGTTATAGAGACTTAATTCACCAAAAGAAATAGACAACATTCACTCCAATGATAATTATATTCCTAGGAAAAAAAGGACACTAGGTAGGCAGAAGAGATCATCATGGTCACCATGACATCCTCAAATGATAACCTCATGTTGAGTGCTACTCCAAGAAAGAAGAATGTGGTATGAAAAGAAAGTTAGCATCTATTGTTGGTATATCGTTATTACTCGAGGGCAACAATTTGGTTGTCAGAAAACCTAGAAAAAACAATTATTATTATCAAGGGGCAATTGAACAAAATAGATTTAAAGTTATGCCCTAAGTCGCCTCTAGAAGATGTTATGGCATTGATCGAAAGCATGGGGGTTCTAATGTGGAAGTTGGTAACTAGGAGAAGATTTCTCAAGCGACGGACTTGAAGGCGTAGCAATCGGTTATCAATCCCTGAAACGTCATGTGTGATGACTGATTTTCTTAATGAGCAAGAAAGGGAATCATCCAAAGCAAGATCATCAAGGTTCTTATGATTGACCTTGTCTGATCTCATTGATGATTTGAGTTTGAGAAAGTGGGATATGGGAATTCATTCATTTATGCACTTTGTCATAATTGGAAGTTGGTTTGTTAGAAAAATAACCTCATGGAAGGAGAAAGTTGTGCATCTTTGGTCATTAGAGTCAATGGGAGTTGGTGCTTGCTTTGGTTAGGGAAAAAGAACATTGTACTGGATGCATGAAGACTGATCCTAGAGACATCATTATCCATCTTTTGTTGTTGTCTATCTTAAAATTCTTTGTTGTGTCTTTGATGAATTATGTGAAGATTGTAGAAAGAAGTACATGTCAATGGTTTTTCTTTCTTTTTTTTTTTAGGTGAAGATTGAACTTTGTTAGGGTTGGATTTCTTTTCTTTGTCAGCCAATAGTTGAATAAAGTTTCTTTTCTTAATTTTACTAGTTGTTGCATAATATTTTTGAACAAGTGTTAGTTGGCAATAACAAATTAAAAAACATATGGAGAGTAATAATATAATATTTTGAAATCTTCAATGTGTATGGAATTGAAACATCATGTACATGTTCATGTTGGTTTTTACTTTTTATAACATATGCATTCCTCCTGTAAGGATATTATTTCAAGCTCATTGCTTTTTGTTTCTAAAAACATAGCAGAAAGCTAATACAATTAGAGACAGGGAAGTGTTTTTTCTTTTGAGTAGTTTTTGCCATAGATCTATTAGATCTAATTTGGTGCTTTATTTATTTATTTATTTTTTTTTTTGGAACGTGGTACTCTTGATTTCGGGATGAATAATATCACGTGACAATACATTTAACCTGCTAGGAATTTTTTTCTTTTCTTTTTATTTTTTCATCTTGATATCTACTATGTGTAACTTATTTTATCTTCTTTTTTAATTTTTTCCAACTATTTGGTACTTTTCTCCTTTTCTACTAGAAATGAGCATTTGTAAAATGACCAATACTCGTTTCTAAAAAAAAAAAAAAAAAAAAGTGCTTTTGTGACATGAAAAATCTCTGAAGTTAATAGAGCTAACTAAAACGAATTTTGCCTTTTCTTTTGTTATATATTGAGTATTACTTGTTGTAGATTTTTCAACTTTCTTTCTCATTCCAGGGCTTCTATATATTAGCTTTGAAGCAAAGCTGAAATGGTTTTGTATGGAAATGAAATTGAATTGATTTATTGAAAGCCAAACAAAAATTTTCAGTTTAGTTTTGACCTAAACCAAATAACAAATATAGATCATGAACAATTTAACCATCCTCCATTGCACTAATTAATTAAATACATAATAAGCGATTAACTACAAGATCTACCACAACCTTGATATATGATTATATAAACCCAATGTGTTAGAATGCATTAATATAAAAGTATGTTGCCATATTCAATATAGAGTCTCATAATAGTTATTTGGTATCTAAATTGCAATTAAGGGCATAAACCTTTTGGATGTTGATTTTCATTATCCATTCCATTACCTTATATGTCATTTGGAAGAAAATATACATAGCATCTTCGGGGAATGAATTATTGATACATTTGATTCATTAGAATTGAATTGGTATTCGACATTTTATTACAATAGTATCTATTTCTTTTTGGTTTGTAAAAAATTCTATTAAAAAATACTTATTTCATGTAATACGGAATAGATAAGAATTCTTATTTCTTTCATTTACTGGAGGAATTACTTCTTGACCAAAAAATATTTTATTCCAAAATACCCTAATGATAAAATAAGGAATTGCAATTCCTTTTCAGTCTCATTCTATTCTAGTAAACTAAACATTCCGTAAAAGATTAGACAAGTAGCCCTCCAAAATATATATAGCATGCCGTTTGATGTAAAAATTAAAATCATATATATTTTTGTTAAAATATTATCAATAAATTATGGTAAAATTATACTAATATGTCTAACATTTAGGGTTATCCACAATGGAGTCTTAAAAATTTCCAATTTTTTCAATGAATTCCAACATATATGCAAAATTACAAAAATAAAGTTATAATAGCACTTGCAAAATTAAATTGCTGCCGTTAAAAATAATATGCATTAGAAATAAATTAATTATTGAATGGAAGACTAATTGCATAGAAAGACTTAAATCATACGAATTTTTACAACCACATACCGCGGTTTTGGGAAAAAAAAAAAAAAAAACAAGTGTGATTCCTAAAATGCCTTGATATAATTATCAATAATATATTATTAGTAATATAATTAAATATAAATGAACGGGAAGTTAAAAGAAAAAAAAAGGTACTTCACGATCTAATTAATTACAAAAGAACAAACTCAAAGGACTGCTTGAGTCAAGTCCCATGAAAAATGTTGTACATATTCCAATGATAATCTATATTACTATTAACAAAAAAAAAAATCTATCTTATAAAAGTTCTAGAAACTTTTCATGTCATAATTTCTTAAAAAGAAAAAAAAATCCTATATTATATCTATTGTCTATGGATAATGGGCGCTTCTATTCTCCCCATATCTCCGACACAGTTTTAAGTAATTTTCTTACTTTTTCTTCTTTTCATTTTGACTTTTGTTTTCCTCAGCTAAAAAATAGGGGTTTTTACTTTTTAAGAGTATTGCTTTTATTTAAATGGCAAATACCGAGTATCTGAAGAGGCTCTCTTTTCTCAATTTCTCGTATTGTTCATTTTAAAATCCATTTTTTCTCATTTTGGACAGTGCTTATAGCTTTGTTCTCTTTTATTTTGCTCTTTTTTTTTTTTTTAAGTTTTTGTTTGAACAAAATTGTTCAATTGCAACAAAAAATTAGGGACAAAATTTATCAAATTATTCTTCAAGATACAGTCTATGGATTGGTAGTTAGTACTTCAACACATTTGTTTGATTATTGTGTACCCTTGAGGATCCTCAACCATTTGTGGTTTTAATGTCACATCATCATCATCATCATGTGAATTTGTGGTGTAGAAATTTACTTTGAGTGGGATTAATTTTGGAGTTTTATTCCCTTTTTTTGTTTTTTTTTGGATGTTAAAAAAAATAATTTCAAATGCTAAAACTGCAATTTTTTGGAATTAAATATTAAGCATTATAAAATCACAATTTTAATTTGGGATCTTGAGAGTGGATTTGCACATTTATTACCTATTCACTAATATTAGCTTTCTTCTTCTTCTTCTTATTATTTATTATTTATTATTATTATTATTAATATTATTATTATTATTATTATTATTATATTATTATTATTATTATTATGTCATTTTTGCTTACTTATTTAAGCACATATATCTATAGTATCAGGGTGTTCGTGAGGAGTTTAGTATCTTGTGTTTTATATATTTTTTAGAATAATTAGTTACTTAGGGTTGTATAAAAGAAACGATACAAAAGGAGAAGTTATATAGAATAATTATGCAAATTTACATATCCATTTTTCCTTCATATATATATATATATGTATATATATACATAAACAATCTTATATGATTAATTAATTTTTTTTTTTTTGGCCCATGAGAAGGATGCTGTCACCAGTATAAGTGGAGAGAAGGATATCATACTAACTATACAAAAAATATATATATACACAAAATATATTTTCTTATTATATGTTTTACCATAATGACATAAGAAAATGTTATTACTCTAATCCATAGCCAATTAATTCCAATGCAGACCGTTCTCTATTCCCGTCGCTAATCCAAGTTTATATAGATACGGTTTTGCATAACAGTATTTATACAAATATTTATATATTTGTATAAATATACAGACTAGATGATTAAATCATGATTTCGCATTAGTAATAAATTTTTATTTAGCTAATAGTTGTCGAGCCTAGATTTTTCATTTCCGGTTTAATTTCTTTTAATCCGATCCGTATTAAACCCAAACCCATTTAATACGAATCATTGACTAAGAATTGAACGAATTTTGATTTTTCAAAATAATTCGGATCCGCCACCCGACTGGAATAGGGAAAAAATTTATAAGTTAGGATTAATGGGTTGGTTAATCCTAACTTATCTACTAGTCTGCGAAAAATTTGATTTACAAACCAAACTTTATAAACCAGAAATTTTGGATTCGGGGGCTAACCTATTAAAACTATATGGTTACCACTTGAAATTTAAAGTTTAAAGTTTATCCTTTTAATGCTCGAAAATTTAAAAAAAAAATATTTACAAATTGTAACATCTACAAGTTATTATTGCAATTAAGGAATAAAAAATCATTATTTACATTAACATTTACAAATAAGTACTAATAATATTGATATTTACAATTTATTATTAAAGCTTACAATATGAACAATGAATTAATTCAAAATAGAAATAAACAAAAAAGTTTTTTCTTTTCATTTTTTATATCGCTCCTAAGGTGCCTACGTACCCACTGATCAGGATCAAACAACACGTAGTTCTCTTAATGAAAACTTTAGCTTGTTGGTTAATTTTATAAATTCAAAAGAAAAATCTTATCGTTTTAAATTCATTAAATTTTATTAATTTTACAAAAATTGGTTTGTATGTGAGCCCTAAATCTATCATATTAGGTTTTAACGATTTTATGAAAACCAACCATTTTCTAAGTGATGAAAAAGAAATTTTTACGAAAACACAATCACATATCACCTAAATCTTATATCAAAATACTTAACATATTATTAAGAATAAAGATTACTATAAGGAGCATCAAGTATCAACATGCTAACATTAACAAAATAAAACTGTATATTCATATTCATGTCAAACATCACAGTGGAACGCAAACATTAAGGAGAAAGTTAATTTTTATAACAATTTGGAAATAACATCATTATCTAGAATATTTTAAGAAAAAGTAATATTAATTACGTATTCTATTCTTACCAATTGGACATTACACATACATATAATATTAGGAATTTTTATTCTTATTATTATAACCAGCTTTTTTCATTATTATTATGGCATCGTTATTTAATATTATTATAGTAAACACTATGCATATGTGTGTGTATTTATCTATTCATAAAAATATGATGGTGATTCACGTGCATCATTCCTAAATCTTGTTATTAAAATAAGAAAACAGGTGAAGCGAACTTACCTGGAGCAGCTCGAAGGACAGGGATAGTTGGATGACGATGACGACCGATGAGTTTGATGCTTGGGTTAGTGGCCGTCAAAGTTAGGCTTTGGCGGCGATTGGTCGGATTGGGCTCCGTTGATGGTGGTCGATGAAGCTCCTGTTGTGGTGCTCCAGCTGCGTCAATAGCACTCTAATGATGCTTGATTTCGCTAATTATCCCTTTTTCGTTTGCAAAATAACAAAAACGAAGTTAGAATATTGAATCCCAAATTTCAATAAATAAAACTACGAATGCAATATAAAACTAGAAAGAATTTATAAGTTCTAGACCTTTTTTTGTTTTTAAGTGTAGTGTGTGAGTCTTATTTATAGTGTTAGGATGGTGAATTAACCTCCAACTCTTGCCAATTTAATCCAATTTCAAATCTAGTGTTTTTAGGGTAAGTTCTTGCATGAATTTGAAAAATTGGCTCCAATCGGTTATAACTTTCTAATTAAAAGCAATGTTAGATATGTATATACCATATTATAACAACCCAAATCAATAAACTTTCCTCAAAAACAAATTTTGACGCGTTTTGAATTTTTTTAGGAAAGTTAAAAAACGAATTTTTCCCAATTTTTAAATCCGAATTTGAGGCACTTTCCCTTGACTAAAATACACGTTTTAGATACCAAATTAAATCTTTCCATGTCTATTTTCTATATGTACAAGCGGTTTTTTTTTTTAAATAATAGTGTAATATATATGATATTATATGTGTACTTATATTATATCTATCACATTTATTTCCTATAATTTTATTTATTTTCCTAATTTTATTCATTTCTAATCCTAATCCCTTTATAATTAAAAAAATTAATCTAATTCTTCAACCTAGTCTTAATATTAACATATAATTAACAACAATTTAATAATTCGCCAAAATGAGGTGTCTATAATAGTCTTATAGCCTAATGGTATCTAGTTCAAATTCTCATCCTTAAGATACCGGTTCGATTCCATAAGAAAAAAATACATAATCTTACAAGACCTTATTCCACAAGAAATGATGGTCCGAATGGAGATTATGAGGCTAGAACCTTGCAACATTTCACCTGTATCTCTAGAAAGTTTCAGTGTAATCCCTAAATAATGCTTAAGAACAAAATTATATAAATGCTATCAAATTGATGGTACATCTATAGCAGCTGTTTAATTTCCTTGAGCAAATCCTTCTCCTAAGGCCACCAACAACCCACAAGTTTTCTTACATACAAGACATACATCAAAATTGTTGGGCTGACCGTTCTACAATGAAATGGTAGAGGCGAAATCCCTTCCTAGTGAATATTAACACTTGTGAGTGATGTCAAAATTCTGTCGAAGGCACAACACATTCCAGCACAATGCAACATGATGCAAGGGTAGGAGAGACTGCCCAGGTTTGATAAAGCCGACCTGAAGGCCTACAAACTTGAAATGTCTCGATTTATACCAAACTAATTGAGGAAAATGTAAATTAAATAGTATAAAAACACGGGTAATTTTGAACCTTAAATTACGATTGGTTTAGTGATTGAACGTAGGTAACTCAGATAATTAATTTAAGTGAACTATGGTATATAATTAGGTGTTTTGAAATAATTAGACAAGTGATTTAATTAAATTAGAATTAGAGATTCAACCATATCACACTCTTTTCCTAATAACCAAATTACTCCGATCATATTTAAATAAATAAACTTTGCTAAATTACTAATTCAATATCCCAATTTACAAAATTTCTGATTTTAACTAATTTCAATTTTGAAATTAGACCAACAACCCACAAGTTATCTTACATATAAGATATACATCAAAATTGTTAGGCTGATCGTTCTACGATGAAATGGTAGAGGCGAAATCCCTTCCTAGTGAATATTAACACTTGTGAGTGATGTCAAAATTCTGTCGAAGGCACAACACATTCCAGTACAATGCAACATGGTGCAAGGGTAGGAGAGACTGTCCAGGTTAGATAAAGCCGACCTGAAGGCCTACAAACTTGAAATGTCTCGATTTATACCAAACTAATTGAGGAAAATGGAAATTAAATAGTACAAAAACACGGGTAATTTTGAACCTTAAATTAAGATTGGTTTAGTGATTGAACTTAGGTAACTTAGATAATTAATTTAAGTGAACTATGGTATATAATTAGGTGTTTTGAAATAATTAGAAAAGTGATTTAATTAAATTAGAATTAGAGATTCAACCATATCACACTCTTTTCCTAATAACCAAATTACTCCAATCATATCCAAATAATAAACTTTGCTAAATTACTAATTCAATATCCCAATTTACAAAATTTCCCAATTTAACTAATTATTTTAAATTTCAATTTCGAAATTAGAAACAACCCACAAGTTTTCTTACATATAAGACATACATCAAAATTGTTGGGCTGACCGTTCTACGATGAAATGGTAGAGGCAAAATCCCTTCCTAGTGAATATTAACACTGGTAAGTGATGTCAAAATTCTGTCGAAGGCACAACACATTCCAGCACAATGCAACATGGTGCAAGGTAGGAGAGACTGCCCAAGTTAGATAAAGCCAACCTGAAAGGCCTACAAACTTGAAATTTCCCGATTTATACCAAACTAATTGAGGAAAATGTAAATTAAATAGTATAAAAACACGGATAATTTTGAACCTTAAATTAAGATTGGTTTAGTGATTGAAATTAGGTAACTCAAACAATTAATTTAAGTGAACTATGGCATATAATTAGGTGTTTTGAAATAATTAGACAAGTGATTTAATTAAATTAGAATTAGAGATTCAACCATATCACACTCTTTTCCTAATAACCAAATTACTCCAATCATATCCAAATGATAAACTTTGCTAAATTACTAATTCAATATCCCAATTTACAAAATTTCTTAATTTAACTAATTATTTTAAATTTCAATTTCAAATTCCTAATTTCACCAATTTGAACTAAAATACCAAATTTATAAATCTTTTAGCTAAATCAAAATTTGTAACTTAAAATTCCTTAAATTCTTCTTTTAATTCCATTTACCTAATCATATATTTTTTTAGCCCCCTAGATGTTACATATCCAACCCACAAGATAAGTCCAACCCATGTCTTGACATGAGCTTATTCTTTTAGTCTACACTTAAACCACCTAATCATCTACCTCAAAATATCTCAACGTACACACTAAGCCAACTACACACAATAAAACCCCATGGTAGTGTAATCCCATATGACACACAAAATATTCTCTTTTCCTTTCATTTTGTTTTCACCGACAACCTCAAAATACCCATTCTCGACACCTACTTCCAATTGAAAAACAAACAACTTCATCTCAAATTAGTAAAATTTGGGTAAAGTTGTAAGGACCGCTATCACCCCCATAATAAAAATAAGTGATAACAATTCTCCAACCACATATAACCTGCAAAATTATATGTAAGGTTGTCCTAGAAGAAGTGTTTGAAGTATTATTTGCCTAAACTCTCAATACTTAACTCTTAAATTTGAAAATTATTTATTTTTGTAAAACTTGTAATAAAAACACAACATCATATTTATCATATATTACAAGGGAAATAAGTTCAAGATATACATATAGTTAGGTTTAGATATTAGAAACAAAGACTTCTTACAAGCCTTATATAAAAAGCTACAAAAGGTAATTCGACCTATATCATCTAATATAAAAATCAAAAGATTTTATAACTAGTCTATTACAAGCGAGGAACTCCATCCTGGTCCATAGTCATATCTAATCCTCCAGGTCATCTAGGAAATCCTCAAAGTCGGTATCATAACCCATATCAGCGTAAAACTCATCTTGATCGTCACCTGAAATAGTTAAAATATGAGCCAAAGGCCCAGTACACAAGTAACTAATACAAATGCGAAGTGATCCACATATACTTAAACTAAATACAAATGTGACAACCATTAAATTATCAGTTAATCTTTAGTTACCCAAAAAAAAAACACTGCAGTATTCAAACTACGAACAACAAAGATTTTTTGGGGAACCTGAGTAACGATCACAATGCTCAGGGGGTTGATATAAGTTGTTCGGATACTCATATCTCCTAGATAATATATCCAAAATGAAAAAGTAATTTCATTTAGGGTTCTTCAGCCGCATCTCGACTTTACTTAACTCAATTCATAATATCACCTAATTCAAGTGTTTCCATAAACATTGAATTAAACCATGTTACATCATTTCAAGAATAAGCAAGTGTTATACCGATACTGAATACCCTATCAATTACCCACTGAACCACTTATGAAAGTCATTTCAAAATGACAAGGGTGGTCTAAGCACCTAAAACTACCATACCTCCAATCTGAGCAGGGTACCACTCTCTGAACCAATTACTGCGTACCAAAAATAGCTCGGGAACTAATAAGGTTAGCCAAGCAAGGATCTATCATTGTACAAGAAAATTTTGAATTTCTCACTTAGTTTAAGCACTAACCAACTAGTTTTAAACATAACTAATCAAAGAAATTCAAATATATTATTACAAATTGATAACATAGCATTTAAACATCATATGATATTATACAATACTCAACAAATATTCAATTGATCATATATCAAGCTTTGAAAAATATTGGAGGAAGTTTTTTGAAAATGAAAACTGCAGGAAACACGCCAGCCTTCAATGCCGGTGGCTTTGATCCGGTGCACTATGCACTAAAACTCAACGCTTGCCATCATTGGCAGTGTTCAAAAATACGCCGGCAACGTTTAGTCTACGTTGGTGGCTTTGAGCCGATGTAGACTACAATTCCAATTTTCCAAAATTTTCGAGAGTTCCACGGGGTTGGTCCACGCCCATAGATACCTCCAACACCAGCAGTGTTGCCGTGTATGTTAGCAGCATTTACCCCTATGCCGGTGGCATTGGGACGATATACACTGCAGCATAGATTTTCAAAAAAATTCAGACCTCCCTATTTCGAAACACAACATTTTTACTACATTTCTCATCTCCAAACTTCCTCCACACACATTTCCAACACCATTCTTCAACCCATATGTATCCTAGCTCCTTTTGATACACACAATCTTCACTTTGAAGTCATTAAACATCTATGTTTACCATGTCAAATAAGATTCCTCATTTAACCATTCACAATGCAAAATTACTGCTCAAAACCATCTCTACTCTACTCATTTCCAACTCCAATTACTCCAGCACTACATATTACTTACTTAGCACAAATATCAACTTATAAACCATCAAGATATTCATTCAATACCTAACTAACACATGCATATCATCAAAATTCATATTAACATAAAATTTACATTCTAACCTAACCTTAAGCTATTAGATATGTTCTTAACATAACAAATATATATACCTTTAGAATCTTGGACTAGTCTTTATGGTTTTGCCACAAGGAAATGAAGGTCTTGCTTAAGAAAATTATGGAAAATTTTTGGACTTAGGTTGGTTGAGCTTTGGAAGGCCAAAATGGTGTTCTTGGCTTCTATTTTGGGTCACTTTAGCTTGTCTGATTTTTTATACGAATTTTGCACTTTCAAAAGTTGATATTTGTCTATTTATTGACTTTAGTGGCTGCCCTAATTAAGTCCTTTAATTGGCTTGGATTTGACTAATTAATGAAGCTTACTTTTTGGTTAATTAAAGGTAGTATTAGCTTACTTTATAACTAAAATTTTCTGCTAAGAGTTGGTTTTATTACATGTATAATTTAACTTGTTCTAATCATATTTCATATATTCTAAAGCACTTAAAAATTTATGAACTCAAATTTAACCATTCTAAGATATTTAATTATTTCTAACACAACAACACAACTCATTTTTTTCATGTATCAAGATAATTCACATTTATCACATTTCAAAATCATATATGATTTCACTAACACATTTGTAACATATAAATTGAGAAATTCATGGCTATTTTAAAAGTATGACCTAATGTCACATACCCATTCAATTACCCTTTCTAATACCTTATCTAATGTCTAATTGCATTTAATATCTCAAGAGAAATTGAAGATTAATATGAAGATTGAAGTGAGAAATTGAGTTTAGAAGCTTCAATAAATTACTTGGTAGTAGTAATTGAAGAATTAGAAGATCTCAGTGATAATTTCTACAATTTAAGTATCTATTTGATGAAAAATGCGGTGATTGTGAGATTGTTAATAAATATAAGTTTAATGCCTAGGAAAGATCTGTAGATAATGCATGTTGACATTATCTGTTCAATCAATGTTTCCGGAAATTAAAGCATTTCTTTTCGGCATCATAATATATTTTGGGGACATAAGGATGTTGTCTACCGAAATTTAATGTAAGTATGTATTGTGCATTTAATAATTTGAGTACCTAGAAATGGATAACTTGACTTGAAAGAGAACCAGTATGTGAAGTGAAATAATATATATATATATATATATAAATATATATATAAACCACGTGGAATGACAAATGAATGTGCAGAGTAGCATTATATTAGAATTAAATAAATTAACTTTATGAAAATATATATTGCTTGTTGCAACATTCATTAGATTGGGATTATCGGTTTGGATTGTCGGATTTTTATTTGTATTGGATTAATATCAGTATTGGTTCAGTATTAATTTAGCTTGATCAGTTTATGAGTAAAACTGTTAGTTTTTTATCAGTATCATATTTATATTGGTTTAGTATCTGTTTAGTTAAAAAATGATGCCAAAATGACACTAAAACAACTATCCAAACAAGATGTATCCTGCCATGAGGATTTAGATGTTTTCACTTTGTTTAAATATATATATATATATATATATAATATAATATAACAATGTGAAATGAAGGAAGATACCGAACGACGACTCATATTGGATTTCTTTCAATCAACTTAATAAATGTATGAATATTGCTTGTAGCAGACCAAGTGAAATGAAGAAATAATTAAAATATATATAAACATGCCTAATCAATATCATTAGTTTGAGAATGAATAATGTGTCAATGGAAATTATAAAATACACATTTATTATCTATTGGCAATTTACATGTTTATGGAATGAATGAAATATTGCCATGAGATATTCAATCTTATTATCAAATGAAATAAAGAAAATTAAAATATAATTGAACAAACATAGGAATTCTCTGCATCATGTACACTGGATATTAAACCACGGCGATTATGGAAAGAATGATGTATACATATGGTTATGATTAGGCATTCTATGTACATGGATGATTGGTGCCATGCAGATGAGATGATTTAATTACTGTGTAAAAGAACAATGATATAAACAACACGAAGTAATGAAATGAAGTGTGCTGAACATCCAGGAAATTTAAATTAATTAATGGAACTATGAATGGTTGTACATTGCTTATTACAAATACCTTGACCTGATTTTATTATTATTTTTTGTGCTTCTACATAATAGAGTAAGTTGTTATTTAAATTAAATTAGGATGTATATGAACCTATGATTTAAAAAACGATTTGAATCATCTAATTAAATAAATAGGCTCATTAGCTAAATTGAGCTTAAAATAGGTATTTAGTACTATAATGAGCTTTTATAAATATATTGAGTTTTAATAACTAGTTTTGGGCCTAAATACTAAAATGAGATCCAAATTGACTAAATAATTACAAATTGGCTAAATTAGATAAAATTGGCTTAGAAACACAACTCTAGGCCCAATAACATAATTTTTAGTCAACTGAGCCTATTTGCACTAAATAGGGCTGGGCAAAAAAACCGATCGAACCGTGAACCGGATCGGACCAGACCGAACCGAACCGAAATTTCGATACTTTTTTGAAACGGTTCGGTTCGCGGTTCTGTTCATTAAAGAGCAAACGGTTCGCGGTTCGGTTCGGGACCATGAACCGAACCGTATGGTTCGAACCGAACCGAACCGTTTTATATATTAAAAAAATTAAACATATTATTTTTACTCTTAATTGTTTTATTAATGGTACATATCTATATCACAAATTTTAAAAACAATTAATTTTTTTAAATAAATTAATTGTTTTTAAAATTTTTTATCTAGATATGTGTTAGTCATTAGAATAAAATTAGATTTTTCATAATATGTTTCAATTGTTATGTTATCTATAAGTAAGATAGATTTTAGAATTTAAAGTCTAGTATTCTAACTTAAAAAAATTAATTGTTGTAAATTTTTTTTACTTAGATATGTGTTATTCATTAGAATAAAATTAGATTTTTTATAATATGTTTTAATTGTTATGTTATCTATAAGTAAGGTAGATTTTAGAATTTAACCTCTAGTATTCTAACCTCTGCATATTTCTTTTCCATTTGTCTTACTAATTAATCTAGTTCTATTATTTAGTTACTTATTGATTTATATAATTGGTAATATGTTAGTTAAAAGCATACAACGAATTACATTTTATGTCTATATTAAGATAAAGTCTAGTATCATTATAGTTCAAGATAATTCAAAAAAATGAGACTAGTTATAGTTATAATTTTATAATGGATGAAATCTTTTCTTTCCTATAAGTTTTACATGTTTATTTGATAAATGATTAATTTTAAATATTATTGTTTATATTTGCATTAGTGATGAGAAATATGTAATTGAACTTTTTCGACAAAATATATTTTTTATTTTATGAAAAAACGGTTCGAACTGCAAACCGAACCGTACCGGACCGTTTTTTTTTCGGTTCAAAAAAATTACAAACCGAACCGTATAGTTAGGTTCGAATTTAAAAGAAAAACCGAACCATAAATTATGGTGCGGTTTGGTTCGAGATGCAAACCGAACTGAACCGTACCGTGCACACCCTTATTGTTTAAGGTCCAAATCTTCAAAATATAGACAATATATTTTATGGGTTTTAATTCCGTAATACGAGCCTAATACCCTTACTTATTCAAATTGGGTTTATTTTTAAAATATTTAAGTCTATTGTTGATTCTAGGTATTAAAATACCTAATTAGACTCAAATTCTTTTTATTGGCTCAAAAGCCCTAAAATATCCTTAATGAGCCAAAATAGGAAATTAAAAAGTCCAGTAGCTTAATTAGGGTCTACGATAAATTCTAATTGGGCTTAAACACAATTCTTAGATCCAATAATCAATATTACTTTAATTGGACCTAAATTCAAAATAAAGTCCAATTCTACCTATTTTAATATCTATTTTCCTTGGTGGGTTCAATTTCTAAACTCTAAAGCCCATTATCCTAAAAAACGAAACACTTAGAGAATTTTTATTGGGTTTAATACAGGATCCTTAAAGACCCAACACATCTAAATAATAAATAAAATTTCCAAATTCAGTTGGCTTAATCCAAATCATCCGAACCTGATTACCTTAAATGGATTTAATTCAGTGATAACTCAAGGCCTTAAATTACATAAGACCTTACGTTAATTGATTAATCAATATGAAATGAATCATTGGTTTATATTCTCAATTCTTATATAAATTAATCTTTCTTGAACAGATAGTTGATCGATTTATTGTCTTACGTGTGATTCATTATCATCTATCGATTCATTATCGGGTATGCAATGACATGCATATTGCTTGATTATGATATGTATCCTAAATGAATTAACATCTAAATAAGGATTAATAAATAATTGATTGTTTTTGCGTGGTTATTCCTAAACCTGGTTTGAAGGGCAACATTTTGCTAAACGATGTCCGCACGGTAATTAGGCGCTTAGGCCATCGATGATGGCTCGGTGGGTAGCTGATAGGGAAATGGCAATGGGAGAACGTCTATCTAGATCGGTGAGAAATTGCACTTGTATAGTTTAAGATTAAGGGTTCCGTTAAACTAAACAGTGTGATGGACTAAGATAGGTAGAGATGCATAATGGCTACAACCTCTAGAAGAGGCTATTACTTTGATAAAGATAAGAGATATAGATATTCAGACTGCTTATATCAATCCTCTAAGCAGATACTGTTGCTTAGGACCTCAAGGTTCCTAGAGTACTGTCAAAGCGTAAGTGCTCCCATGTTGTTTAAATTGTCTTAAACAATAACCATAAATTGTTGGTTGTTGCATTGCATATAGTCTAAGTGTGTATGTCATATCATGTATGATTTGAGTTGCTGTGTATCTGGCATCACGTCTTCTTAGCCAGCCCTAACTTTTAATCAAACCCACGAACCAAGTCTCTCTGGAACTTGATTTTCGATGGAAAATTAGTGCAGCCTAAGAGTAAAGTTATGAAGGTAACCCCAACAAAATGCAACCTCAATTTGATCATGCAAGAAAATGCAACGACTTCTTCAGGTATGTGGCCCTTACGGTAGTGGCAAGAAATAACAAAGGTTTATGAGAGGGTGGTGGGTATAGCTTTTGGAGTAGAGGTTATAATTTACGGTCAGTTTGGATGATGGTTACTAGGATATGGCAGTAATGACTTTATTGAAGTATTAAGGTGAATTAAACATATTGACAAGGTCGAGAAGAGGAAGGAAATCTCTTGTTGAAGCATAAATACATAAGTTGGCATGCCCTCTCTGATCTTTATTTCATATTATAATGGTCATCAATTGTCCCACATTGCTAAAACGTTAACAATGAACCTTCTATATATGATCAACTTCAGAAATGCTCGAGTTGAGAGAAGAATTAAAGATATGTGTGGGTCTAATGCTCATAATGTGGTCCAACTGGGTTTTTTGGGCCCAATGGAAATTATTCTTATAATTTAAATAATTTTGAGTAAATAACATAAGTACTAGTCTTAATGAAAAATAAATAGAAAGGAATAAAATAATAATTATAGTGAAAATTATATATCAATTATAGTGATAATAATAATTTAAGTAAAAAAAAAGAGTTATAGTAGGCATGTGGCGCTCTTATATTAATTAGATGGTCTACATCATCTAACAGAGCTAGCTTGGGTAGTAAAGGCATACACAATAAGTTGAATCAAGTACTAAATTGACTAATTAAAAGTTTAGGTAATTAATTGCACATTTGCCCAAAGTTCATATAATGAATACGACATTACCCTTTTTTAAAAGAGACATGTTTTGGGAAAAAAGGATTTATATTGCCATGTCAGCAAGTAAATATAACATTATATGTGGACCTTGCAGCTGCTCAAGGAAGTAATGTTAACTTTTTGAAAAGGGAGATCCATGTAATTTCAAACTTTTTAAAAGGTATCCATGTAATTTATCCTATATTTTTCTATTACATGTGATTACCTTAATCACAGAAGGAAATTTTATTATTCCAATCCATAATTGATTAATAATTCAGGATTGTTGTGTTTGGATCTCAGCTGAAAATTGGAAACAGAAAGAAAGCAATGGAAAAGGAAGGAAAATTTGTGTTTGGCAATTTAAGTTAAAGTGGAAAGTTGTAGAAAAGAATAGAAAAGAGTGAAAAGTTTTTCACTTTTTAAGCCACTTCTTTTCTCTCCAAAATTGAAGAAAAAGAGTTGGAAAGTTGTGAAAAGAAAGTGAATTACTAAATTGCTCTCTTTACTAATATTTCATAAAAATAATATAGAGATAATTCAATAACTCTATTTCTTTTCCTTTCGTTTCCTTTATAAGTTATTAAACACAAAATAAACTCTCTACTCATTTCCACTTCTACTTTTTTCTTTCCACCCATTTCTGCTCATTTTAACCTATTTCTGCTTTTAATAAAGTTCCCAAACACAGTGTACAACCACGAAGGAAGCATAGAATCTCTCCATAAAAGTGAATTTACCAACCTTATTTTCTCTGCACGTCTTTTTTCTCATGCTCACTGCCCTCTATATGTCATGCATGCCTTCTTTACTGATATATCGACAGACGACATTGCTTGCCTTCGTTGGTCATACTTCTATGTTTCTCTTTTGCATGATCATCACACAAGTTTCTAACTATATATACATTATTTTCTTGTTCTTTTTCCCTTAAATCATTTGCTGTTCTTTCTGCGTGAGTTGTCTCATATAGTATGCATGATTTTGTTATTTGATCATATTTAAATTATGCATACGCATTGCGATGCAGAATCAACTAATATTAAAAACACATATAAATGCATATTATAATATAAAAATAGTGTTATATGCCGTAATGTATTATAACATTATATACGTAAATATGTTATACTAAGATACTAACTATACAAATTTATAACGGCGTTGATACATTATAGGAAGGATATATATAGCATAATTAATCATGGAATAAGAGAAAATTAAATGTACCCATGTACTTTCAAAAAAATATTCTATAAAAAAAATTACAAAAGTAGTATTGTAATATCGCATCTTGATGATGCAATACAGATTTTTTAAAAATCATAAGTGTATTGTATATTGATTGTGCGATGCACTTACAAGTGAATCGTATGACCAACAAACGATACACATATAAATATAAGTGTATCTGTTGGCGTTTGTGACCCATTTTCAATAGTCGTTTTTCGTAGTCAAATGTATAATGAATGAATATTTAATTATACATTTATTATTCATTCATTATACATTTAAGAGGTCATAATTTTGGTATTTGTATAATGAATGAATATTTAACTACACATTTATTATTCATTCATTATACATTTAACAGTCATAATTTTGGCATTTATTGTGGCTAGCTATATACATATATAAATATGTGTTTTGTTAGGGTTTGTATAAGAGTGAGAAAATGAGGGTTTTGATTTGTAATTTGTTACTCTCTCTTTCTCTTGTACTCCATTATCGACATATAGTGAATTCTCTCGCCTTTGCCCGTGGTTTTTCTCGATTTAGGTTTTCCACGTAAATCTTGTGTGTGCTTTATCATATCTCTTTGCTCTTGCCATTGTTCGTCTTTTATAACAAACTGGTATCAGAGCCAAAGGTTTGGTTTTTTATCTCTTCTACAATGGCAACTTTGAAGTATGATATTCCGTTCTTAGGTCGCAGCATCAAATTTTCTTGGAAGAGGTGGAGAATGTTCTATGTCGATTGAGCTCTTTTATGGGTTTTGTGGAAAAGGTGAAGAATGTTTTGTTTTTATGTCGAAACTCCTGAATCCGCATCAAGGTGGAGATTGTTGGCGTTTGTGACCCGTTTTCAGTAGCCCTTTTTTGTAGTCAAATGTATAATGAATGAATATTTAATTATACATTTATTATTCATTCATTATACATTTAAGAGTTATAATTTCGGTATTTATATAATGAATGAATATTTGACTACACATTTATTATTCATTCATTATACATTTAACGGTCATAATTTTGGCATTTATTGCGGCTAGCTGTATACACATATAAATATATGTTTTGTTAGGGTTTGTATGAGAGTGAGAAAATGAGAGAGTTTTGATTTGTAATTGGTTACTCTCTCTCTCTTGTACTCCATTATCGACCTATAGTGAATTCTTTCGCCTCTGCTCATGGTTTTTCCCGATTTGGGTTTTCCACGTAAATCTTATGTGTACTTTATCATATCTCTTTGCTCTTACCATTGTTCGTTTTTTATAACAGTATCGCTCATTGATTATGCGCTACAGGGTCAAACGAGTATCACATAACCAACATGCGACACTCAACCACCTAAGTTTTTTTTTTTTTTTGCTTAGATTGTTATATCTCTATCTGAAGCTGCGATCCAGTATAAATACTTATATCTCCACTCCATGATGCGATATAGGAACACTATTTTAGTAATTTTTTATGTATAATTTACATTTATGTATTTTTTTTTAAAAAAAATCAACTCTAAACATGTGTTCAACTCCATGGAATAAGGATTAATTCCAATGGAGATGTTCTCCGTTCCCGCCGCTAATCCCAATTTGTATATTTGTATAAGCATACAAATAGAGGATGAACTCATGGTTTCGTATCATTATTGAATTTCTATTTAATTAAAGAAAAGAAAAAAAGTTGGTAAAAGTAATTCCATTAAAATGAGGTACACTTCTCAGGGATTAGAAAAAAAAAAATACATGACCATGCAGGAAATTTTGCCATAAGAAAAGATGGTCCGAAGGGAGACCATGAGGGCAGAACCCTAAATTATGTATAATCCCTAAATGATGTAAATGCTATCAAATTGATTATATACTACGACAGCTCTTTCATTTCCTTGAGTAGATCCTTCTCCAAAGGCCACTAATAAACCCACAAGTTTTCTTACATACAAGAAATACATCAAAATTGGTAGAGGCAAAACACCTCATGAGTAAATATTAACACTTGTGAGCGACGTCAAAATTCTGTCAAAGGCATAGCACATTCCAGCACCATGCAACATGTTGCAAGGGTAGGAGAGACTGCTCAGGTTAGATAAACCTGAAGGCCTACAAATTGTCATGCTCCCACAAGCTTTGCTATGTTGGATGTACTGTCACGCTGAATCTTGTTCACTGGGAGCCTTCTTCCCAACCTGCGGTCTTTTAAAAGCTGGGAAAAAAGAAGCCAAATAACACAATAAGCAAAATTATAACATGACAGTAGTATATTATTCGTACTTCTGTCATATGACAATAATTGATCTTATGCTATCACTAAGCTTGCAATTAAATTGCAAAAGAGAATTATGCAGCACCACCTAGACTAGACAAAAGAACATTCACAAATCCACACCCATGGCCAGACCCCCAGTCCACACCCTCAGATCCACAGATACTAGCCAAGGGAAGATATTAGTGTCGCAATGCATTTAGATTCCATATACTTTGCAGAAAATATTCCCCTAAGTACCATTATCGTGGGACAATAGCTTTTTTCGTCTGAAAATATAGTTTGTGATGGCAGGCAGTGAGAGTTAATCTAACATCTTGCATCATAAAGGGGGAAGGGTGGGATTGGCCAGTAGGTGACTTGTGGGACCATATTAGAACTGAATTGGCAAATGCTTTCTATCCAAATAAGAGTCATGAGGGTAGAGTTGTATGAAAGGAAAAGCCTACAAAGGAACTCTATAAAGGAAGCCTATGGTTTCATCTGTGTGCACGGTGTAATTGTACCTTGGTGTAGGCTTGTATAGTACAGGTATATAGCACCTAGACACTCCTTTCTCCTTTGGCTTGCAGCTCCCCAAAGGTTTATGACCTTAGATGAGTTCGTAAAATGGGATGTGATTCCTTAAGATTGCTGTTTCCTATGCAATAGGGAGGAAAAATCCCACAATCACCTCTTCCTCAAATGTTTGTTTGTTAGAGAAATATGGGAAAAGTCTAAATCTGTCTTTCCAATTTCAATTGCCCCCTAGGAAAGGCAGCAAACTGTCCAAGTGACTAGTGATGAAACTGTACGGGTCAGCCAAAGATGAGAGACAATGGACACTCTCAAACTAGCAATCCAGAAAGTGTAGAGAAAATTAAGTATAGACTCACATTTAAGAGATGTTCCTGCCGAACAAGTAAGCCTTGATTTAGTGTCAGCCTCAGCTAATGGATTCGCCTTCTCCTTCATTGCCATGCGGATATCCCAACACGGATAATACCATCAGATGATCCAGAAGCCATCAAATATGGATCCTCAGCTCCACTAGCATCAGAGCTCTTACTGAGCACTGCCATACCATTTACTCGGGTAGAATGTGCGTCCTCTACGCAATAAGAAACCTTTCCAGAGTTTGTGTCCCCTGCTGTAATATTTCGGTCCTCGCTAGCAGTATATAGAACTCCATCTGTTTATGCATATAAAAGAAATAAATTTCACGTGTGGTTCTAATCGAGCTTTTCAAGGCCAGACTTGAATTTGGTTGGAAAAAAAAGCAAATGAACAAAAAGTGAAATCCAATTTATGGTCACATAAAGTATAGAAGGGGAAAAAATGCCCAAAAAGGAAGAGTATACAAGTCAAAGTTCACATGTTTCAGGAAACATGTATCAGAGAACAGACAACTAATAATTGAACTCAGTGGTGTTGATAGTAAAGGAAGTTGAAATGGTCCTAAGTTTATGTACTTCAACAGCATAGCTCAAATGAGTGAAGTCATGCTGCTTCAACACCAATTCAGGGGCATGTTGCCAAAACTTCCCAACAAAGTCAATCCATCCTGCAATTGTTGCTGCTCCTTATGTACACTAATAATTGAACTCAGTCTTCTTCTTGTAGAACTTTACCAGCAATGAATTTCCTTTTCATTATATGTACACAAAGTCTCTTTTATCACTTTTTCTTGACATTTTAAAATCATCTATATGTGGACTGTACTTCATCAAGCTTGTTCTTTGTAAAATAATAAGTAAATTCTGTACTTGGCCGGAATAAAATATAATTGTCACTCTGTTTTGCCCACATACTAATCCTATGTTGCCTGTACATGAAGTGCAATAGTAAAGACGTTATTGTAGAATGTATCACAAAATATAGTTTCTCGGGTAATTCATGTAACATGAAATCATTTACCCAAAACGATTTTGAAAAAAAAAAAAAAAAGGCAACATGAAATATATCTGGAGGAGATATTACTCATCAAGTGCATATTAAAAAGTAGCACCACCACTTACAGTAAGTCCTAATGCTTAACAGGCTAACAAATTCTCCAGATAAACAAATGTAGAGATACCGTATATAGCCACAGCCATAAAGGATCCATACAGCCTGCTCTTATCCTATTGCATATTCAAAACATGTAAATGGATCGTCTACCTTATCCTCAAGCAGCAAGCCAGCAACATGCCACAGATCAAGATATAATAGCAAAACCTGGGTATATACAATACCCTTTTGACAGGGACAAAAACCAGTGATTTTATGTAACGTATACTCTTCTCCAATGACAAAACACAACCAAGACAATGGTCACAATGCAATCTAGAAAACTGTTGGATCATAAATCCAACCCATATGGGTCTATAATCAAAGGGAGCCTAAATATATATCGGATATATATTTAGAAGAATTTGGAATCAAAGTAGAAATGAACCAGCACATTTTGAACAAAGCGATCTAAATATATGGTAATATTATTTAAAAGACTTTAAATCAAGATATTTAAGTATATGTGATACTTGGAAGAGGACTTGAAGATAAGGAAGTTGTTTGTGCAAACAAAGGATGAAATTGTTGCGTATGCTGGCAATGAGAGGACAAGTCCACCAATCTTCATTGAATCATAAGTCGGCATTGATTACTCCAGAATGCCAAAGGTTGGCTTAGTATACCTTGATATATTTTGAGGTAGATGATTAGGTGGTTTAAGTGTAGATTAAAAGAACAAGCTCATGTCAAGACGTGGGCCGGACTTATCTTGTGGGTTGGACTTATCTCATGGGTTGGATATGTAACATTTAGGGGGCTAAAAAAATATATGATTAAATAAATGGAATTAAAAGAAGAATTTAAGGAATTTTAAGTTAAAAAATTTGATTTAGCTAAAAGTTTTAAATTTGGTATCTTAGTTCAAATTGGTGAAATTAGGAATTTGAAATTGAAATTTAAAATAATTAGTTAAATTGAGAAATTTTGTAAATTGGGATATTGAATTAATAATTTAGCAAAGTTTATTATTTGGATATGATTGGAATAATTTGGTTATTAGGAAAAGAGTGTGATATGGTTGAATCTCTAATTCTAATTTAATTACATCACTTGTCTAATTATTTCAAAACACCTAATTATATACCATATTTCACTTAAATTAATTATCTGAGTTACCTAAGTTCAATCACTAAACCAATCTTAATTTAAGGTTCAAAATTACCCATATTTTAATACTATTTAATTTACATTTTCCTCAATTATTTTGGTATAAATCGGGACATTTCAAGTTTGTAGGCCTTCAGGTTGGCTTTATCTAACTTGGGCAGTCTCTCCTACCTTTGCACCATGTTGCACTGTGCTGGAATGTGTTGTGCCTTCGACAGAATTTTGACATCACTGACAAGTGTTAATATTCACTAGGAAGGGATTTCGCCTCTACCATTTCATCGTAGAACTGTCAACCCAACAATTTTGATGTATGTCTGGCATATAAGAAAACTTGTGGGTTGTTGGTGGCCTTAGGAGAAGGATCTGCTCATGGAAATTAAACAGCTGTTGTAGATGTACCATCAATCTGATAGCATTTATATAATTTTGTTCTTAAGCATTATTTAAGGATTACACTGAAACTTTTAAGAGATACAGGCAAAATGTTATAAGGTTTCTGCCCTCATAATCTCCCTTCGAACCATCTTTTCTTCTGGAATAACGTCCTATATGATTATGTGTTTTTTTCTTATGGAATCGAAGTCGTTATCTTAAGGATGAGAATTTGAACTAGATACCATCAAGCTGCAAAACTATTAGGTAAATAAAAATTTATTACTAATGCGAAATCATGATTTAATCATCTAGTTTGTATATTTATACAAATATATAAATATTTGTATAAATACTGTTATGCAAAACCGGATCTACACAAACTTGTATTAGCGGCGGGAATGGAGAACTTTCTGCATTGGAATTAATTGGCTATGGATTAGAGTAATAACATTTTCTTATGTCATTATGGTAATACATATAATAAGAAAATATAATATTTGCGTGTATATATTTTTTATATACTTAGTATGATGCCTTTCTCTCCACCTATACTAGTGACAACATCCTTCTCATGGGCAAAAAAAAAAAAACAAATAAATAATTAATAAATTAATCATATAAGATTGTTTATGTATATATATATATTATATGAAGGAAAAATGGATATGTAAATTTGCATAATTATTCTAAATAACTTCTCCTTTAGTATCATTTCTTTTATACAACCTTCTAAATAACTAATTATTCTAAAAAAAGTATAAAACACAAGATACTAAACTCCTCACGAACACCCTTCTACTATAGATATATTTGCTTAAATAAGTAAGCAAAAATGACCAAATAATAATAATAATAATAATAATAATAATAATAATAATAATAATAATAATAATAAGAAGAAGAAGAAGAAGAAGAAGAAGAAGTAAGCTAATATTAGTGAATAGGTAATAAATGTGCGAATCCACTCTCAAGATCCCAAATTAAAATTGTGATTTTATAATGCTTAATATTTAATTCCAAAAAATTGCAGTTTTAGCATTTGAAATTAGGTTTTTTAACATCCAAAAAAATTAAAAAGGGGAATGAAACTCCAAAATTAATCCCACTCATAGTAAATTTCTACACCACCAATTCACATGATGATTGAAATAGCCATACATTGCCCAATTTATATATTTTAATGTGTTATTGAAATTATATATGATTTTAAAATGAGATATATATGCATGAACAAAATAATTAGTGCATGTGTTGAATATGTGTCATTTTGTATATATGTATGTGCAATAAATTTAATGTTATTGTTTTATATATATTAATGTGTGCATGGTTTAATAAATATTTGTGTCTTTTATGAATTAATATGTATGTGTTATGTTTAGAATTATAAAAATAACTTTTGAATTGCTTAAGAAATTGTTGACAGAATTTTACAAAGTTTAAGTCTATTTTTCAAGCTCAAATTAAACTCAAATGCACTCCAAATTGAGCCAAAGTCAAATATGCCTCAAAAGTCAAATTTGGGATAAATTTGAGCCCCAAATTTAATCAAATAAGGTCTCTTTAGGCAGCCCCATTTTTTCATACGAATTTCCCACATTTCTTTTCTTTCTCTTTTCTGTTTTCTTCAAGTCATAAGCCCTAAACCAAAAACCAAAATTAAGCTCTTTGAATCAACAATCTCACCAAGCCAAAGTCTTTTCATGTAAGTTAATGCAAACATAATCTCTTTATTTTATTTCCTTTCTTGTATCTTAGATGTAAAATCTAGGGTAGGATGAGTTAATGTTATTTGAGTTGATTGATTTTATGCATTGCATTGATATATGTTAGGTTGTGCTTGATTATTGTGTAAGCTTAGTTAAGTGTTAGGAAGTTATAAAAGTGTTGGTGAGTAGTGAAGTTAAGTTGAGTAGTTGAAGTGTGGAATTGAAGTTTAATTGGTGTTTGATGTTACAGTTGGGTGTTTGATGATTATAAGTGGAGTTTGTAATGTTTGAATGGTGTTTAGAACATATAACAAGTTTTAGGAAACTTAGGATGAGTTTAAAGAAAGATTGAAAGTGTAAAAGTTTACAAAATGTTGTAAAGAAAAACAGGGAAAGTCAAACATTTTCAAATAGGTCTATTTTTGAGTGTACACCGGCATCTGGTACTTCAACGCTGCTAGCGTACAGACAGTGTTGAAGGTGATCATAACCTATTTTCTTAAAGCCGCTTAAAACGCTGCCAGCTTTCGTGAGGAAAATTGGCCAGTGTTGATTTTTGAAATCGTACGCCGGCTATTAGGGTTCCAACGCTGTCGGCCTATAGGCTGTATAGAATACGAACAAAATCAAAATCTTTAACGCTGGGCTTAAAGTCGCCGGCGTAGTGTTCGTGGAACTCTCGGAAATTTTTTTTTGGAAATTGGAGTTGTAGTCTACACCGACTCAAGGCCGCCGACATAGACTAAAGGTTGTCAGTATATCCTTGAACGCTGCCAGTGATGGCAAGCATTGAATTTTAGTGCATTGTGCACCAGTTCAACACCGCTGGTGTTGAAGACCGGCGTGTCCTCTGCAGTTTTCAATTTCAAAAACTTTCTTCAATATTTCCCAAAGCTTGATATATGATCAATTAAATATTTGTTGAGTATTGTATGATATGATATGATGTTTAAATGCTATGTTATGACTTTGTAATAATTTATTTAAATTTTTTTGATTAATTATGTTTGGAATTAGTTAATTAGTGCTTGAACTAAGTGAGAAATTCAATATTATCTTGTACAGTGATAGATCCTCGTTCGGCCAACCCCATTAGTTCCCGACTATCTCAGGAACGTGGTAATTTGCTTGTTTCTTTGCTAAGATAAGCATTATTTAAAGTTACTCTAAATTAAGAAATTTAATAATTGTTTGTTGAGTGCCTTTATACCGTTAAATCTTATTTGAAGAGCGGTAACCCTGCTCAGATTGGGGGCATGGTAGTTTTAAGCCCTTAAACCACCCTTGCCATATTGATATGATTTTTATAAGTGGTTCAGCGGGTAATCGATAGGGAATTTGGTACCAATATAATATTTGCTTAATCTTGAAAGGATGTAATATGATTTAATTCAATGTTTATGAGAATACTTGAATTAAGTAATATTATGGATCGAGTTAAGTAAAGTCGAGAAATGGCTAGAGACCCTAAATGAAATTACTTCATCGTTATGAATAAATTTATCTAGGATAGTATGAGTATCCAAGTTACTTATTTCAACCCCTGAGCGTCGTGATCGTTACTCATGTTCCCCCAGAAATCCCTATTGCCCGGAGTTTGAATACTCTCATGATGTATGACTAACTAAAGACTGAATAATGAATAATTGATTGTTGCATTTTGCATTTAGCTTAAGCATGTGTGAATCACTTTGCATTTGTATTTGTTACTTGTGTATTAGGCCTTTGGCTCATATTTTAACCATTTCAGGTGATGAATCCGACGAGTTTTACACGAGTATGAGGTATGGAACCAATTTCGAGGATTTTCTTTATAATTTGGAGGACTAGAGATGACCTTAGACTCGATGGAATCCAAATTTTGTAATATACTAGTTATGATAGCTTTTGTGGTTGTATTTAAAGTTATAGTTGGATTATATGTGTAATTTTGTTAAGGCTTATAAGAAGCCTTTGGTTGTAATGTGTATATATATATTTATGTACTTAGCTATGTATAACTTGAGTTTATTTCTTTTGTGAAATATATTAATGGTGTATTATGTTTTGTTAAAAGTTTTGAAAAACTATGGTTTCTATTATATTAATTATATGGAAATAGATAAACAATTCCTCAAACACTTCTTTTAAACAACCTTACATATAATCCTACAGGTTATATGTGGTTAGGAAATTGTTATTGCCTATTTTAATTATAGGAGTGATAGCGGGTCCTTACAACGATGATGATGATGTGACATTAAAACCACAAATGGTTGAGGATCCTCAAGAGTTTGCAATAATCAAATAATTAAAATACTATGAAATTATTATCGAAAACAAATGTGTTGAAGTACTAACTACCAATCCATAGACTGTATCTTGAAGAATAATTTCGATAAATTTCGTCCCTAATTTTTTGTTGCAACTGAACAATTTTGTTCAAACAAAAACTAAAAAAAAAAAGAGCAAAATAAAAGAGAACAAAGCTATAAGCACCATCCAAAATGAGACAAAATGGATTTTTAAATGAACAATACGAGAAATTGAGAAAAGAGAGCCTCTTCAGATACTCGGTATTTGCCATTTAAATAAAAGCAATACTCTTAAAAAGTAAAAACTCTTATTTTTTAGCTGAGGAAAACAAAAGTCAAAATGAAAAGAAGAAAAAGTAAGAAAATTACTTAAAACTGTGTCGGAGATGTGGGGAGAATAGAATTGCCCATTATCCATAGACAAAAGATATAATATAGGATTTTTTTTTTCTTTTTAAGAAATTATGACATGAAAAGTTTCTAGAACTTTAATAATATAGATTTTTTTTTGTTAATAGTAATATAGATTATTATTGGAATATTTACAACATTTTTCGTTGGACTTGACTCAAGCAGAGTCCTTTGAGTTTTTCTTCTGTAATTAATTATTGATAATTATATCAAGGCATTTTAGGAATCACACTTGTTTTTTTTTTCTCCAAAACTACAGTATGTGGTTGTAAAAATTCGTATGATTTAAGTCTTTCTATGCAATTAGTTTCCATTCAATAATTAATTTATTTCTAGTGCATATTATTTTTAACGGTGTAGCAATTTAATTTTGCAAGTACTATTATAACTTTTTTTTGTGATTTTGTGGAATTCATTGAAAAAAATAGAAATTTATAAGACTCCATTGTGGATAACCCTAGATGTTAGACATATTAGTATAATTTTACCATAATTTATTGATAATATTTTAACAAAATATATATAATTTTAATTTTTACATCATACAACATGCTATATATATTTTGGAGGGCTACTTGTCCTAATCTTTTACGGCATATTTAGTTTACTAGAATGGAATGAGGCTGAAAAGGAATTGAAATTCCTTATTTTATCATTAGGGGTATTTTTGGAATAAAATATTTTTTGCTCAAGAACAGTAATTCCTCTAGTAAAGGGAAGAAATGAGAATTTCTTATCTATTCTGTATTACATGGAATAAATATTTTTTTAATAAATTTTTTTGCAAACCAAACGAAGGAATAAATACTCTATTGTAATAAAAGATGGAATACCAATTCAATTCTAATGAATTAAATGTATCAATAATTCATTCCCCAAAGATGCTATGTATATTTTGTTCCAAATGACATATAAGCTGATGGAATGGATAATGAAAATCAACATCCAAAAGGTTTATGCCCTTTTGTATATAAAACCATTTCAGCTTTGCTTCAAAGCTAATATTTAGAAGCCCTGGAATGGGAAAAAAAATTAAAAAATCTACAACAAGTAATATTCAATATATATAAAAAAAAAGGGCAAATTTCGTTTTAGTTAGCTCTATTAACTTCAAAGATTTTTCATGTCACAAAAACACCTTTTTTTTTTATAGATTGGTCATTTTACAAATACTCATTTCTAGTAGAAAAGAGAAAAGTAACAAATAGTTGGAAAAAATTAAAAAAAGAAAGATAAAATAAGCTACACATAGGTATTTAAGATGAAAAAATTTAAAAAAAAAAGAAAAAAAATTCCTAGCTGGTCGAAATGTATTGTCACATGATATTATTCATCACAACAATCAAGAGTACCATGTTCCAAAAAATAAAAATAAATAAATAAATAAAGCACCAAGTTAGATCTAATAGATCTAATGGCAAAAACTACTAAAAAAAAAAAAAACACTTCCGTTGCCTCTAAATGTATTAGCTTTCTACTATGTTTTTAAAAACAATTGAAGCAATGAGCCAATGAAATAATATTCTTACAAGAGGAATGCATATGTTATAAAAAGTAAAAACCAACATGAACATGTACATGATGTTCCAATTCCATACACATTAAGAATTTCAAAATATTATTATTATTGCTTCCATATGTTTTAATTTGTTATTGCCAACTTACACATGCTCAAGAAATATTATGCAACAAACAGTAAAATTAAGAAAAAGAAACTTTATTCAACTCTTGGCTAAAGAATAAGAAATCTAACCCTAACAAAGTTCAATCTTCACCTAAAAAAAAAAAGAAAAAGAAAAACCATTGACATGTACTTCTTTCTACAATCTTCACATAATTCATCAAAGACAATAACAATGAATTTTAAGATAGACATCAACAAAAGACAGATAATGATGTTTGTCGGCTAGATTGGTCTTCATGCATCTACTACAGGATGGTCTTTTTCCCTAACCAAAGCAAGCAACAACTCCCCATTGACTCTAAATGACCAAAGATGCACAACTTCTCCTTCCATGAGGTTATTTTTCTTAACAACCAACTTCCAATTATGACAAAGTGCATAAATGAATGAATTCCCCATATCCCACTTTCTCAAACTCAAATCATCAATGAGATCGAGACAAGGGTCAATCATAGGAACCTTGATGATCTTGCTTTGGATGATTCCCTTTTCTTGCTCACTAAGAAAATCAGTCATCACCACATGACGTTGAGGGATTGATAACCTATTGCTGCTCGCCTTCAAGTCCGTCGCTTGAATCTTCTTCCTAGTTACCAACTTCACATTAGAACCCCCAATGCTTTCGATCAATGCCATAACATCTTCTGGAGGCGACTTAGGGCATAGCTTTAAATCTATTTTGTTCAATTTTCTCTTGATAATAATATTGTTTTTTCTAGGTTTCTTGACAACCAAATTGTTGCCCTCGAGTAATAACGATATACCAACAGCAGATGTTAACTTTCTTTTCATACGACATTCTTGTTTTGTTGGAGCACTATCAACATGAGGTTGATCATTTAAGGATGTCATGGGTGGCCACAATGATCTCTTTTGCCTACCTAGTGTCCTCTTTTCCTAGGAATATAATTATCATTGGAGTGAATGTTGTCTATTTCTTTTGGTGAATTAAGTGTCTCTATAACACTGGCAAGAAGAAGCAACCCATGGCTAAAAGGAACATCACCATCCATATCTTATGAATTTCTTGAAACAAAGTGATGAAGAAAGAGGTTGATTATTGTAATTGAAGGTTATAAATTTATAATAAGAGGGCAAGAGAGAGTGAGAGTGGGTTTTAAAAAGGAAAGTGATTATAGAAAAGACAAGAGGTATTGAAATGGGAAATACTACATATATTTATAGAAGAAGGAAGGTTTAGGGCACCATCTTGTTCCATTTTAAGATATAAAAGGAAAGCTACGTGGTCTAGTTATGGTAAATTGTCATGTAATTTTGAATAATGTGTGATGTATTGTTTTTACCTCTTTTTTGCTTGTTATTTATAAGACTAAGATGCCATAAATGTGAAATAATTTCTTGTTTATGACACTAATTGAAATTACTTATTTAAGTCAAAATAAAAATAATTACTAATATACAGTTGCAAAATCACATGTATAAATCAAGATATGCAAAAATTATACGGCATACCATATGTATATAGCAACTATAACACGCGATATACACACAAATAAAAACAGAGGTATCACAATTGAAAATATTGAAAATCGCAATACGTGATTGAACCCTATGTCACATCTACAGTACCAAAACATAATATCCCATTTTATTCCTGTGATTTGTGCATAATTTTACATGTCCTAATTTGTAAACACAATATAATGATAGTATATTAGTAATTATTTTCATCCGACTTGTATATTGATTATTTTTTTGGTAGAAACAGTAAACATGTAATCTACCTCAGAAAATGTTAAATAATATACTAAAAAATCTTTAGAAAAAATAAAAAATAAAATAAAATATTTTTAGGTTTTTCCTTCAAAGTATTTAAATTTTTGTAGGATGTGTAGCCACATACATGCTAGCAAGAGAAGCACACAATGAAACTTTTTGTAACACAGGTTTCCACTTTCCAGTGAGATACTAAAACAATTAAGGAACTTATTATCAACTTATTTCCATTTCTATACCTACTTAAAAGTATTTAATCATATGAGAAATTTAATATAGGGATTTCATTACAGAATCTAAACCTCCCCACTCTCCTCTCTCTCTCTCTCTCTCTCTCTCTATATATATATATATACACACACATATATATAATTAAAAAAAGTCCGTTGTCCTGAGCTTGTTGTCCTTTTATGTCTTTATGAATAAAATTACTTTCTTTATTTTAGGTATTTTTTTTAATTTATTTAACACATATCAAATATTTATTCGCAGAAACACAAAGTGAACAATATTTTTGGGATGGCAAAATTTTTTTCATTTATATATGTATATAAATACTAAATGATTAGTTTGTAGAATTAAAAATTAAAATGATATTATGCATACACTAAAGACACCCAAAACACCTACTGACTTTAATAGTATGTATAGTGGTGTTGTAATTTCAATTTTCTTGAATTTTTAAGCATTCACATGGCATAGAGATTGACATATAAAAGCATGCAATCGGCATATTAAGTTTTCATAAAAAAAAACCCCACAATACCTTCTAGTTTTGGATATAAAATTTATTATAGAAACATATTTATGAGAAAAATATAGATTAATTCTAACGCACAAAGCGATATGATTGATTTTATTTGCCAATACTTTATTATGTATTCAAAGAGAAACTTCTATGGCATTACAATGTAGTTGCGATGCATTTATTTAGTCAACTTATATTTTCTAATTAATGGAATTTAAATTTTATTAGATAATAGTTATTGTGAAAAAGAAGAAAACAGAAAGAAAAGGAAAAGAAATCATGGCTACCTAATAATAAATGCACAACAATTTTAATAAAAAAGGTACTCAAGCATTAACTATTATGCTATATCTAATTTTATCAAATGTTTTATATGAAAAATACAATTCCTTTTTTGACCTTTTTGGCCAAGCTACCATGCTTTACTAACCAAAAAAAAAAAAAAAAAAAAAAAAAGAAAAGAGGGAATCACATATACAAGATATTTTGTAAATGCGTGCTAGGATATATATGAAAAGACAATTTTTGTTAATTACATAATTTATGAAAGTAGAAAAAAATGATAAAATAATGCTACAAGGTTTATGTAAAATTAGAAAAATAAAAAAAATGAATAATTAGTTTTTGCTTCATTAGTATGTTATAATATTATTTTATTATTTTCTTTTTTTTTTCTTTCTCTAATTACGAAGGACCATGAAAGTAGAAAGGATTAGCATATTTCATTTTATTTTATTTTTTACTTTTGAAAATTTAACATTGCATGTCATTGTCAGGAAAAGGAGAAGGATGTATTTTAGAAAAAAATAATCTAAAGATTTGATATTTCAAAAAAAAAAAAAACTCACAAATACAGCACTTGAAATTGTATCTTTTCAACAGAGAGACTAAAATTGTATCGTTGACTTGCAACTAACTACAACACCTATAGCATTTCTAAATTTACCCAATTACATGCTTTCATCATTTCTAAAATTGTGTCTTTTCAAAAACAAATTGTGGAATATATATACAACTAGATACGAGCCTGCCTGATACATAGTTTATTATTTAAAAAAATAAAAATATACAATTTTGGTAATTTTTTTTTATTATTTTATATTAATCATGGTGCTTTTTGTTGTTTCTTATAATCCTTATTGTTGCTTTTGCATAATTAATAAGAAGATATTACATATTAAAAAAACACTTTAATAATAACCTCATTTTATACTATCTTTTTGTAACAATTAACTCAAACCCTAAGAGCCAAATCCAATGATATCTATAGTCTCTCAAGTAAGAAGTATCGGATTCAATTCTTTTCTTCCTATTGTAATGAAAAAAAATCTCTAAGATCCAAAATAATTAATTAAACAATGAAAAACATTCATGAATTATGCTAGATGACTTCAACCATTTAAAATGGTTTAATACATCTCTTACACAAACATATCTATTTTATAAATACCCATTATAAGAAAAGAAAAACATAAAAATGTGATTAAATGAAAGAAAAATCATAATTAACTAATTGAGGAAAGACCTGTGGGCTAAAAATTTACATACTAGAGATGGCTTAATGGTTAAAGAAGGAAAAGTAAATATAATTGATCAAGTAAATATAACCTTTTAAAAATAGAAGAAACAATTTTTTTTTACTTATCTAAATGATGAAATAATAAGAAGAGAAGAAGAAAACATACAACCTTTAGAAAGAATAATATATCTAAAATAGCCATAATTTTAATATATATTAATGCATGCTAAATTTGATAATTATATGTATGTGTATGTGTTTAAGTGGATTAGTGTGTTTGTAATGTTGGGTGTGTTATAACGTATGTGATTAGATAATAAAGCTATGGTAAATATATCTAGGTTGATAGTTTATTCATGTTAGAAATTATCATGTTAGTGTTAATTGTTATTGTAATGAATTATATGTGTTGGATTTAAGCTTGTTTTAGGCCTAAATAAGATCCTAAACTTAGTAGATTTTTTTTAAGCCCTCTCATGCCCAAACTGTAAGGACCCGATATCACCCCTATATTTGAAATAGGAGATAACGGTTCCCCAACCACATATAACCCCTAAGATTATATGTAAGGTTGCCTAAAGAAATTGTTTGAGTAATTGTTTATCTAATTCCATAAAGATATTATACAATGGGAGACATAATTTTTTTTTTAAATCCCTAAGCAAAGCTATACTACCTCACATTTTGGCAAATGAAACAATTCAACTTCTAAATAGCTAAAAAAAACATACATATATATACATATTACATCCAAAGGCTTCTTACAAGCCTTAACCAAAATCCTCAAAACACAACCTAACTAACACTATAATTACATTATCCACCAAAAAGAGTCACATCTAATCTATAACATTCATAGGGGTCCATTGAGTCCATGGTCGTCTCTAATCCTCCAATCCATCAAGAAAATCTTCAAAGTCGGTTCCGTACCCCATACTCATATAGAACTCATCGGAATCACCACCTGAAATAGATAAAATATGAGCCAAAGGCCCAGTACACAAGTAACGAATACAAAATGCGAAGTGAATCACACATTCTTAGGCTAAATGCATTATGCAACAATCACTTGTTCATTATTAAGTCGTTAGTTAGCAAGACAACACGGGAGTATTCAAACTCCGGACAACAAGGATCTAGTATTACGTCCGCCTCCCTGAGTGGTCCCTACTGTTCATACAGACCAGGCAGCCCCACCTTCCGGCGTAGCCCGTAATACTAGGGGATCCTGAGTAACGCATCACGACGCTCAAGGGGTTGATATGAGCAGCTCGGATACTTATATCTCCTAAACAATTCTATCCATTAACGAGAAGTACCCTGCCCCCAATCTGAGCAGGGTGCCGCTCTCCGAACCAGATTCAACGGCAAACAATGACAATCAACACTCATATATCAATAGGATTTTCTTAATTTAAGGTAGCTTAATTTTGATACCTACCCTAGCAAAAAGACAAGCAAGTTACTGCGTACCTGATATAGCTCGGGAATTAACGGGGTTGACTGGGCGAGGATCTATCACTGTTTAAATCAATATTAAATTCACACTTAGCTTAAGCACTAGCTAACTAGTATAAAAGATAAATATATCAAAGAAATCCAAATAAATTAATAAAGGTCATAATAAAGCATTTAAACATCCTAATATATCCTAGATCGCTTAACAAGTACTTAATTGCTCAAATAACAAACTTCGAAAAATTTTAGAAAAAGTTTTTAAAATTCAAAAGCGCAGGGGATACGCCGACATCCAAAGCCGGCGGCTTTGAGCCGGTGTTTGATACTCTGAAAATCCACACTGCCAACGCTGGCAGTGTTTAAGGGTATGCCAACTGCCTTTCATTCTACGCCAGCGGCCTTGAGCCGGCGTAGAATCCAAAACCCAAAATTTTCAAAACGTCTAGAGAGGTCTAAGCCGTCCGCTTACCCAGATACGCGGGCAGCTTTGACATGTACGCCGACGGCCTTGATTCCCAGCGGCCAGTGTACCATATGAATGAAAGAACGTCGGTTGACTTTTCTAGCGAAAGCCGGCGGCATAGAAACTCAAATTGCCGGCATACGTTCTGAAGAACAAACGCTGGCAATTTTTATCGTAAAAACTGGCAGGGTAGCAAAGCAGCGTTAAGAAATTTGAATCCAACGCTGCCTCTACGCCGGCGGCGTTGAATTCCCAGGTGCCGGCGTACGTTCAAAAACAGGCCTATACGAAAATGGTTTTTATTTTCCCTTATTTTATTACAACTTGTTCATTTTTCCAAAAATTCCCAAACTTGATCCAAACTTTCTAAAGCTTGTTATATGATCCAAACACTATTCTAACAACATGTATCCTACTTCTAAGCATCAAAACTCTAATCATACTTCCAATTCACAATTCAATTACTAAATCCTTCAATCTCCCATAACATTCATCCCCTCACATCCACACTCCTATAAGATACAAATTACCACTCCATTAATCACATAATCTCATCCAAACTATCATCAATGCATCAAATCCATCTCACACCAATTATCACATCAAAATCATATCTATCCTTACATTTACAAACAACACATTATAGAGCATAAAATAAAAGATAAAGGTTGCATTAAACTCACATGATTGATTCTTGGCTTGGAATGATATTCAAATCCTTAAGCTTGTAATAAACCTTGGCTTGGGGTTTAAGATTTTGGGTTGAGAAAAAGGAAGAAAGAAAGAAGAAAGAAAAGAAAAGGAGTGTAAATTCGTATGAAAAATGAGGCTGTCAAAAAGAGGTCTTAATTTGCTTAAAATCAAGCCAGTACTCATCCAACAATTGTCATCAGGGGTATATTTGACCTAAGGTTAATTTGGGCAAATTTCAAATGCATTTGAATTGAATTTAAGTTCAAAAAGTGGGTTTAAAATTAACCAAAATTTCTGCCATATATCTAAACAATTCAAAAGTGAATTTACTAAATTCTAAACATAACACATGCATATTAATTTGAAAAAGACACACACACACACACACACACACACACATATATATATATATCATTCCAATATCACATTGATATGCAATTTAAGGAATTCATGGCTATTTCACAAACTTAAGTCCAAATCTAAGCCCAAATAAGGCCCAAGCCTTCCCAAATCTGCCCTCCTCAAAAGTCAACAACATTAAGATAGATATCAAAGTTCATTTGCACCATTAGACAATCCAAAACAGAACAAAGGAAAAAGAAAATTCGTAACTCAAGAAGGCCAAAAATTTTCAAGACCCAAATCAAGTTTTCTTGGACTCAACACACAAAAAATCCTTCCTCAAGCCTTTTATATACATTGAGGTAAGTTTATTTGATGTTTGAGATGCTTTATTTTCCTCTTAATCCATGAAATATGCATGTGTGGTATAATATAAGTAGTTGGTATGCTAAATTCTTATTGAAATGTTGTAGAGTTGTTAGGAAAGCTTTATAATGCTTGAGTTATTGTAGATAGGTTGTAGTAGGCTTTCATGTGGTTTGGAATTGAAGTGTTGAAGTATGATAAGTATTAGAATTGTTTGAAGTATGCTAGGGTTGGTGAAAGTTGACGAAGAAGAGTTTGATTCTTGTAGAGTAGTGTTTGAACTTGTTTGATGTTGAGGAGTGGAGATCACTCTTGTTTTATGTTGTTAAATGTATAAGAAGTGTTGTATGAAGTTTGCATAAGGTTTAGGACATGTTGGGAGTTGAGAAAAGTTCAATTTTTTAAGTTAAAAGTGTTAAAGTTTGAAAATTTCATGTTCAAAATAGGGAAGTATAAAAACCGTCAAACACCTGTCAAAATGGCCCCATTTGGAGGGGTGTTTGGAGCAAAAGGCCTCGGAAATGGCCCCGTTTCCAAGGGTGTTGTGCTCTCAGATCAAAAATTTCATTTCCCCTGAGTTGAAATGGCCTCCAAAACGGCCCCGTTGCCAAGTGTGTTGCGCCCTCGGATTTTCTTCCCTATTGCGATATTGTTTTGCAAATTAGTCATAACATTTTCATCCGACCTCCGATTGAGGTGATTCAAATTGCGTTAGAAATATTAAAAAGAGATCTAAAACTTTCATGTTTTGAGTTTTTACAAAATAAAAACTTATCAAAACCAAATTTTCATTTCTTTCTAGCTACTCCATTCTCCAAATAAAGCTAAAAGCTTATGTTTGATAGTTAATGTAATTTTATGATTTATTATTGAACTTGTATGATGATTGTATGATATATATAAATCATATTATGACTTGAATGATTTTAATCAAGATCCTATGATTTCCTAGGCTTTAAACTAGGGGATATAAGCTTGACTTAGGATAATATTGTTAATATGATTTGATTTATGTGAAACAGAGATAGATACTCAGTTGGAGACCCTCTTTTGAATTCCAAATCGAATCGGGTACACAATACTTTGATTGATTGTTGCTTAGGATAGGTATATACCAAATTGATTTTAATCAAAGATTAATAAGAGATATTGAAATTGGTTGTGCTTTACGTCGTTGAATTCGGAACCAGGGAGCGACAACCTTGTCATGATGCAATGGCACGGTAGTTTAGGCACTTAGCCCAATCCTTTATCATGATGTAATGACTCACCATGATGCAATGGTTCACCATGATGCAATGGTGGTTTCTTTTATTGGCTAAGTGGGTAGCTAATAGGGTTAACTGTATCGGTATATTCTCTACTTAGGCTCGGGAGGAAATAATATGTTTTAGTCCATGGTTATGGGACCGTTGAACTAATTGATATTATAGACCGGGATAAGTGGATTGTATAAAGGAGTGTGAACCCTAGATGAAGCTATCGTTCTCTATGGGTTAGATATAGGAGATATAGGTATTCAGTCTATCTATATTAACCCCCTGAGCAGCTGCTGTTACTCAGGAACCCCAAAATCCCAGGCTTGAATCGGAGTTTGAATACTCCAATGTTATCTCTATCCATCTAACTAAAGATAATGAAATGATGATGGAATGTTGCGTTGCATTTAGCTAAGTGTGCTTGGCATATGTTTTTATTTGCATTATTGTGTACTGGGCCTTTAGCTCATGCTGCTATCTTGCAAGTGACTTTGATGACGAGTTCTATGACGATATGGGCTATGGGACTGATTGGGAAGACTCTATGGATGACTAAGAGAGAGGCCTAGTATATGCTTAGGATTCCTTTTGATGTAAATTTCTTTTTGAAGTATTTAGGCTTATTTGTTATGCCTTGGAATGTATTTTGAGTTGAATTATATTTATAATATAGTTGGGTTGTAAGTGAGATCTCTATGTTTATATGATCCTTGGGAAGTTGTAATGTATAAATATATATTATGTATGACTTGTATATAGTTAATGACCCAACTACCTATGTAGTGGTAATGTTTCTAATTCAAAGCATATGAATGTTATATCTGTTTTAAATAGGTAGCCATTACAAACATCTCTTTTTAAGACGACCTTACGTATAATGCTTGAATATTGTTCCTAATATTTGGGTATTATGCGTGGTTGGGAGATTTGGCACACTTAATATTTGGGTTAAGTGGACCGGGTCTTTACAATATCTAATAAAGATAGGTCTATGGAAAATTCATCCATCACTCTCAACATTTTTGCATAGAAAAATTATCAAGGATTACATCTTGTCCAACCTTTATGCAAGACTCAAGAAAGGATCTCATCATTCTCTAGCCTTCTTCGTAGTCATCATGAACCATCACCACACCAACACCAACACGGTCTCCATTGAGACCCTATGCACAACCTTTATAACAAACCATAAATTGACTAAAGACCTGACCCACTAAATCCTGAAATTTAGTGTACCGAGTCCCCAACCACATATAACATTTTCATATTATATGTAAGGTTGTCCTAAAACTAATAGTTTATGAGAATTGTTTGATTAAATCTACCAACACTTTATAAACAATTTTTAAACAAAAGAAGATTGCTAATAAAAGCAATCCATACTTATATACATTATATGTATAAAGATTAGTGTCAATTTAAGACACTACAAAATTACAAGTTGTTCTTGGTACAAAAGATAACCTAAAGGGATCTTAAAGTTTTTTACAACTTAGGCTTATTTAACAAGCCTCGTATACAAAGAAATATGGTTTAAGCAAAAGCTTCTCCCAAAAACCAAGGGCATTCGAGTCCTACTCGTTCCATTCGTCCATGAACTTCTCAAAATCTGACCCGTAACCCAGATCATCATACAACTCATCTTCAATACCTGCAAAGCAGCAAAAGTAAGCCAAAGGCCCAATACGCAATAACAAATACAAAAATAAATTGTCAAGTTAACTTAATTCGAATGAAATGTATCAAAGATCAAGTTATTATCTTGTTAAGTTTTTCTTTAACAAAACAACAATAGGGTATTCAAAGCCCAGAATCACGCTCTGGGAATTTAGGGTTCCTGAGTAACAATAGCTGCTCAAGGGGTTGATATAAGCAGTCTGAATACTTATATCTCATATATCTATTCCATAAAGAAATAGGTTCATTTAGGGCTTCAAAGCCGTTGCCCGACTCTACTTAAACTCAATCCACAACATGAATCTAGTTCACAAGTCCCCATAAACTTTGAACTAAACCATGGCATTTCCCCCTAAGTTTAAGTAAACGTTACTCAAATACTATTCTCCCCATCAGCTATCCGCTTAACCATAAATGAATAGCTATTGCATCATAGCGAACCATTGCATCATGATAAAGTCATTACATCATGACTTAGGTTAAGCACCTAACTAACATGTCATTGCATCATGACAGGTTTGCTGCTCCTCGGATCAGATTAAACAGCATAATAGATATCCAGTTCATCAAAGTATTAAATCGAATTGAATTAAGTCAAATTTAATAATGTCTATTCCTAGCATACAATAAGCAAGCTATTATGTACCTGAACCCAATAGTGTATTACTATAGTCACATGGAGGGGAATCAACTGAAGAACCTTTAACTAAAATAAGAAATATTGAAACAAATCAAATATCAAACGTAGAACATATATACAACACACAATTTTAAGTTAACTATACAAGGAGATTCAATGTACCTAACATATAGTTTTATCATTTAATTCATACCTAAAACATGGTTATATAGCTTATAGATTCATTAGAAGACCATATTTGAAGTAAAGAAGGACAATTGAAGAAGGTTGAATTTGTAAAACTCAGGAGATGCGCAGCCTATTTACACAAGCAAAATTGAGCTGAACGCCAGCAACATTGGAATTATATGACGACGGTGTTAATCCCGATGTTAAGAAAACCAGTTCTATTCGCATTCAACGCCGATCGAAGGCCAGTGGCATTGAAGCCTTAATAGCTAGCGTAGGATTTAAAAAAAAAAACGCTGGCCTATTTCCTTACAAAAGCCGGTGGCGTTATAAGCAGTGTTAGAAAAATTGGTTCTGATCACATCCAACACCACCTCTATGCCGGTGGCGTTGAAGTACCATTTACCAGCATACACGCAAAAATAGACTTGTTGGAAAAGTGTTTTTTTCCCCTATTTTGCACTTTGAAAATTTATAACATATAACATTTTTAATCCTTTTTCAAACACATATTTAACTTCATACACTATCTTCTATCCACATTAATCATTCCTAACAACTTTGAACATCATTTTAATACATCAAACTACCTCATTTATATCAAACCCTCTCCTACTCTTCACTTCAAACTTAACTACTCAAATTCAACTTCAATCCTCACCAACACTTCTCACTACTTCCATAACACAAATAACAAGCTCATATAATAACAAAGCACAACCTAACATTTATTAATACATAACACCATCCAACTCATAAGACATTAAACTCATCCTAACATGGATTCTATATCTATATCACAAGAAAGAATAAGCAAGAGTTTACAATTTGCATTAACTTACATGAAGAAGCTTTGGCTTGAAGGAATTTGTTGAATCCAACAGCTTGTTTTTACTAAGGTTTAAAGCTTATGGTTTGAAGAAAGAAGAGACAAAGAAAGAAAGGAAAGGTGAAAATTCGTATAAATTTTGTGGGCTGCCAAAAGAGAGTCTATTTGATCAAATTTAAGACTTATATTTATCCTAAGTTTGACTTTTGTGGTATATATGAGTTTGGCTTAATTTGAGGCTAATTTGAATTTAATTTGAGCTTGAAAATAGGCTTAACTTTTTTTAAAATTCTGCTAACAATTATTTAGACAATTCAAAAGTTGTTTTGATAAATTTAAGCATAACACATATATATTAATTCATAAGAAACACAAACATTAATTATACTAAACACATTAATATACATAAAACATTAGCATTAACCTCATCACACATATACACATACATCAATAATTTACATTAATAAACATAGTATATCAAACCTATTTCTATAAATACATTTTCATATATCAAAATTACTTCAAACTTAATATTTAGAACTAGTATTATATTTACATAAAAATTTAATTATTGAATAAATTAGGTTATTTCAGATTATTCACAGAACTTCATAGTAATTTTGTGCCAAAACCAATCTATATGAATATACTTTATTTCTTTCACCCTCCAACTTAATCAAATTGTGTATGAAAATAAGACTTCATTTCATGTCTCTTCCTTTAGCATAGTCAAATTTATTTATGCACAAATTGCACGTGTGCAGCGTCCTCATTCAATGTGCTTTTTTTGGAGGTTATGTTGATGCAAAGAAGTTGTACAAATTGGGTGACATATATAATAAAAGGAGAGCCACATGTACCTTTTTCAAATTAAATAAATAAAATATTGGCATTGAATTTCCCTTTAACATAGTATAATGCAGTGAGCAATTACACTTAAATGAAATGAGAAAGAAAATAGTAGAAAAATAGTAGAAGATTCAAATTAAATGAAATAAAATCACTATACCCTTCCATTAATAATAATAATAAAAATAATAAATGCATACACGAGATCCATCAAAATATTACCTCTAATGTTAGATTACCGAAGCCAGGTTGTTAAAAGAAAAAACTCATGTCTCTATTGAAAATCAAAGAGTTTATAATTAATGGGGAGAAATAAGAGAGCAGAATGCCAGGAGAAAGAAAAGTTCCTTCTATTTTTTTTTTCTCCTTCAAATTCAAATATCTTCATTTCTTTTTGATAAAAGACTCGACGGGAAAGGAATTTGTGAGGGAGTTATGCGAGTCACTAATATTTGTATACGAAATGTGACATACATTACAAATTTAAGATATGTTGAAACCAAAAGATACAATGATTAAAATAAAAAATATTTATATGATATATTTATTTTATTCATAAACTGTAACAAAATTTTTAAAAAGGTGACACTTTAAAATGAAAAGATATAATGGTTTAATTGAAATAATTAACTTTTTAAATGGTACAACTATTAGAAATTTTTATATAAGTGACAATTTTAAAATGGTTCAAATGAAAATAGAAGATTTTTCGGAATTATATATTATAATATATTGTTACAGTTTTACATATGGCTATATGAGCTTCTCATCCTAAACTCCACTACGTAACATCTTTAGACTCTGTATTATATGTTGACAAGGACAGACCTACAAGGGGCCCAAGGGGAACCCGGCCCTCAATCCTCGAAAAATGTGCATATAATGAAGAGATGGGGTTTTGTACGGAAATACTTGTATTTTGAAAATAAATCCCAAAATACCCAACTATGAAAAGATATTCCGAAAATAACCCACCGAAAACGCATTTAAGGTATGCATTCGAAGTTTGAGTCACACTAGGATCGAAGTGCATTCGAAGATTAGGGTCGAAGTGCGTTCGAAGTGAGGGATATTTGAACGCATACGTTGTATGCGTTGAACTCATCGAACGCATTCCCTACGCGCGTTAGACTGTAGTTATGGAGAGAAAGCAGAAGAAAGAGCAGAAAGAAGAGGCGGAGAAACATATGTGATTGCAGGAACAATTGGTCTGTATAAATTATCTATATATATTTTGTTTTGGTTTAATATATATTATAATAATTTTTTTGAAGCACCATCATCCTGCTGCATGGCATACTTGTGGAATTTGCGATCAATTGTTTGTGGCAAACGATCATAATGCTACAGTTTCCACTAGTGATATTGTGGAGGTCAATTATATTTGCCAAGTTATTAATTTTACTCGAGGGCATCATCCTTGAAGATTTGTAGTAGCAATATGAGTACAGAAAACAACATAATGCTCATTACTTATTCCTAACGCTTTCTTCCCTACGCGCATTCCCTCCATCACGCAAGGACTGGAGTGGGCATGGGCGCATATACTGAATGCAACCCATCGTGTCTCGAAGCAGTAGCAGAAATCGACGCTTCAGGCGCATGGAGGGAATGCGCCCGACCGTCCTCTGTGGGGTGGACTTCAGCCGCATGTGGGGAGTGCGCTTCACTCCCCAACGCATATACCACATGCGTTCCATTCGATTTTTCCTCTGCTTTTCGTTCTGTTGTGTGTGGATCTTCGAACGCATACCTTAAATGCATTTTCGATGGGTTATTTCGAAATATCTTTTCATAGTTGGGTATTTTGGGATTTATTTTCAAAAATATAAGTATTTCCGTACAAAACCCATGGAGGGAATGCGCATAGGGAAGAAAGCGTTAGGAATAAGTAATGAGCATTATGTTGTTTTCTTTACTGTAGTTTTTGACTCTCATATTGCTACTACAAATCTTCAAGATGATGCCCTCAAGTAAAATTAATAACTTGGCAAATATAATTGACCTCCACAATATCACCAGTGGAAACTGTAGCATTAGGATCGTTTGCCACAAACAATTGATCGCAAATTCCACAAGTATGCCATGCAGCAGGATGATGGTGCTTCAAAAAAATTATTTAATATATATTAAACCAAAACAAAATATATATAGATAATTTATACAGACCAATTGTTCTTGCAATCGCATATGTTTCTCCGCCTCTTCTTTTTGCTCTTTCTTCTGCTTTCTCTCCATAACTACAGTCCAACGCGCGTAGGGAATGCGTTCGATGAGTTCAACGCATACAACGTATGCGTTCAAATATCCCTCACTTCGAACGCATTTCGACCCTAATCTTCGAATGCACTTCGAGGGTTTTGTACGGAAATACTTATATTTTTGAAAATAAATTCCAAAATACCCAACTATGAAAAGATATTTTGAAAATAACCCATCGAAAATGCATTTAAGGTATGCTTTCGAAGATCCACACACAACAGAACGAAAAGCAGAGGAAAAATCGAATGGAACGCATGTGGTATATGCGTTGGGGAGTGAAGCACACTCCCCACATGCGGCTGAAGTCCACCCCACAGAGGACGGTCGGGCGCATTCCCTCCATGCGCCTGAAGCGTCGATTTCTGCTACCGCTTCGAGACACGGTGGGTCGAATTCAGTATATGCGCCCATGCCCACTCCAGTCCTTGCGTGATGGAGGGAAGGGTTTTGTACGGAAATACTTGTATTTTTGAAAATAAATCCCAAAATACCCAACTATGAAAAGATATTCCGAAATAATCCACGAAAACGCATTTAAGGTATGCGTTCGAAGTTTGAGTCACACTAGGATCGAAGTGTAGGGTTTTGTACGGAAATACTTGTATTTTTGAAAATAAATCCCAAAATACCCAACTATGAAAAGATATTCCGAAAATAACCCACCGAAAACACATTTAAGGTATGCGTTCGAAGTTTAAGTCACACTAGGATCGAAGTGCATTCGAAGATTAGGGTCGAAGTGCGTTCGAAGTGAGGGATATTTGAACGCATACGTTGTATGCGTTGAACTCATCGAACGCATTCCCTACACGCATTGGACTGTAGTTATGGAGAGAAAGCAGAAGAAAGAGCAGAACGAAGAGGCGGAGAAACATATGCGATTGCAGGAACAATTGGTCTGTATAAATTATCTATATATATTTTGTTTTGGTTTAATATATATTATAATAATTTTTTTGAAGCACCATCATCCTGCTGCATGGCATACTTGTGGAATTTGCGATCAATTGTTTGTGGCAAACGATCCTAATGCTATAGTTTCCACTGGTGATATTGTGGAGGTCAATTATATTTGCCAAGTTATTAGTTTTACTTGAGGGCATCATCCTTGAAGATTTGTAGTAGCAATATGAGTACAGAAAACAACATAATGCTCATTATTTATTCCTAACGCTTTCTTCCCTACGCGCATTCCCTCCATCACGCAAGGACTGGAGTGGGCATGGGCGCATATACTGAATGCGACCCACCGTGTCTCGAAGCGGTAGCAGAAATCGACGCTTCAGGCGCATGGAGGGAATGCACCCGACCGTCTTCTGTGGGGTGGACTTCAGCCGCATGTGGGGAGTGCGCTCCACTCCCCAACGCATATACCACATGCGTTTCATTCGATTTTTCCTCTGCTTTTCGTTCTGTTGTGTGTGGATCTTCGAACGCATACCTTAAATGCATTTTCGATGTGTTATTTTCGAAATATCTTTTCATAGTTGGGTATTTTGGGATTTATTTTCAAAAATATAAGTATTTCCGTACAAAACCCATGAAGAGATGTTGTATGATATAATAAATTCGAAAGATTATAAACGCATGTAAAACTTGGTGAAGCAGTGGGTAGGAGAGCTTGTTGTTTTCTCCAGGCTAGAGGTTTGATCCCTATTTTCCACTTTTAGCTACTATTTTTTGGTTTCTCTAACTCATGCGTTTTTTTTTCCTGGATATAACTATTATTTATTATGGGATTTTCATTTGTTAAAAGTATTCTTTCTATGCGGATTTTTTCGTAAGTCAAAAGCTTTTGAAGAATTTATCAATATTTTTTTTTCTATATAAGCTTTGTTTAAAGAAAAAAGTTCAAAATTCCATAAATAAAATTTAAAATACTTTAAAGAGCTAATCTAAATTTTTAAATGCATATTTTATATTAGTCAATTACACAATTCTAGTTGGTAAAGACTTTTATTATATATGGAATGAATTGAGATGACCAAATTTTTCATTTTATATTGTTGTTGAAAATTGAAAAACATGATACTAGTAATATATACATTTATATATAAAGAAGGTTTTATAAGATCTCATTACCCCATTGGTTCAAAAAGTAAGATTATTAAACAATATCGTACTAAGATCCATTTCTATTTTATATGTTTTTCTTGTACCTACATTAGTTATAATTTTATTTATCTAATTTGTTAAGATAAAAAAGGAAATATAATCACTAATAGTTTGGTCTATATATTAAATATCATGGACCTATTTGAAGCAAAAGGACCATACTCCTTGAAAAATTGAAGTAGTGTTAGCTAATATTTTAACAAATTTATTCGGTTTATTTATTATAAATAATATGATCTTCTAAGTTAATTATCGTAAAATGTCATGTATATAATGCAATTTTTTAAAAATAACTTCTAAAGAGATTAAATTATATATATGTATATATTTTGAAACCAAGATATATGTTTATTTATCAATTTGCCACAAATTTATTTACGTAAGTAGCAATCATATGGATATAATTGCATATATGCCCTTTAGAACCCATTCAGTGAACTTTAATTACTTATGCACAACATTTTATGATATTGCTTATCATATTTTCAATAAAAGAAATATCTTGATCATTATCATGAAATGTTACATAAATTAAAGTAGTTTTTTTTAATGTATTTGATATTTTAGTGAGTATTCAACCACTTACTAAATAATTTTATTTTATATTATCAATAGTTTAGATAATGATTATTCACATATTATATATTTTACCTTGTTTAATTTATGATAAATGAATATCTCATAACACATACTACAGTTATAGAAAAAGTGGACGATTTATCAATAAATCCAAAATCAACGTAAAAAAGGCATAATAGTCCTAGGTTGGTCCCTTATGTTGATAAATCTTAACATCCCAAACTCAAACCATATAAACAAATGCCAAGTTCTAGTAATGGACAGTCATAGGCATATGTCAACAACACAATAGCATAAACTAAATCAAATTCAAATTAATCATTCACTGGTATTGTTTAATGTCTACAAGTACATAAAAGAATTTGTAGGTATATACAAATAAATACATAGAATGAAAAATGTGAAAGACAAACTGTCAATGTCATCTAGTTTTCCTTCAGGTGAAGAAATGTACCCCTTAACTAGGCTATGGCTATGCTTGAGTATCTAACTATTTGAGTTGTGTGTCATCTCAGCCCTTAGTAAGTGAGCTATAATGAGAAATCATATCCATTGGCATGGGATTCGACTTTACTTGAATGAGACCTTCCCTCGTGTCATTATGAGGAGCCGTCAATGCCTCATGTGTGAAGCACGTGGAGTTTGAAAGGCTCCATTGGAGCTCTCAGCTAGGTAGGTCTTAAATGAAGCTGAATATGGTGTGAATAACCAACTGGTCAAACTCATATGGCGCTTCTACTTGTAGCCCTTACTCCAATGATCATTACATTATAGTTGCTCATCTTCAAATGTTGTATAAGTATTACCTATGGTTTTTGTGAAAAATGACATGGAATTCAAACTTCTATAGCATCCACATCTTTCAAAGCTAAGGCACAATGCCACTTATACCTCCTACCTCCTCTATAGCCATGAGACTCATTAAATGTCTACAGTCAACCAATATCATCATAACTATTACTTGATTCAAAAGAATCATCGGAAACAGACTAATCACCCATTTCTATCTCTATGCCAATATCCCCCAATAGGTTCACTTGGTTCATTAGGTACTTGAGGCTAACTTATACCTAGGAGTGTGTCAACAAACCAATAAAATCAAAAATTGAATTCAAAAAATCAATCCAAAAAATATAGTTAACCAATTTATTAATTTCGGTATAAGGTCAAAGTTTTAACTTTTTCAATTTTTTTCAATTTATAAAAAATAGAAACCAATCTAAAATATATGTGCATTATATAAATATAATTAATATTTCAAAAATACAAACAGATAAAACTTATATCTTAAATAAGTTTTTAATTATTGTGTTATTATGTGTTATAATTTGGAATATAGAGAATACATGAAGTTTTAATTTGTATTGTGTTGGTATTGAATTTCAAGCCTTATAAATTAATTATAGACTTACGTTCTTAATTTATTAGTTTTATTTTTTTTATTTGTTAATTTGAATTTTTGAATGTAATAATGTTATTTGATTTATTAATTTGCAACTTTTAATGTAACTAAGAAACAAAAGGGCAAAAAAATTATGGTTATAACTAAAAGTATAGTTAATAACAACCTTTAGTTAACTATTACATTGGACCGTTAAAACCCACAAATCGAAAAAAATTAACCAAAAAAAGGTTAATCGTTAAGTTGGTTAACATTAAATGGATTAGTTTTAGATTAAGATATTAAAAAATTAATAACTTCGATTCATTTAAAAAAAAAAAAAGGGCGATAGATCGGTTAATCAAATCGTGCCCACTTCAAGTAATAAATGCTAGTACAGTGGAAGGGAAAATCCATAATTTAAACACATAACTTTCCTGCAGATTGCTACAGCTTGCATCTTATCCTATATCATTTTCATGTAAAGCATATCATTATTCCCATTCTCACATATCTCTATATACACCGATAGTACACCATGCCTACATGAAAATGTAAGAATTTACCACACATCATAATCATCCTTAGTAGGCTCGGCACAATAAAACACAACATCACTATCAATTACTAACTTATAGTAGTCTAAGGGATCTAAGGGCTTCAACCAAAAGAAGCAATTAGTGGTGCACTGAGAGGTGGTTCAGTACGGCTACTTCGATACTTAAGTTAGTAGTCGATCTTGAAGAGTAAGCAAATGTGTAAATGGAGAGAGAGAGAAGTCACCTACATTCCTTGAGGCCTCAAGTTTTATTTATAGATAATGGTTGTGTCATAATTGAGGCCCATAGAATATTCTTTATGCACATATTGCATTCTTAAGGAAGGGGAATAAGGAGAGTAGGGGTTTCTCATTGGTTGTGGATTTAGACCCAAGATGGTCATGGTGATCATCCGAGGACGGCAGCTGGGCAAGCAAAGAGTAGTAACACTGGAGAATAGTTGGGAGGTCTAAGTACCCTCATGGAGACATGACAAGCTAGTGAAGTTTAGAGTATCTCCAAAGGACATGAAGAACTAAGGAGATTTTCCATCAATGGACGATTGCGGTTGAAGAGGATCTCGGTTTAGATTCTTAAGTGGTTAGAAGCAAATTGACTTCTAACTTAGTGAATGTTTGAAGCCTATAGGCCCAAGTAGTTTGAGGCATTTTGTGAGCTTTGGAAACCTTGTTGTTGGGTTGTTTCACTAGTATTAAGCTTATTGGGACATGATTAAATAAAGTTTATCAACATATAGAATAGCTCAACTCAATTTGTCATCCTATTTATGTTCAAACAACTGCATATTATGGTCAATAGCTGATCATAGTTTACATCATTTGAAACACTAACTACTGTCGCAAGCTATCTATCATAGCACAACCCATCATTTGCTTCCACCATGTTTTCATAGGCTCAACAAATGATTCTAGCCTTCTCCATTTTTGCCCATCGTTTGGTAACTCAACATATACTATTAGCTAGTTATTCATGATATGAAATATATATCCATACTATAAGTCATTGTGGCATACACATGAAAATCATTTGATAAGATTATTTTAAACTGAACCTTTTGATTTTACATAACACCCAAGCAAGATTGTAATTTAGAAATTTTGCTAAATGGTTAATTTGCTAACTATACAATCATTGAGGTGTTTTATCGAATACTTATTATGTACACTATATGAACTCAACAAAATTTAATATCTCTTTATAGGTAAATTTAGTCAAAGGCTTCTCAAGCTTAGCTCTATCTATTTAGGATATTGATTAACTTGGCTGTCCATAAACCAAACTCAGCTTTAGATCTCAAATATGATCACAAGACTAAGCAAGCCTCTTGAGTCCATAAGTTTATTTAGATATAATTAATCTTCTTACCATCCCATTTACTTAGTTGGTTAAGTGTATACCTACATCACCTCCATTCTCGAGAATCTTGAAACATGTCTTAGTGGTTTAATGTCCACTCTTTCAATAACTGCCATAATCTCCTACGATCGCCATGACACATCACTGCCATGACACATCACCATTCTTTCAACTACCCACAATTACTCTTTTTATGAATACAGCAAGAGACATCATCAATGGACATTTGATAACACTTAAGCTCTTGCTCAACTACAATTGCAATTCACATTCTTATATGCCTTGCTAATTTAATCGTTAGAGTGATTGCACCAAATAAACTTGGTTCTCACTATCTTGTGTTTGTTTTGTTAGCTTAGGTCAATTCAAGCCCTAATCCAATCAACTCTACTATTAAAACTTTCACAACAACAATATCAAACCACTAAAACAACATAAATACTTTGTGCATGTATAAATATAGAGTATTATTCTACTAAAACATGTGATGCAAACATAAATTTCAAAAGAAAATCAAGGTAAAACGAACTTACATTTGTTGTGTACTAGGTTTTGGAGGATTTAGGCAAAAATCTTTAGCAAAATCAAAGTTTCATAATAGAACCCAAACGTAATGCAAATGCTTTGGCACAATATGATGTAAAAAAAGCGATATTAAGCAATTTAGAGTGTAAGGTTTCATGTTAGTATTTGTATTCAAGAGAAACGAAATGTACATGAAAAAGAAAAAAAAAAAAAAAGGCTTCAACATGTTGTTACTATGAAATAGTGTCACACAATGTCTCATGAGGGCCAAGTGAGTAACCCTATTGCGTAGGGTATTCACTCGGACCCTGCTCAACCGGCTAGAGTTCAGGTGGGTATTAAAGATCACATGGTAAGGTATAGATATCATTTCTTTGAAACCTGCTTTCTTAGGATAAGGCACAGTTATGAGGTTTTCATATCTTATACTTACCTTGGAACCTGTATTATATTACATAAGATATATGTTCAAAGGTATCATGTGTCCACCATGTTAAATATTATATAATATTAATATATAACAAATAACTAATGATATTCCACATTTAATTTTGCAACCACTTAGGTTCAATATTATTTTTTGTATACTACATTCTAGAAAGTTTTATTATAGAAAAATTTGTACAATTTTATTTTAGAATGACTTACTATTTTTATTTTACAATTATAGTTGTATGTACGTACTTGACCTCCCAAATTATATAGAAATGTTGTTTTTATTATAACACAAATTAATATATAGAAGTAGTTTCAAAGTTTTTTATTTTAAAATTTGGTGCAATTTTTATAATTTTGTTTAATATCATATAAATAATTTCCATAAGTATTTGTTGTAAGTTCCAACATTCACGCATGAATAGATTCTATATATTGTAAAACTTGTCATATTAACAAATTACTTTACAAATTTCTTTCCGTATATTGTTTATATTAAATGCATAAAAATAAGATAGTGTTATAGATTACATGAAAAAGATATTAAGGACTATATAAACTTGATTAAAAAGAAAGAAAAATATAGAGATTTCATTAAAAAAAGAACTTATAGGTTTCATAGGTAATCCTATAGGTTTCACAATAGACATTGGGACGGTTTCGAACCCGAACCGGAACCGCCAGTTTACGGTTCCAAATTTCGTGGAATCGAAACCGGAACCAGAACCGCTAGAGCCTAGGCGGTTCACGGTTCCACGGAACCACCGGTTCTGGTTTCAGTTCCACGCGAACCTCTTTTTTTTTTTTAATTATTCGACAAAATGAAATTTTTTTTTTTAAATTACTCTGTATTATATAGAGGCCGACCCCCAACCCCACAACCCCCCCCCCCCACGTCGAACTCCCATCCTTCCCCCTCATGCGCCCCAGCCCTTCCCTCAATTTATTCCATCTTTTGTGTGTGTGTGTGTGTTTTTTTTCTTTTTTAATTTACATATATGCGGGTCAGAACCACTGGATCCAGGTCTGAAATAACGGTTCCAGACCCGGTTGAACCGCGATTTCACGAGGACTAACCGGCGGGTCCTTCGGTGATTCATAACCGTCCTCAACGAGACAGTTCTTAGATATAGAACCACCAGAGATGATTCGAGGTGGTTTGCAGTTCGGAACCGCCCCATGCCGATGTCTATTTCATAAGATACTATAAATGATATGGTAGATTTCAAAGTATAAAATTTTAATTTCATATACCTTATAAAACAGTACTTCATATCCTACTGTATTCCTACACACACTGTAACCATTTACCTCCGGTTCTATTGCACCATTCAAGTATAATAATTTTAGCTTTTTGACCCCCTTCCCCCCTTCAACCACCGATTTTTGTTATTTTTTTCTATATTGCGTTTTTTTTTTTTTTTTTTTGGCCCTTTTTCCCAAAATTGCCTAGCCTGTACTCCTATTGGTCCCCAGAACGGAAAATACCTTACTCCAATCTGAGTCAGTCAGAACATAACACTGCACCTCCCTCTCCCTCTCTCTCTCTCTCTTTCTCTCCCACTTTTTCTTCTTCACAGGATTACAAGCAAGCAGAATCTCGTCCTCCTTCCTTCCTTTACTCTCCGCAGAAGCAATCTGTTTCTTTCGAATGGTGTGTTCCTGTTCCTTCTGTTTCATTTTCCCTGGGACTCAGTAACCTATCATTCACTTTCACATTTGATTATTTTCCTTGATCAGTGTAAAGTTCTCTCTCTCTCTCTCTCTCTCTCTCTCTCCTTTTTCTCTCTGATTAACGTCTGTGTTTCAAATTTCGTTCTTTTTATGCAGATAATTCTGTTATATGTATATGGCAACTCCAGAGACTGATCATCCTATGCCTTCATCATCTTCTTCTGTCCCACGTATTCGTTCTCGGTATCGTCACGGTGAGTTTGATTTAATTTCGCTTTCGCAAATTATTCGTAATCAGTGCTGTCATGTATGAATTAATAAAAGTAAACAAATAAAAATTAAAAAAAAAAAAGCAATAACGGGGGCCATATCAATTGTTTTAACTGATATGGTAGAATGTGATTAGTGGTTGTGAAATCTACATTGGCTATTCTAAAATTAGGGCTAAATCCTTCCAACGCTGACAACACAGACTCAAGCCAGGCCAATTCCAAAGACGAAATTCGAAACTCAGATGACAAGGCTTGTCTGTTTGGAAACCACATGAAGTCATGACACTGTAGAATGAATAAATTAAATTGTGATGTTTTGCTGACTTTTTACATTTTTCTTATTACTCAAATTACATGTGCTTCAAAGCATAAAATTTAATCGCTGTGAGATGACACAACAAAGCTTTCAAAGCTCGAGTTGCTGTTTGATGAGGACCAGGACTTGTAAAGGTTTAGGGTCACTTTAAATATGGATTCATGGTCATGAATTTGTAAAAGATGTTTAAATTATGCCTCCTCTGGTTGATTCCACGAAACAGGGGATCGGTGCAATTTAAATTGATATGGTTCTATCTTTTACTAAGCTTGATAAGGATGGATGGATGGTATGGTACAAACATCCTAGTGTAGCTCTCATAAGATCAATACCAATTTCAATTCACTGGAATCTTGTTCTATAGCATTACCCCAAACAAGCCTTCGGTCTTATTTTTGGAAGTTAATTTGTGATTAGAAGGCTTAAAAACAGCTTTTCTTTTGGGATCAAAAAGTAGAGGAAACAATCAACATCAAACCTGGATATTCTGTTTTAGGTCTTATTTATTAATCTTGAATTGATGTTCATGTCCCGGAACATAATCATCTGGTGATTCCTTTTATCTAACTGGGGACATTTTTCTTTTGGGAGTGAAGTCGATTGGCAGAACTACAATATTGATTAATTCTTTGTCCTGACTAAAATGGTGTAACACTTGGCTAGGCTCTTAAATTCTGTAGTTCCTAAAAGCTTATGGTAGCATATGTGTTCTATCTGGGGCTTAAGATGCTTTTGCCTTTCATTCCTTCAATAGTAAAGTAACTCTGCATTTAAAGTTGTGAAAAGGATCAAATAGCAAGAATCCCAGGGTACTCACTGGGTCTATCAGTCTGCTCCTCTCTTATGTTGCAGTCCTTGGATATCCATAGTGAATGTTCTACTGAGATATATTTATGAATCTTTTCAGCTTTTCATCAGTTTACCCAGCAGGACCTCCCAGCTTGTAAGCCTGTTCTTACACCAGCATGGGTGAGTCTTCTTTTAAAAGTACACGAATCTTGAAATTTCAATCAGCTCTTGACGAAACTTGCCTTATTTGCAGGTCATTTCAACATTCTTAGTAATAGGCATTGCTTTTATTCCTGTTGGCCTGGTTGCTCTGCGTGCTTCTCATAGTGTAATTTTCTTGCCCTTGCCTTAATGGTTTGATGGAGCATCATCTTATATATATATATATATATATATATTGCTTTACTTATTTTTGGGGTTTCTAGTGTGATTAACTTAGATTTGACTTTTAGGTGGTTGAAATTGTCTACCGCTATGATGATGACTGTGTACCAGGTATCTACAAAAGCAACAAGGTTGCATATATTAAAGATAAGTCAATATCTAAGAATTGTCCAAGGACAATAAAGGTAAGGTCTTTACTTTTACATTCACTATACTTTGTTATTGGAATGTTGCTTACCTTTTTGAGCTAAAGGTGAAGTCATGACCTCAAAAACATAGTGAAAACAAAGCAATCCCTAGGTTTTCTACCTTGAGCACTTCTACTTTTTAATTGCTTAGCATGACAATTTTATACACGTATCATAACCAGTTCTTTGTTTTTGTATTTAAGTAATATTATAACTAATAGTTTTTCCCCAACTCCTCAAATCATCTTGATATGACCATGGCTGACTTCAGGTCGATTAGTAGACAGCTACTTTGAGTCCATTTTGTCATCAGATCAAAGCAAAATAAAGGAGAAAACAGCTGCAAATCAACATCCTAGAATATTTGTACCTGTCCTGTGTAGGTTCCGCTGTATATGCACTCTTCATGAAGAACACAAAAAAGAAAGGCTTGACATTAGAACTTGCCACTGCTCTGTTAGAGAGGGAAGAAGGTGTAAGCATCGCTGTGATTGAGATGAGAAGTGTGTAGGTGAATGTGAAGATGAAGTTGGATTGTAATCAAGATGAAGATGGAATGATAGAACAGATAATTGATAGATCTATAAAGAAACAGAAGAAAAAAAGAATGAAATAATTGATAAAGATATGAGGCATAGTTTGAAAAGCTGGGGCCAAAATTACTTGTGCAATTACCAAATTGCAATGGTAAAGACACAAGCAACTTTCTAATGATTGGAGACAGGTTCCATGATGTAAGGACTTGTTTGCCCATGTTAAAGGAAAAAAAAAAAATATCCATTGCATCTCTCTCTTTCTTAATTCAACTAAGAACTACAAAGACTAGATATGCATTAGGGTATGTACAGCAGAGGTGCAATTTTTAAAGGGCAAGATTGATACATTATAAAAGATCTGATGTGGGGCTTTGTCATTGATAAATGTAGAATGGTCAAAACCAGCAGGCAGGCTGGAAAAAAAAAACTATAAATTATGGTGTTATTTAAGTATGGAATGATAAATGGGTTGTCCATTTTAAGATTTCAACAATTATAGGTTTTTGCAACTAGAAGAAGTTCTGTGGAGATGTGGAAATAAGGAAGACTAGAAAGAAACATGAAAGAGTGGATTTGTGTATTTGCTAAAACAAATTAGGTTAAACCAATCAAGTATACAACTGTAATTATACAATGAGAGAAGAAAATATCTATTGGACTGCCTGATTACTTAAAACACGTGCAGTTTTATCTAATTACATGAACTACGACTCCTAACTTGTGATTCATGGTGTCTGCCATGATTTATCTGCTTCTCTGAATCTCTTGCTGCTGTTATGCATTAATGAAAGGGTGAAAGTGGAGAACATTGCATGTATACCGTACTTAAAAAAAAAAAAAAAAAAAAAAAAACAAATCCATATTGTACAAAAATAATTACAAGAATACCCTTGTTATATCGCATAAGAAAGAGGCGATATATGCTTTTTCTTGTATCGCACCCAATACATTCACCCGCTACACTAAAAGGGTCAGTACCAAATTCAGTTGCATTTACCAAAAAGTTCACAGCTTCATCACTAAAACAACATCGAGACTCTTTTAACTTTAAACATACCCCGAAACAAAATCAAAACTTTTCACTTACATAGAAGAAGGACCGAAGAGAGGATTCTTTTTTAAGAGGCTGAAACGGCAGTCTTCCTAAGAATCTAGCAACACAGCCTCCTTCAAGTTTGGTATTGTTCTTGGGACAGTTACCAATATTCATAACAATAATGAAAACAACAATATTAGCCACAACAAACATAGGGATAAGCCACGAAGTCCATCGACTTTCAGATGTGCCTTCTTCATAAGGAGAAGAGGAGTAGAAGACATTGTTGTTGGGTTTGGTCTTATTCCCTCCTCCTCCTCTTTTGAGATCACGATTCAACATTGCAAATGAAAACAGATTTGGGGGTACAAGAAATTGGGATAATTGCGAATGAAAACAGATGTATTGCCTGGTGAAAATGCAATACTCATGTATCGCTCCTTCGTCATGCGATATTGACACTATTATAAGTTTGACTGACTACCACTGCTATATCGCACATTCAAGTGGTGCTACATGTACAAATTTTAGTATCTCTTTCCTAAGATGCAACATAGAGATGGTATTTTGATAATTACTTTTGTGCTATTTGTATGTGTATTTTTTTTTTTTTATACAACGGTAGACATGTGTTTCACTTGTGAAAGTACTTTGTTTAGAAAATTTAGGGTTGTATTTTTCCTGTGTTTAGGAGTTGTTGCTGTAATACATCATTCCATCAATAATTTCAGATTTATTTAGCTGCATTTCAGTTGAAATATGAATTAAGAACCCCAATACTCTTTGTGTAAAAATAGAATGCCCTTAGAAGCTTCTCTCTATGTGTGTTAGTGTTAGATTGCATACATTCCCGAACTCATTGTGTTGAGAAAAGGCATACTGATTCATTTGACATAGTTCTTTCTGGGACATTCCCCAGTACAAGCAAAAGATTTTTCAACAATCTCCCAGCAAAGTGCAAATTGGCTTATACAATGTAGAATCTACATTAAGTACATCAAAAAGACAACAAGTCTTCCTAATGATCTTTCAGTTAGATTCTCTAAGCTTTTTCAGCTTGCTTTTACCTTGACACTTCTTCGCATGGGCATTGACAATCAAGCATCTTCATTCAACAATCCATTTGTTGAACTAATTGACAAGATTGATTATCACCTTGCTGCCATCTTTTTATGATTGCTGCTTCTTGCTTTCTTTGTTGAGGAATGGAACTTTTAAGTTTTTCTCTAGATATTCTTGTACTTGTGGGTTTGACTTTAATTGACATGGCAAAAATTGTATTGCTGGGCATTATCTAATGAAATAAATGGAACAAAAAGAGCATACCATGAAAGTTGCCTGAGGCTTCTTCATTTGTCAGTATTTAGGCAGTGTTATTAACATCTAACTGGAAAGACAATATTCCTTGATGTGGATGATATTTAGTATTATTCAAAGTTATTCTCTAATATGGTAGCACAATCGCAGTCTGGTCATCTTTAATGGAAAAAACTGCCATGACCTGAGTTAGAAGGGCAGCAACGCCCACTCACTGATGAGGCTGACAACCACAACAAATATGACATTGTCCCAAACAACAACTCAGATTTGGTAATGTCGAATTGAACTTCCTTGCAACTGAGCATATGTAAGTTGAATGGATAAGACTACCTTGAATGAGCTCAGTCAAAGAAACTTGCAATTGATGACAGAAAGAAACTCAGGCATATTACCAGTGAAGTTAAGAAGCCTGGTGAGAAGGATCAAAACATGAGAGCATGCAGCTTGGTGATTGCATGTCACATTAACTTTATGAAGCCAGCAAAAACCACATTGTTTCTCCTTATAGCCAAGGATGTAAGGGATGCTATCAAAGACGCCTTCAGATATGGGGAATTTCTCTCAAATTTTTTATTTGAAGTTAAGTTTGCGGCATTTGAAAAGAGGAGACAGAAGTCACATTTTTTTTAATTGAAGTCACTTTTTAGAACTCATCTTCAGGGGAGTGTGTAAAGGAAGATGTAGATCCCAATGTTTTTGAATTGGAAGAACTTGTACAAGTGCAGAATTTTCTGTAATGTTCAGATCAGCATGCGCCTAAGACCGATCAACCCACCGATGAGTCTACGAAGATGGCTGATGGGCATACTTCTACCATTGATCGGCCCATTGATCAGCCTTGAAATATGTTAGATACTGATCCTAACTTAAAAGAATTGTAAATTGAAAATCAAATGCATTATAATGAGATTGTAAGTAAAGAGAAAGTGGAAGAAATAGTTCCTAATCCATCTCTTAATGATGCTTTGATAAATTTGGAATTGGAAATAAGAATAGGACAGAGTTTTCCAATGTCCAATGGACGAAAAGATTCCACTTTGAGTAGAAAGTCCTTGGTCTGTGATCCTTAAATTCAACACAAGGGAAGGGCCTAACTCGATAAATACTGATCTAATACCTTCTGATGTCTTTCAATTCTAGTGCCCGCTAATGCACTCATTATCCCTATTGTTCAATGAAAGGGTGTAAGGGCATTAACCAAGTACTTAATCTCCAATTTCTTGTCTTATAAGAGACTATTACCTTCTTTCTTTGCTTTTACTTTGCATATTTTTAGGTATTGGGATATTGAATAACACACAAGAGGCTCTAGTAGTACCTAAGGAGTGGATGACAAATTATAAGATGTGAGCCCTTGAGAGAAAACAGATGTGCAAGCTGGCTGAAGTGGGGGAAAAAACTAATAGGGTGCAAATAGTTGTTTATGCTCAAGTATGATAGAGGGGTTGCTCAAGAAACAAGAAACAAGGTCTGTAGTATGTGATTTTACTTATAATAATGGCGTAGACTACAGTGAAGCATTGTTAGAACTGTGTATCTTTTGCAGCTAATCTGCAATGGCTACTCCATCCACTAGATATGAAGAATGCCTTTTTAATAGAAATTTAGAGGAGGAAGTCCATTTGGACTCACCTAGGTTTTGTTTGTCATGATGGGACCAAAGTGTGTATGCTTAGGAAATCACTTTGTGGTGTAAAGCAATCCCCAGGAGCATCATTTGACCATATCACCTGATGTATGAATACACTCTCCTACCCCTTAAGCATGAAACAATCACATTTGTTCATTGAAGATTTCCAATGAAGGTAAAGTGACATTTGAGATAATTTATGTTGACATTAATTTTTATGGAGATGATCTAATAGGGCTAATGGGTTTAAAAGATAGATTAGCTTTGAAATTTGAGATTTAAGGATTTTGGAACCTTGAGTATACTTTTTGGAATGGACGTGACTAATTAAATGAAGGGGATTTTTATATCACAAAGGAAGTGAATTTAAGATCTATCAAAGGAATTGGGCTTGAGTGAATGTAGATCCATAGAAATACCTATTGATCCAAATCCAAAATTAGGGGATGCTATGGATGGAAAATCTATTGAGAAGACTTGGTATCAGAGATTAATCATAGCATTTGCAGTCTGCATTGTGAGTTGGATTATGCATTTTTTTTTTTTTTTTATAAATTAAGAATACATAAATGTTATCAATAGGATATTAAGACACTTGAAGAAAACACCAAGAGAAGGGCTATTATTCAGTCACAGTGCTTCGAAAACTATTGGTCATTATTGCTGCAGATTTGGAAATATCTATAGCAGATCGAAGATCAGCATCTAAATATACTTACTATTTTGGAGGAGATTCGATTATATGGAGTGAGAAACAGAATGCTGTGGCTCACAGTTGTGTGGAAGCAAAATATAGGGTTTTGTTTAATGACATTTATAAAATATTGTGGTTGAAAAAGATTTTGGAGGAATTAAGATAGCTGTTAGAATTTAGGTATGCAGATAAAGTTGTTATGTGATAATAAAGTTGCAATTGGCATTGTAAATAACCCTGTTCAACATGATAGGTAAAGCATATTAATAATGATAGGCGTTTTATTGAATAAAAGGTCAAGGAGGTCTTATATGTGTCATACTTGCTCACTCATTAGTAAGTGGCAAATATCCTCACCAAAGGCTTAGTTAAACTTTCATTTGAAGACTATGCTAGGAAGTTGGGGATTAGATATCTATGCACTATGTAGAGGGGGGACTATATAAATCCATGTACCTCTTAGAAGTTAGATGTTAGGACTTAAAATGCTAGACTGGGAACTAAGGACGAGTGGGGAGGATTCAAGCTTAGGATTTAATATAGAGTTTAGACTGCCCCTATTTTTCACAAACACACAACGCTTCCAACTAAGAACTTCACACTACTTTTATCAATCAACTCACATAAGACTCAAGAGCCACATATAAATGTTTCTCACACAATAGATACAAGTATGGTGCAATTACAATTAGCTGCAAACCAAATCTCTAATGCACATGCATTGCATTCAACACTTTATTTAAAAGTATTGAAAATTTGAGAGCAAAATGATAAATAAGTAATGAGTAAGAACACAAGGATTCTAATTGCATGCCCAAGGCCATGCATTTATAAGCCTTCGTATAATTATGGCCATTATGCCCTCCATGCTTGAATTTAATGCACAATCAAGCCTCTAATGGCTTTTACTTCCTCCATGTTGAATTCCTAAACCTTAGTTTTGTCTCAATAAAATCAAACATGAAACTTTCGGCTCAAAATTTAGTTAATTTGAGGTTGATTTGATTTTAAGTAGATATGGTTAGTTTTGTATTTTTTTAGGTAAATAGTTTTATTTGTTATTAGTATCTTAGATTTGATTAATTTAACATTATCTTGAACAAGGTCCTTTAATATGTATAAGAATGCTATCATTTTTATCCTTTTTATGAGTGATGATACAATCATCTAGTTTGTCAAAGTTATTCTCTGATTGTATGTTAATACTCCACTTTTAGGTGAACAGGTCCATGAAAGCTCCCATTTACATCTATTACCAGCTTGATAATTACTATCAAAACCATCGGCGGTGAGAGCAATGCCACCTTTTCTTTTTATGTCTAGTTTAATTGGTTCTATTTGTTATCTCAGCTTCTCCATTAAACTCATATTGGGGAAAAAAAAATTTAATATATCTAAGTCCCTTTTTAGGTCCATAAATTTGGATTTAAAGCCCATATTTCTAGTTCTAATTTTCATTTATTCTTATTTGGTATAAATATGTTTGTATTGTTATAATTAGGATACTTGAGGAACATCTTTTGTAGAGTCAATCCCCATTCATCAATGATTAGGTAGTCATGAATAAGATTGTGCTTGTGTTCTCCACTTGAAAAATATGAGAATTATTATAATAGAAGGTATCAGTATTTGGGGCTAAGTTTATTTGATGTATTATGTTTTAAGTTATTAAAAGGAGGAATAAATGTTTTATAAAGTAAATCAATTGAGATATCAACATTTCACAAAGTTTATTTAAGGTATCAATGTTTAGATTATTTTTTAATTAAATTTTCTTAATTTTTCTTAATAGTTAATTATGAATATCTTATTTGACTCACTTGGCAACACGTTGATTCTTCTTTTTAATCAATCAAAATATTGATATCTTAAATGAATTTATTTTCAATTGTTAATTTCTCTTTTTAACCACTTGAAACGTTGATTCCTCAAATGAACTTATTCTCAAACATTGATATAATTTGATGTAATTTATCCAAAGAGATTGTGCTTGTGTTGCTACTTGAATTTGAAGTCCCATCAAGTTTTCAATCACTTATCTCTTTGAATATCTGTTATGTTTCGTTACTTCATATTGGCACAAGAAATATCAGTCCTAATGAAAAAAGTCTGTCACTAAGGGATGTATGTCTAATCATCACTGATTTAGAAACTCTAAGAAAGATTCTCATCTATTAAATTACATTTAACCTTTTATTTGGTTTTCACTGTGCATCTGCAGAACAAATTACCATAAAAATGGCATATTGTGGAAATTAAGAGACAAACCAAGCTATGTGGAATTAATATGTGTAAAATGGAAGTATTGAGAACCGATTTATGATTATCCTTTCATACACCTAGATTCATTGATCTCAAGATAATTTCAGGTATGTTAAAAGTAGAAGCGATAAACAGCTATTATATGGGCTGAATGATACGAGTTCTTGTCAGCCAGAGAGCTCCAGTAATGGCTTGCCAATAGTACCTTGTGGATTGATTGCTTGGAGTTTGTTCAACGACACCTATACATTTAGCCATCGGACCAAAGATTTGAAGGTTGATAGGAAGAATATTGCATGGCAGAGTGATCGTGATCACAAATTTGGAAAACAAGTATATCCCTTTAATTTCCAAAAGGGAACCTTGATTGGTGGTGGGACCCTCGATCCAAGTATCCCAGTAAGTTGTTATTTGTTTAATCAGTATGTCTTGTACAAGCCTAGGATTTGGTTGGTTGATTGGTGGAATTAAATGGTATTTTTTTCACCTTTATTTCTCAAGTGGATTCCTCTTTTGTTATGGGCAATATATTGAACAAGAAAGTTAATTATATGTAACAGAACCACTCATATTTTCTTTTTCTTTTGTGGCTGTCAACCACTCATATTTTCAATCAGTTTGGAGTTGAGCGTGTTTTTTCTGTTATAAGAAGCTTGCTTTGAAAAGGAAATTTTGGAGATTATCTAAATTTCATATGTGCGCTTTTTCTCCCTTCCTTTCATGTTTTTGTATATCCTCATATACCAGAACAGTTTTATAAAATAAAATTCTTCTCATTAATAAAAGACGCTTGCAAATAAAGTTCAGAGCAGAAGCTGTCTACACTGATGGTTTCTTTTGTGTTCTATCTGTTCTCCTTTAGTTTTTCTCGATACATAACTCTTCTTAAGCTTTAACAGGTGTGTTACAATCCTTTTTGCATGCTCATATACCAGATTGGTCTCGATGCTTAATGTCCTCAGCTAGTTCCTTTTCCATCCTTTACACACGTACTTCATAGTGTTTCAATTTATCACCTCAAATCATAAATTCATTTTATCAGCTACCTCAGTGTCATCTTTGATGGTTATTCTTTCACATTCACAATCTGTCTACAAGTTTGGTAAAGATCGGAAATGCATGCTTATCACGCAATGTTCAAAGCAACTTAAGACAAGATAGAATAAGCTTGAAAGTTTTAGTTAGTGCAATAGGAACTTTCAATTAGCGGTCCATTTCCAAACTTATTCTGCTCTGCAAGAACACAAAACTCTTCTCTATATTTCCATCTATTATCTTTTAGATAATGTTTTACTCCCTATGCTAATCCTATGCATCTGGACCTCATATGACTTTCCCTTGAAAAATACACCATCAGCCCTTTTTCTTGAATGGATTCATAAAGTGAGGAATAAGTTCCCTTCTAGGAACCAGACTCTTCCCATCTTATTTAGGAGTCAGCTTAATGGAGAGATAGAAGACTCCATTATCTTTTATGCATGTTCTGCATTAGAAATTTGGTTACATCATATATAGATATATGAAATTCTTGCAAGTCAAACAACACTCAGTTTCATCAGTTTGTTTGGCAAAATTTCCTTATCAACAAGAAATTTAAAATTTTTTTTTAAGTCCCAACTATCAGGTTGACAAATTCACCTGCAAGTTAAATACATGTAGAATTACTCAACTCTAAGGTAATCTCCTTTCTGATAAAACATTAGTCTACTTTCAATATGTTTGATACTTTATGAAAGTATGGGATTGAGTCGGTGTGAATTGGTACATTGTCATGACTTAGCTCCATGAGCCATGTTCTTGAAAACCCTTGTGCAAATGTGTCTTTCACAGTTCACGTATGGGAAGAGTTTGAATTTCATATCCAGGAATTTCACCAAACCTTTAACAATTTGCTTCTTCCTTTCTTGTTGACGCTATATTTCCTCCAACAGAATATAAATTATGCAACTGTATTATAAGATACGTGAACTATGAATAAATGCACTCGTTCATTTTCATGTGAGGAAACATTTTTCAGTTTTTAGAAATTAGGTGGAACTATCTTACTTTGCAAGTGGGCATCAGCAAACTTCTTAAGTTAGATCATCTATATTTTTACCAATTTTGGTAAGAAAGTTTCAAAATTGTATTGCTCATCTCTCAACAAGTACATCAGCTTACTATGTCTCCTTGGTTGTTTTAATACTCTGTTCCTAAATTGCTGCATTACCAAAGTGGATAAATTTCATCCATTTTTCAATTAAATGCATGTTGGCTTTTGTTGCTGTTTTACTAACTGCAACATTGGGGATGTTTACATGTTTAGTTAAGTGATCAAGAGGATCTCATAGTTTGGATGCGTACTGCTGCTCTGCCAAGTTTCCGGAAGTTATATGGAAGAATTGAAGTAGATTTGCATGCGGGTGACGAAATAGAGGTACATCTTGTAAACAATTACAATACATATAGTTTTGGCGGCAAAAAGAAGCTTGTGCTCTCAACATCAAGCTGGTTAGGAGGAAGGAATGACTTTCTAGGCGCTGCCTACATCTTTATCGGCTCTTCTAGTATATTCATCTCTATTGTATTTTTATTGCTTCATTTGAAAAAGCACAAGGTTAACTGTTAGTGATTCAGTCTAGCCTATTGCCCATCATATATTCAGCTTCGATATTTGGTGCAAAACGAATGAATTTGGCCATTGTGTTCTTGTGTTCAAGTGAGACCAAAACTTGCATGTAAAGTATTACCTCTAATGGTTTAATCCACTTGTAGGTGAAAGCTTCGCCATCTAAATATACCTGGTTTTCATTTCACTACATGCTTATATTTTCATTTTACATTATTCAAGAAACAACAAAAGTTACTTGAGATGGTCCTTTTTATCCTTTTTTTTTTTTTTTTTTTTTGGAGGTGTGAGAAACTCACTTTCTTATATGATAATGTCCTTCATTCTTGTGCCTTTTGGGTGTAGATGCAGTCCTTTGCCACATTAATCGACCTTTGTGGGGAAGTAACCCAATGCTATTTGATGTGACGCAGCTTGTAATCCTGATGGATGACCGTAACGATGCTTGTAGTCTTGAAGGATGAGGAAAATGTGTGGAGAGATTCACAAGCATTTTCACATCGCATAACTCGCCAACCACGCAAGAAAATTACTCATTTTTTGCCTCTGGAAAGTGGGCCTTTTTAACACTTCATTTTTTATTCACTAAAATTACGAATGGAGAACCTGAGAATTCATCCCTTAACATGTTGGATATCCACAATTATTCTGTGAAGTGATTAAACATGTAGAGTTACACTTGCGTGAATTTATGTGTGATTTTATTTTAAAAATTCAAAATGTCTCTAAAAACACATACAATAAATAAGTTAAAACAGTATAGTTCGACTTGTACAAGTACGCATGATTTAATGGCCTGTACCAAGTAAAAAGGAAGAGATGCTGCAAAATCAAATTAACCTCACTATAGTTCTGCATCCAAGTGATATTGAAGAGATCAACACACAAATAGGAAAAAAATGTACATAGATATATACGCACTCCTGATGGCAAAGGAAAAAATAACGAAATAAAATGAAAGGTTGGAACTAGCAATCTCATGGATCCTATACAACACTTTTCTACTTCTCAATTTCCAAAGAGGGAACAGCAACAGTTCTCTTCATGGCTGGAAATCAAAATACTTTTGCTGCAGTCCATCAATCCGTCCATCAAGAATGCATAGAGCAGTTGAGCATAGGCATTTCCCCTCCTTAAGTAATTCTGTTTGGCTTTTTGGACAGCAGGGGATGCCAACCTATTGAACATATAATCCTGTCATATTTTCATTAAAGACAGAAAAACCAACAAACAATGCGCAGAAGAAAATAGGACTGGAGCACATATCATCCAGATGTGTCATTCCTTATATAAATACCTTGTTATGGAACAAAAGCAAATTTCACTAAGAGAAACCCTTCAGAATGTGTTACTTGATTATTTTCATCAAGAGTGCCTTGATCTATTCTTGTGCTTCTTGGACGTCTCCAAATCAATCACCTCTTTCAACTTCTCAAGTGCTAAAACATTCAAGAAAGAAGAAAGCATTATCTTAAAAGAGATACTAGAAAAAATCATTTTCAAAGGTATTTTCTTTTTACTTTTCTTCTTCTTCTTCCCATTTTCACCCCTACAGAAGCAAAAACTTCTCAATGCATCAACAGAAAAAGGGTGAACACGGATTGTTCCCTTAAGTTTGCTTGGTGAAATTCTTGCTCTCCCTTTTTTTAACTGAAGTGCTTCCGAGCTCCTCAATGTCCTAAAATATGCACTTAGGCCCATATTTAAAAAATGACCAAATCACTAGTGTTTGCAATTCCTTTTCCCTTTTCCTTTATTATTATTATATCTTTTTATATAGTTTTTCATCAAGATTTATTATTACATTATTAATTTTAAAGGTAAAACATCAAGAGAGGGGCGCAAGTGAAATGCTTTAAAAAAAAAGAGGGGCGTAGATGAACATTTTCAAAATAAAAGAAGGGAAGATGTGCACATTGAGTGAATATTTGTTTGTTGATGGCAATCTGCAGCTTATATAAAGACAGAAAATGTTTAATTCCATCTTTCATCAAAGGAAACTTAAATAATATGGACTTATTATAATACAGCCATGCATGGACAAAGCCTATTTGCAAGTAAAACTTAATTATGAAGATGGGCATAGAAAACAACACCAGTCTTAAGTTAGTGCTTGCAAGAAATTGTTAGCTCAGTAATTACCAGTTATATAAGTTGCTTGAAGAGTTTCGATCGAGCTGGATGAAAGGGGGTAAACGGGACATGAATTGTTGTCAGCTTTCTGTAATAGCTTCTTGAAACGCTTAACCTATTGGGCAAAATAAAGTGTTTAGGACATGAAACGATACTGCATAAAGTTGAACTACCACCTCCCACACCCTATGCCTTGTTTAAATTGGTATACAAGCATGCATACTGAGAACTATCACGCTTATCTTTCAGCAATTAATAATAGAAATGAACTTAGCTAATTTTGCTTCTTCATTTAGGCCGTGTTTGTTTTAAGGAAAACTATTTATTAGTGGAAAACATTTTTCCTTAAAAAGGTTTTCTTATAAAGTAGCATGTTTTCAAGTGTCTGGTTAATTTTATGAGAATAGTTTTCCTTCATTTGTTTCGTTCAAATACTTGGACAATGAAAATATCAGAATAATTAAAAAAAAAAAACATTCTATAATGAGAAGCAATCTACCTAAATAAAAAATATTTAAAAATTAATAAAAAATGTCAGTGGTAGTAAATGATCGATAGATAGAGCTCATAAATTGATGAAAAAATGACTTACGCTTTTATTACTTGTAAGTAGTTTTCCTAAAAATAAGCTATGAATGAGTCTTTATTTTCCAAAACAAGAGAAAATATTTTCCAATAATTGTCCTACTTTTTTTTCTAAAACAAATAGAAAAATGAAAACACATTTTTCTGAAAAATAATTTTATCAAAGCAAGCAGGGCTTTAATTTTTCTTTTTTAATAGGAAAACCAGTCATAGGGTGAAATCATTTCAAGGTAAAGTATCACTAGAAAGGTTGCCACACATATCATTCCAATCACATAGAAGAAACCGACCTCATCTTTACGCAATAGTGTGAAACAGCGACCGGTCATGCCTGCTCTTGCAGTACGACCAGCTCGATGTATGTATGTCTTAATGTAGGGAGGCATGTCGTAATTTATGACATTTCTTACCCCCTCTACATCCATTCCACGTGTCATTGCATCTGAGGAAACAAGAACTTGTACATTTCCTTTCCGAAAAGCTTTCAATGTCTTGCTGCAGATGCAATAACAAAAGATGAGAAGATAAATCGACAACTCAAAATTTTGCACATTAAGGGTACAAATGAAGCGCTTCAATTATCAGGCAAGGATACCAAAGTTTGAGCACTGAAGAGGGCAATCATACATCTATCAAAAATTTCAACCGAGGTTTTTGGAAACCACCTCAAATTTGGAGCATGGAATCCTATGCAATTTGAGCAGGCAAGTCTTTTCTTTATTATTCTTTAACCCTTCTTGCATTTTTCTTCAATAGTTTCGCTTCCTAGTTTCTTCTTGTTTCACTTTATGTTTTTACTCTTCTTTTGTTCCATTATTTTTCTTCTTGCATTCTTTATGTTGTTACTTTCAATTTTATTTAACATAAACCTCTATACTTTATGCTTTCAAAGGGGTTTATTTCTTTTAGTTATTAAATGTTCTCGCTGTTTATGATCCCTCAGGTTCTTTGCTGTGTTTAACTATATGTATATCTATTGTGAGGTTATTTTAAAAGCTTTTCTTTCTTGGCTAAATCTAGGAAGTGAATATCAATGACTGAAATTTCAGTTTGATGCAACTTGGATTAGTTTAATAGGATTGAATCTACTAATTTTAATGTGCAAATATCTCCTCATCAAAACAAGTCAGCCAATAGTGCAGGGATCACTTTAAAAAAATTCTGAAAATGATTTTCATGTTCATTAGCAAGAATCATCGAGCATTAGTTGATAAATGGAGCAAATAATGTTTGTGTCTTAAATTTTTAAGTGAGAAAGATTTCTTGATCCCATCTTGCAAATGAACTTGCCTAAATATTGGTAATTAAATGAATTCATATGTGGAAGATCAAAAACTGAAAAGCATTTCAATGACTAAATTGCTGGATTTCAAACTTAAGTCAGACTGAAATACCTCCTTAATGCAGCCACTAAACTTTGACCAGTTAATTTCACACAGCCACCTTTCCTTCAATTTTTTATCCATTTATATCCTTACAGAGCACAGATATTCTCCATGGAGAAGAAAAGATATAAAATATACCTCCTTACTGCTTGACGTTGAAGACCAGAATATTCTTTGATCTTCAGTTCCAAATCTGTGAAGAAGTTCAATAAGGTGCATAGGCGATGCGTTGACTCAACTGATGATGTAAAAACGATGGATTTCTCCCCTCCTAAACTTTGTAGAAGGGCGACCAAGTAAAGGGGTTTGAGCTTTGATTCGCATATCTGTAGATGGAATTCACTAAAATTAAGGAAATATTTATACATATTGATTATTAATAAATAAATAAATAAAAAGAACTGATCTTGCAATAACAAGCAGCAGAGAAAATGATAAGGCAACAACTTGCATGTTACAGCTACACATGCTGGATCTGCAAGTTGCCAACATGAGAATAAAACAAACAGAATGTTCTTTCAGAGGAGATCTCACCTGCTGCTAACTCTCAAAACCAACACACACTCCCCAGCTCCCCACCCCCGATATAACACACACACACACACACATAAAATTTAAAAAAAAAATAAAATAAAATAAAAAGAAAAGAGCTAACAGGTGTTCAACAATATCAGGATTATAAATATTAAAGAAGTTATGTTCACTTCATATTTCTGAAGGCAATGACATACAAAAGACACAAACTACACCAGCAGAGCAAACCCAACACTAGTTGCTAACCCATCAATACCCTCGCCTCATCCTTGAACACCAATACATGACCACCAGCATCACCAACAGATCCACAATGCTATGATCCCAACTACACCAGCAGAGCAAACCCAACACCAGTTGTTAACCCATCAATACCCTCAACTCATCCTTGAACACCAATACATGACCACCAGCATCACCAACAGATCCCCAATGCTATGATCCCACCCATTCCCTGCCACCATCTGAACCTTAGCACCTTACACCCAAACACTACTCACTCTAGAATTCTGATCCTACTTTCCAGAACCCTCACCCTAATTAGTTGCAACTTCACTACAAAAACAATCCATAGATAGTCAAGTCACACAGGCATCTAGTCCTCACCAAAAAACTTCAAAACTAACATTGGAGCATTTCCCAAATACAAACTCTCATCCTATTCACTTGGCACCCTCACCATATTCTGATGCGAGGGCTTCAAATTTGTGCTCTGGATATCCAAAACAAGCTAAAAGGTGTAGTTGGTGATGCAAACCCAATTACAACACAAGTCAGTAATTAAACAAGTAAACACAAACCGCTGATGCCAGAGCTGAACTATTTACCAGATTATAACTGCAAGATAGTATAAGTAGCTTAGTGCCCTGTTCCTCAGACACTTGCACCACTTTATCCCTTTTATTCTCAACTAATCCAACACTTTTTAAAGACCAAATCCTTGACCGAAGCCCTTTCAATCTTCCAAACAAGCACAAAAAAGCTCCAGTTTCAATTATTACAGGTTGTAAAATGAAGTTCCAACTTAAGATAAAAAGGCACAAAGAAAAGCTTGTTCTTTGTTGAGCTGCAATAAGTTATAGTAAGAGGAGTCAAGTCCATTGGCAAGGCAATTTAATTGTTGCACGAGAAGGAAAAATCCCATATCTTGTGGTGTCACATGATACAAATTAGCCAGCTAGTCATGCTGCCAAAGCTACCTAAGGCAGAAGCAGGTTTTTTTATTTATTATTATTTTTCCCCCTCCTCTCCCAGCCAACAGGAAAGCAAGCCGTTTGAAGTCAAATCCACAGTTTCTTCATTAAAAAAGGAATTGGAACCTTAATTGGAAAAGACTTAAGCCCCAGCATAGTGGCAACTGGTTCCATTTCTTTCTAATGCCTAATAGTATGGAAGACAGAAGTATGTAGAATAAAAGTTTCAAGCGCAAAACCAATGAAAATCTCATCTGTGACTGCTTGCAAGTACATTAATATTGTCAAGAAAGCAATAAGAGCATACCAGTTTAAAAGATTCCAATTTTTCAGGAAACCGATAACGTCTATCCCCACTCGACATGAACAATGGATGATGCAAGTCAAGGCGGGCAAGCTTGCTTGGATCTTGAGTAAGTGTTGCTGAGAGCACCATCTTCACAAGCCGGGGAAAAGGTTTATCTTTGAAACCTCTTTCAATGGCACTGCAATGATGTAGGGACTTAGCAACTTTCATTAACAAAAATATTGTTTTGGCAATTACAGACACATTAATATAGTGAATAAACAAAAAGGTAATCCTGACTTTATATATAAAATTTAACCAGTCAAGAAAAACAAGCAGGTTTTCACACTTAAGGTAATAGAAGTTAGAATATTTATTTATGCTAACACCAATAGTGACAGCCCAGGCATAAAATATTAATATTTTATATACATGTCAAGCTAATTTCTTGGTATTGAAGGGAAAAATAACATCCTAAATCCTTAAGGATGTGCACAGAATGAAGATGCTGTTTTCTCCCAAAAAAAGAAATAGAGAGAGAGAGATTTACTCCTCACAGAACATGCTCCAAGAATTTAATACCAGCCATCGGTAAGAGGGAAAGATAAGATGAAACCAGCACAGACCAACTAATGAAGTTTCTTTCTTCAAGAATCTACTATCTCTCTCCACATATATTCAAGAAAGATTACAAGCAGACTCCTTGTGAACATTCAAGCCCACACCACCTTTTTGGAATAAGGCATGTAGCATTGTTGTTATAAACAAACAAAATATCCCTCAAGGAACCAAGCGCAAGCAGTGGCTGTAGTGTAGATTTGCAAAACACAATTAATTTCAGTTCCTTTTCTCCAACCATTATTGTTTTATTTTTAACTTACTTCCGCACTGTTAAAACTTGAGCTTACCAACCCCCGGGGAAACACCACAAAAGTGGAAAACAAAAAAAAAAAAGAAGGAATTTTTATTGGAGATCACTACCAAGTAAGCTAAATTTATGGGACCAAGTGTTATTTTCTTTTATTTCCCCTTAATCTTCTCTATGTATCCGCATTGTATGTCGGGCAAAGTGTAGATCCTCTATTTGGCTTTTCTTACTCAAATCAACCCTTGGGCTGACAAAAATAGGGCTTCTAGTGAAGATCTTATATTTGACTAACTGATCAACAATATAACAAACTTTTAATTCAAACCTTTTAAATTTACTCATAAGTTTCTCTCAGAGATGCATACACAATCAATCCATTTACTTATTTGAATGGCAAATGTAATCATCTTGTATACTGACATTCACAAATATAAGAGATCCTTTTACCACATTCACAAATATAAGAGATCCTTTTGCCACATTGACAAATAAGAGATCCTTTACCTTGGTTAGCATTCAAGCTGTATCCAAGATGGCAAAAATGTAAGAGTCAACAAGTAATGCAAGCACATAAAAACTCACAATCTCCTAATGGTTCTTAAGGGACCGAACAAGGAAGGAGGAGCAGCACTTGCATAAGGCAAGAGCCCGTCCTTGTTACAGTTGGTCATTTGAAGCACGGTAGGTAGCCAGGACTGGTATGCTTCTCTAAGCAGCCTATCAGTTTCATCAACAACCTGAAATATGTTCTCTTTCTATTAGCAAACAGTTTACAGTATGAAAAAATAAACAGTATTTACTGAATGTTTCATCAAATAAAGGAACTGCAACAAACATGGAAAGCATGACAGATCAGATAGGGCTACCAAATTTCACCTCATACTTCTTTCTTTTAATTTTTGTGGGTAAGATTCTTTCCCCCACCATCTCTTCCCCCCCAACCCCCAACCCACTTTTTTCTAATTTGTTAATCAACAATATCATTGAAAGGTATCAAGAGGCACCATTGTGCTGAAACTTGAGTAATTTATTGGGACATAATTAAGTAATTTCCACTAAGTGACCAATTAATGCATTGACAATATGTTATATCTTAGTAAATATAAGAAATTCAATATTATCTTTGTCTTTCCATTGTGTCAATGACTTCGTCCAAGGGTATATATGTGTAACAACAGATTACCATTGAAAGGTATCAAGAGGCACCATTGTCCTGAAACTAGAGTAATTTATTGAGGCATGATTAAGTAATTTCCACTAAGCGACCTATTAATGCATTGACAATATGCTTATATTATAAGAAATTTTACATTATCTTTTTCTTTCTATTGTATCAATGACTTCGTCCAAGGATATATGTGTATAACAACAGACCATCAAATGGAAAAGCAATAAACCCATGAGTAGCATCCTTGAGTTGTTTTTCTAAGAGCAATGTCAGCTTTCATCTAAGTAGGTTAAACATGAGTCTATGAGCAGCTAAAAAGAAGCTTCATGTAGCTCAAATATTGCACTTTTTTATTTTTTTTGGGATACACCCAATTTCTTTCCTACTTGTACTAGTCAATATCTAGCCTATAATTAACTAAAAGATAAATAAATAAATCTCTTTCTTTCTTTGAATGCAGCTCCTTTTGGCATCTGTCTGTCTACATTATTCAATATTGATCACCTTGTACATGGATTCCAGTGGAAAGAGTACAGTTGGTTTCTATAATTCTTGGGCTTGGTGTATAAGGTGTGCCAAGTGAATATTAATTTAAAAAGGGAAAAAAATAAAAAATAAAAAAGAACCCATTGGTTTATATGTATGTTAAGTCCTAGAAAGGTTAATCTTATAGTAAAGTAAATTGTTGTTTTCTAAGTTCTCCTAGAAAATGACAAAGAGCAAAGATGAAAGACATGTATTCAACTTTTCAGTGGTCATAGCCTCATAGGTCAGCCTATAAAACAGGTGGGGTGTTTTCTAACTAGCGTCAGGAATATAAGTACTATTGAAATCAATGTCACTCAGGTGCGCATCTGTTTCATGTATTCAGAGTTCAGACCAAAGAATTATTGCAACATACACCAGTAGCTTCCTCATGCCTGTGCTAGAAGAACTTATGGACTTCCAGGTTTGGGGTCTAAATGACTCATGGCAGATGGGAACTAAAAAGAGAAATACAACAAGAGCAATGATCATAATGGTCTTTATGTTCATTGTAACATGCCTTGTCTGGGGATAACATTTTAGACCAAAAACAAAGTTGCAGTTCACAGCATAAATATAAGCAGTTAAACACTAAAAGGGCAATTTACATACAAGATAGCAAAGGTGTTCAAGTGTGAACCCTTCAGTTGAATTTATATGGTCCATGAGCCTTCCCGGTGTTGCAACAAGTATGTCCACTGCGCTTTGCAGGTGAGGTATAAAACCATCAGGGTCATAACAAATGCCTGCCTCAAGCTTGGGTCTCTTTACAAGTCCAGCAATCTCATCAGCAATTGATGACTGACCAACTGCTAAACCAACAGACAAACCAACCGCAGGTGCAATCGCGTCAAATACCTCCTTAACCTGAGCAGAAGATGGCATAGTTAAGATATTCTACAAGCAATAAATCAACAAAAGAAGACCAGCCATGAGGACAGAAAACATTTAACACATGCCACTACATTGTATAATCCACCAAAGCCTTCAACTCCATCCATATGCTCCAGTGCACCACTAAGAAACAGCCTGTCTTTTGGGTAAGATTTAAGACTTTTTTGGGGTAAGAAAAAACAGCCTGTTTTTTATGTTTTATCATGTCTGCTCACTAGAAATCACTCATATTCACAAAAACCACGGAAACAAACGGAAAAGAACACTGACCAGCTATTGATAGCAGTAATACCTAGCAATAAATCCATACATAAAATAAATTGAATCAAATAGTATCTTATTATTAACAAAATAATGTGCGTGTCAATCATAATGAGGAATCACATTATTAAGTCTAACCCTTTATTTATTTATTTTTTTTTTTTTTGGATATTACAATCAGAAATTAAGAAAAAATATATGGGCATTACTGGCAGCAGAAAGCTTACAAGAGTTTAAGCTGCAAAGCGGATCCCAAAACTCTATCTTGCACATTAAGATTAGGCAACTCGAGGTGTGTATTTAATTAATTTGTCGAGATGCCTCAGTACATGTGCACATTCTGTGGCATAAACTTGATTTTTCCTACAAGATGTGAACTTGACTAAAAATAGATCTTGTTGAGAATATGTCCCATTAAAAATAAAAATATCCACTTGAGCAAAAATGCGCATTGCTCATCATATGGCTTTTGGAAGTAGAAGAAGCCACTGGTGCATAAAGAGAGGGAGATATAATTAGTATAACTTTAACAGAGAAGATAAGAACCTGCAAGGCTAAATCTCGAGTAGGCAACACCACCAAAGCACGTAGGCATCTAACAGAGCGAGTTGATAGAACCTGTACAATCGGCAATGCATAAGCTAATGTTTTCCCACTTCCAGTTGGTGAATTAATACAAAGGTCTCGTTCAAAACCACCAGGCCCAACGGTCTCTTGCCAGACAGCAACCTGAACCGGAAACAGTGAAGAGATTCCCATGTTTTGCAAAGCCGCCTGCAGTCTAGTATGAAAGTATGCAGCAACTCAAAAAGTGAAGAAGTAGCCAAAACACATGAACCGAGTATTCAAAAACAAGACCTCAAGCTACCTCTTTCTTATCATCAGAGCTTCACGTGAATATGTAATAACCCCAGACATTACACACAGAAAAACATGTTAACTCTGGCGACTAGATTCAAGAGTTTGTCTATACTCAATACTGTTTTCTGTTTCATTGTCTTGTGTTGTCATCTTCAAGAAAGCCCACGTAAATTGAATAATCTCTAATGATTGACTGTCAAAGCCCATGGGTTCAAATTCATAGCCAAGCAAGATCACACTACTGAAATACTTAATATATCAATTTTAATGGTCAGGATATTAACTGGTCGGTCAGGTCAACTTAATAAATTATCAGATCTCTTCATTTCCAGCATCAATACCAGCAGAACAAACACCCGATAACAACAAGGTATTTTTTTTTCTCCAAGTTATGACGCACATTGTAGTACTTATCATGGTCATATATCAGCATAATAATTAATAATAGCAATTTCTGGAAAAAAAAAAGCCAACAACATCATAGAATTTCATCATAACAACAAATACAGGATTCTGAAAAATGTTGTCCGTGAGCTATCCAATTGTGCGTAACTCTTTTTTTCTTTTTTCCTGTTATCCATGGATTCGCAGCAGAACAAAAAATGCCGGCATAAGTTTGATGTAAATTTAATAATTACCTGGAGTCTACAGAAGGAAGAAGATGAAGAGGACGTTCTTCGAAAAGACTGATGTCCACTGGACTTCTCATCCATGGCAAAACAGCCGTGCTCTTCTGTTTTTGCTTCTTCTCTCCTTCTTCCTCCATTTTGGTTTGCTTTGTCTACTTCTCTTTTCACTAATGGTTAAGTTCTGGTTGTAGTTATAGGAAAAACAGACTAAAACCCACTAAAACCCTAGTGAAGTTCTTTCCCTTCTTTTTTCCACGGTAGTGCGGGATTGGCGCTATTGCGGAGTTTTATTTTAGGGAAAAGGCCAAAAAATATTCCTAATTTTAAAAAAAAAATGAACACTGAAAAGAAAGTATCCGGTTTTAGGTAATCTGACTCCGTCTCTTAGAGACGGGTCACCAACTTAAGATCTCGTCTGTTGAAGAGACGAGATCCTTAGTATACAATATCATTTCTTCAATAGACAAGGTTAGCGAGAATTAAATCTGCAACACAGCTTCATCTTCCTCATTTGGCGTGTGAAGAAAATCTCAAATTCGAAAATCCCTAATCGAAACCTAGCCCCTAATTTCCCAATTATGATTGACACCAAATCGGGGCATTCATTGGAGTTTGATCGATTGTTAAGTATTGGGAAAGTGATAAGATCATGTGGAAGTGAATAATTTGTGCGAAAAATCCCGAAAGCGTGCCGAAATCAATAGGTAATTTGATTTTCAATTTTGCATGAATTTCTAATAATTGTGATTGTTGATAAATATTGTTTTATCCGGTCTTATAATTCATTCATTCATTTCATCGTATTCTTTTCTTTACATTTGAATTAATTGTGTTACTTATGTATACGAGCTTTAGATTATGTTCATTAAGTGCTTTCTTTGTTTGTTCCTTTTCTTTTGAACAAAAAGGTACCAAACATTGCATAAAAATTTTTATGTTATTTTTACTGCCTTATTTATATATTTGCTTTGTTTTTCTAATATAGAAGAAAATAATCTATCGAGGCTATACGGTATTAAATGAAGTATTAGAATTTTAATTATATATTACTTTCTCCGTGTCAATAAATATAACTAAAAATATAATTGAATTTTTATGTAAAGTTCAGATAGCAAATCTAGCATTTACCCTTTATTAAATTTGCAAAGGAGCATGATGCGCGATTGATCTTGATGATCTAAAAATTAAAAATAAGATTACAAGTTACTCCGAAACTGTTTGTCAAAGAAAATCAAATTCTTCTTTCTAATTGATTTAAAATACAACATGCACATTGATAATATACCATTGGAAGACTGGGTAAATATAGTAACATTAGTAAATATGCTTAAATATTATATGAATGCGATAGATAAGTGATGGTGCGGATTTCATGTATTCACCTTATGTTTTATGAGATAACAGGGTAGGTGAGGAGAGGAAATGGATAAGGCAAAGTTTGTATTATACGATCATGGCAACATTGTCGAGGGGAATGATGGTTTTGGTTATAATAAGCGGTCAGTTGTGGTGGTCAGTGTTAGTAGGAATTCAACATATGAGGAAATAGTTTGCATAATTTTTAATAGACTTAAGGTAAATATGTGTACACATCGGATTGAGCTGTATCCTAAGATAGTTATTAGAGATAGGCCGCTACGCTATAATATTATTCCAGTGACTAATGATGAGGCTACACATGAGATGTTGATATACATTGAGGGGTCGGTGCCTATATATGTGCAGATATTTGAGAATTATCTGCCTCAGGCACTTGCAGGGGAAATAGGTATTGATGGAAATGTTGGCAACCAAGGTTTGGTAGACTTAAACTTAACTCCAATCCAGACAATAAGTAGCGCACAGGTGCAGATGGGTAACTTTGAAAATATTGCAACGGATTGGGCATGTGATCAGGATATTGATATAATGCAAGACTCATCGGTAAGTGAATCTAATGATGACTGTGGTGATGATGGAAATGATAATTAGGTAGCATTTCCCCAGGCAGATGATGTAACCGGCATACAGCGTAATATAAATGATTGGCACCGTTTTGTGGCTCCCACAAACATTGATACAATTGGGAGCTCAGTGCTGGTACCTTTTTTCATTGCTGATGTTGATAGTGGTTATATTACATTTGATGCTAAGTAAGAAATAAGTGCTGGCAATTAGAGTTTCAGCGATGAATTCAAGGTTGGGATGCGGTTTAAGACTAAAAATCATCTCATACGAGTAGTTAAAATATGGCATATATTAAATCACTACAACTTCAAGTTGGCGGACTCGAACCCGAGGTCATGGGTAGTTAAATATACTAATGTTCATAATAGGGGTTGCAAGTGGAGACTCAAAGGCTATTGTAAGAAGCATGGTGGGTGGTTTCACATCACCAAATATGAAGGACCTCTCACCTGCTTTGATGAAATCATTGGACAAGACCACTTTCGGTTAGACTTGACTAGCATTGTTAGGTGCATTATACTGGAGATTCGTAATTCTCCAGATGTGAGAGCGAAGGACCTGCAATTGACCATCTTGAAAGAGTTTGGTTACAATGTTCATATGAAGAGGATTCGTGAGGCGAAGCGAAAAAGCTATTAACAGGTGTATGGAAGTTGGGAAAAGTCATATCTTGAGCTCCTACATATACTAAATGTGATAATTAAGGCAAATCCAAGAACAAATGTTGAGTGAAGAACTGTGGATTCGGATACAGTAAGACACGTATTCCTTGACAAACTGTTTTAGGCGTTTGCCATTTGCATTAAAGCGTTCGAGTATTGCGGGTATGTTTTTTATATATGCTTATATTTACTTACAAATGATTGATATTTATGAAATAAGTTGTATCCGTTAATTGTTTGCAGACCCACAATGACAATTGATGGGACCTTATTGTATGGCAAGTATAAGAAGAAACTGCTCATCGCATAGCAGTAGATGGGCCAAATCATATAGTTCCATTAGTGTATTGTCTTGTCGATGAGGAGAAAGAGGACTCATGGAGTTGGTTCCTTGCAAAATTGCTGGAATATGTTATCAAGGATCGTTCAAACATCTGCTTAATATCTTATCGAAATGCCGGCATTAAGAGTGCAGTTAAAGGCGAGCATACTGTGTGGCCTAGAGGGTGGGCATGGCGGTGGTGTATCAGGCATGTTGCTAGCAACTTCAACTTGAAAGCAAAAAATAAGGAATATAAGGAATTAGTTAAGAGAGAAGCATACCAGATGTAGATGAGAAAGTTTTATGGTTACTTTAATGTAGCAAAGCAAAATAGTCCATGGATGTTGAGATATTTTCACGGGCTGCATCCATGTAGGTTGACTTTATCTTATGATGAAGGCGTAAGATTCGGAATCAGTACAACAAACATGGCTGAAAGTTGCAATTCTGTGCTAAAAGATGTTCGGTGTTTACCTATGGCAGCATTAGTAAAGAAAACATTCTACAATTGCAACTCTATATTCAACAGACAAAGATGGGAAGCTAGTGAAGCAATGAGTTCGGGTATGTTGCTTACACCATATGCTGCAACGAAGTTTAAAAGGTGGAATAATGTTGCAAGTGCCCATCGACTAACGAGTTTCAACTGCCACGATCAAGTATTTGAGGTTGTAACGGCTCCCCACCCTATAATGTATCGACAAAAGAGAGATCATATTCGCAAAGTGGAGTTGCAAGCATGTAAATGCACATGCAATAAGTGGCAGACATAGAATCCTATGTTCCCATGCAATGGTAGTAATGGGAACTCTGCACATGGATTGTGTTAGCCAAGTAGGGCAATAGTACAGATGGGAGAATCAGTTGCGGCTATATAGGCGATCCTTCGTATCTGCAACAAATAAGGCTAATTGGACTCCTCTCGACATTCCAAAGTGGTACCTCATCCCAGGACTTATTAGGAAAAGGGATAATCTTAGAGAAAAATGAATCCAGAATGAGATAGATATTCGAGATGGCTTACGAGGTTACACATGTGATTCGTGTAGGCAGACAGGTCACAACATCAGAAGTTGTCCTAGTAGGCGAGTGGCTAGTAGGATCGTTACGGGGTAGTCGAGTTGTAGTGGTATTTTTTTTGTTCATGTCATTTCTTTTGCTACATCTACATCCCATACTTCATGTATTCTTGTTTCTTCTTTTACTTATGCTTCTACTAACACTATTTCGTAATTTCTTCATTGCAGATGGATTCGAGACCGCTCGATGATTCCATCCTTACAAGGTAGCCTATTCACAGATCGAGGCTGGCATAGGAGGGACATGTAAGATTATTTCCTCATCCAATTACATATATCATCCACACACAGATCAAGTAATGATTTCTTTTCAAATGCAGGAGCATGTAGTGTTATATTGTCGCTGTAGAGAGGCAAAGCCCAAACGGCAGAACGGCACGTCTATAGACTTAAATGAGAGACTTGTTCCACTTCTATCGTATGCAGGCTTCATAGATGCTGCTCAGATACCGTTTGTGCAGTTAGATTGGCACCTTATTATAGCTCTGGTGGAAAGATGGCATCAAGAGACACACACGTTTCACATGTCGACGGGGGAGTGGATTGTGGCGTTATAGGACATTGCTGCACTCACCGGATTGCTTGTCAATGGCCATGCAGTTACCGTCACATCTCGAATTGATTGGCCGGAGTTATACCACCAGTTACTAGGAGTTAAACCACAGCCGATGTGGACATGGATGGTGGCCGGCTGAAGATGCCATGGTTGGATACATATTTTAGAGAGCTACCTGATCATGCAGATGACATCACTATGCTAAAGCATATATTCTACTGCTACTAGGAGGCTTCATTGTTGTAGATAAGTCATTGAATATGGTTTACATTATATATCTCCAACTGCTCGATGACTTAGAGAGAGCAGGGTAGTTAGCATGGGGAGCAGTTTGCTTGGCATGGCTATATAAATGGCTATGCATGGCTTCTTATGTAGAGACAGGTGACATTATAGGACCCCTAGTAGTCCTCCAAATCTAGGCATGAGAGCACTTCCCACACATTGCTCCACTAAGATGACAGATCGCTTCAGTTACTGCGAATCGCCCATTGATCAGTTACTGAGGTGCTACTTTCGATGTCACTCGATCTCCCACACATTTGATATTCGAGTATAGGAGGTGTTTCAATAGATAGCTCCTCAGCCAGGCATCAGTTCATATATATAATGTGGTTACATGTATATAGTTATGTCGTATTTACTTACTTATCAATACTATACTTTTACTTCTTATACAGGTTGTTTAGGCCCCCTATGTCGTTATTATGGTTTCCCTCCCTGCTTACTGCCGGACAGGGAGTGACATATGGCGTGCTCGAGTCCTCTTGGTTTGCTTTCACATTGTCAAGCACTACTTGTTAGAAATAATACACAATGAATACTTAAGAGGAGGGTGAATTAAGTATTACAAATTTTTCTGTTTTATCAAATCAGATTAATTAACTAAGATAAGACAAGAGTAAACTTGAACAAACAGATGTAGTAGAATAAACTAATTAAAACTAATTAACAAATAAGCACACAGAGAGAGAAAGAGAAGCGATACAAGGATTTAACGTAGAGTTCGGCCTACTGCCTAGTCTCCATAGTGCAAATGCCTCAAATAGTACTTGTACCACTATATTGATTATTCCAAAGTCAATACACCTCTTAGACGAGGAATTACAGCAAAGGCTATCACAGTAGGACTTTGACAATTGCCTTTCACAAAGGACTTCCACTTGATAAATCAAGTTTTGTGCTGGTAACACACGACTAAACTTCAAATGCCTCCCACTGAGGACTTCCCGTTTAATTGCAATTAGGACGATACTGCTAACTCCAGATCGGATTTCAAATGCCTCCTACTGAGGACTTCTCTTTGCCTTCCACGAAGGACTTCCCACCTAATCGCAATTAGGACGATGCTGGTAACTTCAGACCAGATTTCAAATGCCTCCCACTGATGACTTCTCTTTGCCATCCACTAAAGACTTCCTTTGCCTTTATGAGGACTTTTCTTAATGCCTTACACGAGGACTTTACTTTACCTCCACTAAGGACTTTTCTCAAACAACTCATATATGAGTAGATTTACAAACTGAAAAACTCTTAAGGAAATATACAAATTTCCTTTACAAAGAAACTCTCTTACTTGAACAGGTTTGCAACAGAAAATACTTTAGGAATTTTACAAATTCTTTTTACAAACTAAGCTCCTTAAACAAGTAGATAATTAACTTTTGTAAATCTTAAACAGTGCTAAAAAACTATTGTTTAGAGTGTATCAGCAAATTTCAAAACAACACACTAATTGTTATCTTAAAAAAATTTACAAATTAACGAGAACGATAACAAAAACACAAGTAAAAAAAAAAAACTTTACAGAACATTGTTTCCATTTTTACTGTGCATTCAAAAATCTAATATTTTTTTCTTTCAAAGAGAAGAGAAAAATTCTATTTATAGCTCTTGATAAAAGTTTGCCCGTTATCAAAAAGTTTATGAAAACCTATACTTGTGTTTAATATACTTAACGTTTTAATAACGTGTAAAAGTCAAAAGCAGTAAAAGAGCATTAAATGTGTCTGACACATGCATTAAATGCATTCCAACAGCTCTTTTCTTTCCAAAGTTAAGTGCAAACTTTCTGAAGTTAAGGTCTGAGGTCGAGGCCTAAGTTTTAGCCCTTGACTTTATAAATTTCGCCGAGGACAAACTTTCTGAAGCTGAGGGCAAAATTTCTAAGGTCAAGGCCTAAATTTCAGCCCTTGACCTTATAAATTTTGCCCAAAACTCTAGCTATTGACTTCATAGTTTTGCCTAAAACTTAGTTTTTGTCTTTATATGATGAATAGTGCCTCCACCTTTCTTCTACTAGGTTTGATAGTTTTGTCTTGACTTTTCTTCAACTTTTTGTTTTGTTAAAACTTAAACAATAGTAGAACAAATGCAAAGCATATATATATATATATATATAAGTATTTAAACAATTAAGGATATTTAAATAATTAATTATGTAATATATTCTCATCAAAATCATTCGTGAACATAAAGTTCAACACTATTAACTAGATAGGGTGCTCAGACAGTTTAGTGGTTTCCAGAGGATTCCCGACCATCCAGTTGATATGAGAGCCCTACATGAGATAGACTTACAAGAGCGTTCTGAGTGGAACTAGGTGTAAGAGCAGCCAAGTGAATAGCTGAGTGGGATGGCAAGCGAGATTGCATTGTCCAGGTACCAGACCTTCCCACTAGCACATCTGTAGATTATTTTGACCGGTACTATGCAATCACCAAGCGTTGGATTAGTTGTACAGGGGTCATTATTCGGTATAAGGTAAGTTTACTAACTACATAAACAATATATGGATTTAAACTATGTTTGTTTAATTGATCTACTTGTCTCCCATTGCTTGCAGACAGATTTCATCTATAGAGTCACGAACATGCCACCAGAGGACACTCCATCCACTGCACGAAATGTCATTTGTGTAGTGGATGAGTTTATGAGACTTAACTTGAATGATCCACCGCCAGCGCCTGGTCCATCACCAGCACCAGTACTAGGACCTGAAGACCCACAACCTCGGCTTATATAGAGACAACGTCTAGCTAAAGAAAGGCATAGGCATGGACAGGGATGGGATCAAAAGCGAGGGCGAGCCAAATGTATCCATATAAGAGACAAGCCTTCGCCCTCGCATAAGCACACATCGAATGAGCCAGGCCTTCCACTTTTTCTTCATTTTGAGCCTAGTCCATCATCTTCATCAAACCCTCATGGCAGATATAGCATACATCGAGTTCCATACCCCCCTCGCTCCACAGAAGAGGCAACCATCACCGTCACATGATATGAGGAAGGGACTCACCCAGGTGGAGCCAGACCCAGTCCCATTTCATCCATATGGTGCTAAGTGGAGATAGGGATGTCACACTCACTCAGGTAGATCCTACATGGAGCTTCCTCATCAGGGTGTCCACCAGTGTATACCATTCCCCCGGACTTTTGTTAAGCGAGGATGAGGGGGGTGGGGCACCCAGCAGTAACTGCTTTATAGATTTTTATCTTTTATGATTCATGTATATAGATTCTTCTTTTCTCTCATTGGTGTTTGTAGTTGACATAACATTCATGTACTTATCACATCATTCCTTCGGGTCTTCCATATTCTGAATTTTCTTATGTTTGATGTGAATGATTTTACAATTATGCTATTATAGAATGAATTGGATTTGACACTGAATTTTTTTATGGATTGGGTTGGGAATACTTTTGTGGCTGGGTTATAAAGTCTGTAAGTTGTTTAGCCATGATGGATGATGGAATGAATGATTAAATGGTTATTTCTTTATGATTTTGACAGGTTATAAACAATTAATATGTAATCAGGGGGTAATTTATGATTTTCAATGAAGGTGGGTGGTGGTAGACCTGACCGTCTCTTGGAAAGACAATTGTTGTATTACTATGAACCTTGTTCTTCAAGAGACAGATCAAGCCAAGAAATTGACTCGTCTCTAGAAGAGATGAGATCAGATTGCCTAGATCTAGGAATATTTTCTTCCTAGTGGCATTTTTGAAAATTTTTTAAATTAGTAATTTTTTTCCTTTTCCCTTTATTTGACCCATTTTTCCAATATTATTTCCTATTAATATATATATGGGATAGAAAAATAAATAATAACATTTTTAACCAAAAAAGTACACAAATCATGTTGTATCGAAAATAATCCTATAAATAGGCAAATCGAGCTATTCTCTTGCCAATCTCATCTCTTCAAACGCTAAGGTTATATAGTAGATAAATAAACCTCTGCAGTGGCCTCGTTTCTGGAAGAAGACGAGGTTAGTGTATTATACCTCGGTCTCTTCAAAAAATGAGGTCAATTTATCAATTTTTAGGATTATTTTTTGTCTAGCAAGATTTGCATAATTTCTTTTGAAAATGTAATTTTTTTCCCTTAATCTATAGATATATATATATATTATAGTAGAGGAAAATACACACACATATATATCTTTAAAAAAATATTGAAATTTTAAAAAATAATTTCAAGAGTATGATGATTTTTTAAGTTACCTTCTTTTTAGAAATCAAATACATATCTTTCATTGTAAAACTCTAAATTTTAAGGTCAATTTCATGCAAAAACCTTATAATCGAAAGTGAACTGAAACCCAAAAGTCAACTAGGTCAATAGCAAGTATTAATGAATCTAGATCGGGTGATCGCGCGCTTAGAAACCGAAAACAATACAAATAAGTTAACTATAGATTATAGCTCGAAATAATGTCACATAACCTAAAAAGATCAAATTCGTCTCAAAATCGCTCATTTCGAACACGAACTAAATCAATTTTCGCAATTAGGGTCCTGACACGTAGAACGATGAAAATATTTCAACAACATATTTAATCTCGCAATTTAATGAGAAATATTAAAATATCAGTTTTTTGATTTTCCGACTTCTAAAAATATCAGAAATAGCCATTTTATTGGTAGTTTTCTTACTATCTATAATTTATTTATCTTATCTACTGTTCATTACTATTCACTATTATTTACCTATCTGTACTTTTTCTTACAACCTACTCTTACACAGCTGTCTCTTACATTTTCTTTTCCCATAAAACTTACAAAAATACAAAATTAATCAGTTCTCTTCTTCTCTCTCCACCAAACTGACGCTAACTCTCTCTCTCTACATCTACTATTTTTCTTTTTTAATATATTTAATTCACTCCTATTTTCACTCCTCAAACTCTATAAATACCCTCTCCCTCTTCATTCTTTACACACTTTCATCTACACATAACAAAAATTTACTAAAATTTCTCCACAAATTTCTTGCTTCCTTTCCTCTCATTGCTGTGACTCCTTCCCCCCTCTCCATTGTGATTTCACAAAATTTTCTTTTATTCATCTTCCACACTCCATCTTCAAGTTTAGGTAAACACAAACCTTCTCTTATCTTCTGTAACATGACATGAACACTTTGTGTGTTATGATTTCCGAAGCTTTACGTGCCATGGTCTAGGTCTTTCGCTAGCACACTTAAACATGCGGCGTCTACTATCCTACCCCTGTAGTAGTAAGGAAGCCTAAGATATGTAAGCAACACACACACAAGCAACAAGAAGTAACCAACAACAAGTAAAAAGGGATACGAGCAAGAATCAATATATGAATAACACACTTTTATTAGTACAAATGTACAATGCTACAGAAAAAAGTGTATGTGGGGGTATTATGTAAAATGGGTTATCATTGATTGTGGGCAGTCAACCGATGAGTAAGAGCTTCAATCCAGAAGCGTACTCGCACCCCCACAAAGAGCTTTATATGTATTTGTGACTCTTGTAGGATGAAACATTAATTTTGGTGAGGAGACAACACCTCTAAATTAAAATAATAATAAAAATATTTATAAGTTCCCTCCTAATATACCTACATTATAAGAGATTCTCACACTATAAGCATTATGCTAGGGAGGAAATCATGAAAACGATAACTTGTTCGTGTCATTGTTCAACAGCATGTTTATTTATGTTCTTGTTTTACTCTCATTATGATTATGCTTCTAATTCAACTTCCTATATGTTTTATGTAAAATACATGTGTATATATATTTTAGAGCCTAAAAACTCACTAACATAACATCTTATCATGCTTTTATTATTGTTGTTATGCTTTTGTTATTTGCGCTTGATTATTGCTTACAATAAATAAGACTAGTCATTCTAGTTTTAGACTTGTCATCATCAAGTCAAAACATGTTTTGGGACTTGTCCATAATTTAAGTCTTAGGAGTCTTGTATATAATCTAAGACTCCGAATTTCTTATTTTTCTCTTCTTTATTTTCTTATTTGCTATATATTTTGAGACTGAAAATGTTCAAGTCTCGGGAAACCTTAAAATGAATCTAAGACTTCCATGATTTTTTTCTTTCTTCTTTTTCTTTTCCTTCTTTTTCATTTCTTATTTTTCTTTTATAGTGATTGGAAATTTATTCAGTTCCGGGAAGTCTTAGTAAAAACCTAAGACTTCCATATTCTTATTATTACTTTTGCTCTTGAATTTTCTATCTTTGCTATTATGTTACATAAGTTGTTTCTTAACATAAATAATATGTTTACTTGCATGAATGATCATTAAGTAATGTTGTTGCCGTAGTTAAAGATTTTTTTAAAATAGAAAGAGGCATTGTGTTCGATTTTAAAAAGTAAGACTAAAGGCTTTTAAAGTAAGTTTGCCACACTTACAGCTCGTTCTCTTCACTGTAATTACAATTTCATTACAGCTTTAATTTTTATGAATAGCTATTATAGCGTTTAGTTCACTAAATAGTGATTCCATAATGAATTCCTATTACACAAAATATTGAATAGTCATTCTTTATTTAAACTATGAATACTAATTCAATGCTGTAACTGCCTTTTTTTCAAAATACCATTATTTAAATAAAAAATTAATAAAGAAAAATCCTATTAAAGCTCTATTCCATTCCTCCGTAATAGGAATTTCATTTCGGTTTTATTCCTTCAGCAAAGTGAAAAGGCTATTAAAGAAGATTTTTCCTTAAAGATAAAAATAAATAACTAGTCACACTTTATTTAAAAATTAAATGTTGGTAAGGCTTTGTTACACAAGTTTTCTTAAATTATATTTAGGCATATTAATGTCTTGTTAAGAACCAAGAACAATTAATTTTTCATCAGCTAGTTATAATCGTCTAACTTAAGATATAATAAATATTCAACATAGGAAAAATCAAGTTTATAGAGTAAAAAATTATTTTATGAATTCAAGAAAATATAGAACTAGTACTCTTAGTAGTTATATGTTTACATTTACTATAAACTAAAATTTATAACTATTTTTCCTCAAGTGAACAAGCTTTTCTCACGAAATTAATTTTTCGAACCTCTAAACCAAATTGTTTTATGAAGAACCTTTCTTGAGGCAACATTCCTAAATTCATGCATATGATGTGAGCTAATATAAGTATCAAGTGATTTTTAATCAAATAAATGCTTTGTGCTTGCTATAGAATTTTTTGATGATGTAAAACTTTAGAAAAACACAATTTTTTTGGGTTGGAATCTAAGTTCCGAATCTATAAGGCCCTATTCTGAGACCTAAACCACCTTAATTATTAAAATTAACTTTAGAAATAGATAGATCATTTTGAGTAGGCAGAAAACGACTACTTATATGCGAAATTCTAAGTCAAAACGAGCAAGTTATGACCATTTTAAAATAGAATTTTTGCAATTTGAATTTTACCGCGAATTAAAAGATAAGGTTAGAAAAATTGAATAGAATTTTTACAAGATACTCATGTTGGGTATTTTTCTTACTTGGGTGAACCGAGAGACGATATTTACTATCCGAGGACTACTTCAATTAAGAGTGCTTTATCAAGTCATAGCCAAGTGAGTTTACTTCCCTAAATTTTCATACTCATGAATGTGATTGTAAATTAGTAGTATTAGAGATAGGGAAAGATAAAATGAATATACATGATAAGTTGGTTGAAAGAATACAAAACATATCCAAAACCCGAATTGATGATAAATTATGTGGATGAGATATTACCATGTTGGCGTGTTTGCAAATTGTATGATCACCCTTAATATATTTTAATTACGTGCTAAAGATTTTAATAAAACAATTCATGCATATCACGTAATGAGTCTCATTGCATTGCTATTATACATTTGGTGAGATAAGTGCATAATAGTGGTGGTTGGCATAACAGTAGTATCTGCATGTGGCGAGTAGTAGCCGGTAACATTTACATTGTGGCGAGTAGTAGTCGATAAGACGTACCTATTTTTTTATGGAGATTAGTAGCCGGTACAATCCATAAAATTTATTTATGAAACTTTGGTCGTAATTAGCCAAAAACATCTAACCCCGAATGAACAGCGTAAATCCAATCAACATATAGTTTTCGGAAAATTATATGTCTTGCTTGCTCATGTGCTTGATATGTTTGTTTAATTATAACTTGTTTGATATTTCTGTTTTTCAGTATGTTAACTCAGGAATATTCCCACTAAGCTTGTTAAACTTACACTCCTATAGGTTTTTACTCTCACACTAACATTTGCTTATTTACCTGCGATCTCCGTATATCTTAGTAAGATTTTTTTTTAGAAGCTTTAGGGGGAAATCCAATCGAGGACTTAGATCGGACTTCCTTTAAAATATTTGGTGATAATTATTTTGTTTATGTAATACTAAGTTGCAGCATGATCCTTGGAGATTTTAGCGGGGGAATGCCCCTAAATGGATGTAAAGACTTTATAATTTTATATTTTATGGGTAAATATTTATGTAGATGCTTGCATGCGTTATGTTACTTGCTCAAACTACACATCCCACCTGGTCTCATATTGTTGTGTTGTATGCCTTACATATGAAACCAAGATTTTCGCGTAACGAAGGCAGTCATTCTTAGGTTTTAGTGTTGTATGTGGTGGATTGCCACGTTTACGGTACCTTTTGGGCGTGACACTCATCTTAAAAACAGGTCAAAGTTTTAGAATATACATATCTATATTAACTTATATATTTAATCGTTTTCAAAAGTATATTTAATTTGTCAAGACACATGAAAAACTAAATTAATTAACATATCTAATTACAATATATAATTTTGAATTAAATTGTATGATTTTTTTAAGACTTGTAAAAAAATAAATTCATTAATATATGTCATTAAAATACAATCATAACCAAATATCAGTAAAACAAAGATCTAACTTACCCCATAATAGTTTGTTTTTTGCAAGAAAATGAAAGCTAAGATTAGGATAGGATCGAGCTCAAAGCGTACAAAAGATCAAATCAAGCTAACTAGAGGATTCAAAAGCTACATCCCAAACTTAAATGAGAGAAAGATTCGAAACTTGATTTTTTTCTTTCTCAAACTTTCCTTATCCTTTAGTAATTTCTTTATAGTTAAAAGACAAACTTGAGATTACCTTCTCTTATCTTTTGGTATGGTATCTGATTTTCTACTTGTGATTTATAGAATTATTGGTATCCAAACTATTTTATCAATATATATAACACAGGGAGATGATAATTACTTAAAGCCTTACAAACTTTAACTTGTAAAGCGGTCTTCATATTGTAGGTACACATGTGATAATACAACTTTAGAGCAATCCTACTAGGCCCTTATTTAGAGTCATGACAATTTTACATGATAAATAACAAACCTACATCCATAAACAAAAAAACTCCTAGCTACAAGTTTTATTTGTGTCTTATCTTGCTCAAGAGTGTAGTTCTCCACTTATTTTAGTTGAAACCCCAAATGAACACCTCTAAAATCTTCTAAAACCCAAAATTTAGCTACTCTATATCATACCGATGTACCCAAGTTATTTTCTACACTTAACACATCATAAAACACTCAAAAACACCCTTAAAAGTTAGGGTCTTACATTAACACGAATTTTGTGGAGCTTGGATATTTTCTTCTTCTTCTAATTTTAATTCATTTTTCACATTTCCTAATATTAAAACATATAATCTAAGCTAATTAGTGCTAATTTCCCATTAGTCTAACTTAATTATCACTAAAAGTAAGATTAAAGTTCTAGGCTTACTTTATTTGGGACCTTGAAAACTTTTGGACAAAGGATAAGGTATGTGAAATGAAAATGAGAGATAGAATGTTGCTGAAAAGAAAGGGGAGTTCGGGTTTTGGAAGGTTTAACGTTGTTTTTTATCACATTGTGCCATGTAGCATGATTCTAGACATCCAATCCTTTACACATATGATATCTTTAGCTAGTTTTAACCTATCTAGGGTTTTATCAAATGTATTGTTTGGTTTTTCTTGTGAAAGTTTCATCCCAAAAGACACTTTTAGATTTTAATTTACTCTATTTTGGTATTTTTGCATTTTCCAGATTTTGGGTTTTTGGTTTGGGGCAATTATTATTTTTTTTAAATTGGGTCGTTTAAGTTCCTTTTTTATTCCAATTGACTTTCATTAACATCAAATGATTTTGATTTTTTTATAATTGGTGTATGAGTTATTTCATAAATTCTTAATCATAATAAAAAGATAAAGCCCAAATAAAATACCATAAAAAAGGAAAAAAAAAGGCATTATTTGATTAAAATGAGAACCATTTAATTTACAAATAATTTGTAGTTAAAAGAAAAAAAAAATAAAAGAAGATATCCATTAAAACCTATGAATCAAATGATGAATACTGGAAGGAAATATTATATTACATGTATGTACATGTAGTCGATAACTATTTAATATGTGAATAAAATAGTGGATAGTTATTAACGTAACCACCGTTCATATGCCATGTGCTTCAAAAAAATGGTGGTTAGTTACTAATATACACGTGCCATATGAGACACTAACTAAGACCCTATTTGTTTTAGGGCAAATACTTTTTGGAAAGCAATTTGTTTATTTTTCCTTGTTTATTATGTTGAAAAAACCCCCTTGAAGTAGAAAACATTTTCCCTTGCAAGGGAAAATAATTTCCCGCTAAAGAGAATATTATACTCTTTTTTTAAAGAAAAATGACTCATTCTTTTTAAAATAAAAAGTCATTTTTTCTTAATTAATTTCCATAGGTAACATTAGGAATATCATATTTATTTGATTTTTATTGTGATTAATCAATAAATTATATTTTAAATATGAAGATTATACAAATGATAAAAGAAAAATGGAAACTCATTAAAAATTGTAAACATCAACTGAGTATTTGTAAGTAAATATAAAAAAAAATTACGTTTTATGCTTTTACTTTTAAATAAAATGTTTGACATAATGTACTTATTTGTAACTTGCTAATAATAAATTATTCACATATGATGACGTATTACATACTATTAGTAGATTAAATATTGGAAAATTCTTTCAGCATATTTTTGTAAAAGCAACAAAACATATAAGAACATATTATTTAAAAAAAACATTTTAATGTAAAACAAATTTTCAATAAAGGCATCCCCATTTGGGACCATTGACGCGAGACCTTAGGTTAATTGTCTCACTTTTTGAGGTCTTATGGAATAGGGAAAGGTCTTTAAACTTTTTGGGGTTCTATAAAAATAACCCCAAAGAGTAGGTTTTTAACATTTTTTTTTTATTTCCTTCTAGTCTAACACGAGTCAGACTCCTGTTTTCGTTGGCCGCCTTCTTCTTATTTTAGCCGTTGCAATTTGCAACGGCAACTCTTATTTTTTTTTCTTGCCACCATGTTGGAATTTTTTTTATCACTTAGACATTTCTTTTTTCACTAAACTTCATGAACTTTAACCATTGCAACGTATTTGACATTGCAAAAATATTGTAATAGCAAATTGAAATGACCCTTTTTATTAACTACTATAAATATGTAAATTTTTTCCTTCTTCATTCACTCAAAAATTTTATTCAAATTTACATTCCTCCAAAAATAATCTCATAGTTGAAGCTTGAGCTAGATATGAATCTCAATAATCCTCAAACTTTGCCAAGATATGAGCATTCGAAGAACATACAAATTTTCAAATACTCACAAAGTCACAAAATGCCTTTTATTTTCCCTATGGTGTATTATTTTTTTCAAGGTCTCCTCAATTTTCAAAATCCTCAAGTTTTAACAAATATGAGCTAAAACTTACAAAATTTCAATCCATCATTTGGTTTTAAAAAAAATTTCAATCCATCATTTGGTTAGATGCAAAATCTAAGAACTATGATACCTACATATTTTCGATATGCTCCTCACCTTAGGCCCGAGAAGATACAACAATATACTCCTATTGGAGTGCATCGTTCTCAACCTACAATAGATCGAACACCACAAACACCCCAGCAACATCTCTTCGCAATATCTAGAATTCTCTACATAAAAAAAATCTTAGACAATGAGGGGAAGAATGAAAATGAAGAGGATTAGTAAAGATCCCATTACTGGACATAGTAAGTTGGAGCAGAGTTTTTCGCAGTAAGTCTGCGAGAGCTTTAAGGAAGGACACACCTATGGAAAGTGGAAAGATTTCATAGTAACAAACATGACAACAATGCAAATCTCAATAGATGAAAATCTTCAAGGAAGTAATGAAATTCGAAGCCTATTATGACAAAATAATGCAACAAGCTAAAAATGGAAAGAATGAACATGACTGTATAAAAGATGCTCGTAATTTGTTCAAACAAAATAATAAAAAGTAATGCATGGTTAAGCATTGTTAGGTTATATTGTAAAATGAACATAAATGGAGGTCTCAAATTGGAAAATGTTGAAACAAGTCAAAGAAAGCAAACCAATGTGAGTACATTTGGAGCATATATAAGTTCATCCTCAAATAATGATGTACCAAAAGATGTGAGGTTACCGAAGTGCTCATCTACCCATCTCGTAAAGCGGTAAGCAAGAGGAAAGGAAAAGAAAAAAAAATGAAAATAGTGGAGCAATAAAAATATTGACTAAGGAGTTAGAAGGTTTAAATCAATAATATTTGTTGATACATCATCAATGGATGAGGTGCAAAGGCAATGGATTAAAAAGATGTGAAAAGCAAAGAAGGAGTAATCATTAGTTTTACTTCAATCAACCACAAGCACTAAGAGTACCTTTCCTCGTGCATTGCATTTTTTTTTAATTCAAATTAGCCAATGTAAGAGTATTTATCAATCAAATAAATCTAGGAAAATTAGTCGTTGTAAAAACATCCACTAATGAATTCGATTTAAAAAATTGTTGCTATTGTAAAAGTATTTGTTAGCTAGTTTAATAAAAAACTACTCTCTATAAAAGTATTAACCAATCAAATCAATCTAAAAAAACTAGTTGTTGTAAAAGCGTCAATTACTCTTGTGTGTGTATATATATATATATATATATGGATAAATTATACTAGAAGGTTGCAGCGTTTGGGGTAAGTTCATTTGAGGTCATAATGTTTCGAGTGGTTAAAAAAAAGTCACAACGTTTAGGGAGTGAGTTTGTTTTAGTTCACAATATTTCGAGTGGTTAAAAAAAAAAGGTCATAACATTTAGAGAATTAGGTCAATTAAGATCATCATTGGCATATGTCATGATATGTCAGATCTTTCGATGTAATTTTAAATAATATTGACCTCAATTAATCTACTTTTCTAAAAGCTACGACCTCTTTTCAACCAGTTAAAAAGTCGTGACCTTAAATGAATTTATTATCGAACATTATGACCTTCTGGTGTAATTTACCCATATATATAATTATATATAGATATAAGCAGAGAAATATATCATCACCAAGCACTTTCACGTTTCTCGTTCCATTTAAATTGATACATTGCATAATCATGTCAAACAAGTAGCTCTTATTCCAAGACGGGAAGTGTAGCTCATGAGGTAGCTGAAGAACTATTTATATTGGAATTGAGTAACACTCAGATAGAGCATATTAATTCATTATATCAAATGCTTCAAGAGCTAAGCGGGACTTCTCGTGTGAGAAGATGAAATATAAGGTATATAGATAGAAGTTGTTTTGAAGGTCAAAATTGTTTGTGTAACGACTTTTTTTTTTTTTATAATAAGGTATATACAGACGAGTAATTTCAATGAAGATTTCCATGAGGAAAGTTGCACTTCTTCACATCGTGCAAGCATTATAGAGTTACTCCTCCAATTTCGAACAAAAGGGAGACACTATTGGTAAATTTAGCACTTCACCACTATACATGTGCACCGCAGCTATTAAGATGTTAGCATATGGAGTAATAAGTGATGCTTTGGATGACTACTTGTGTTTAGCTGAAAGTACAAGGTGAAATGTGCTAAGCATTTTGTTAAAGGTGTCATAGCTTGTTTTGATGATGAGTTTCTACGTGGTCTTAATTCTGTCGATATTCAACACTTATTAGCTATTTCTTAGCAACATGGATTCCTCGACATGATAGATAGCATTGATTGTATGCATTAAGACCGAAGAATTGTCCAGTTGCATGGCATGATATATATACACAAGGTAAAAACTGTTGTCAAACAATTATGCTTAAACTTATTGCTTCATATGATACTTGGATATGCTATACATTTTTTTTTTGTGTTCCTTGATCAAACAATGATACTAATGTATTAGAGTGTTCTCTCCTTTTAATGATGCTATAAAGGGACCGACTCCTTCTATTCTTTATATTAACTACATCGTTAATGATAGAAATCATAACGTGAGATACTATCTTATAAATAGTCTATATCCATAATGGTCAACATTTGTCAAATTTATTTCATACTTGCATGATTTAAAGGAATGATTATTTGCTAGGCACCAAGAAGGGCATATAAAAGATGTTGAACAAGTCTTTTCATATAGTCTGTGGACCTTCGCTTTTTTAGGATTAAGAGGTTATATGACAAATAATGAGAGCACACATAATTATGTATAATATGATTGTTGACGATGAACAAGACAATTATAATTTCAATTATAAAGTTGCAGAGAAGGTACCATTGATTGGACACCTCATATCTTGGTAATTTTCAAGAATTTGCTTACTGTTTGTGTTTCTAAATTATTTTTTTTGGCTAACTAATACTATATACTTCGAATCAGTTTGTGATTGTATTTCTTTCTTGTTGTGTAGATTTTGGATTGAATGATTGCCTTCCTTTTGTGTTATTCCCATTTAAAATATTTTTAGGTTAATTATTAAATTTAAATTTTAATAATTATGATTTTCAATAATACTAAATTAAATATTATTAAATAATTATTTTATGGATTTATTTTATTTTATTTATTTTTAAATAATTTTATAAATTATTATTTATATTAACATTGGTTAGGAAAAAATAATAATATTATGTAAAAGGCATTTAAGACTATAAAATCTTAAAAAGTTATGACTACAAGAACTTTAGATAAAACACTGAAATTTTCGAAACCGTCAAGACAGCAAGCAGTCAATCGACTGCTGGGACAAATGAGTCCTTGAAAAGAACTGAACGACGCCGCTAGTTCTCATTTTGCGACCGCGGACGCCCGTCTTGTCGTTCGGTTGTAGTTTCTTTATCCTCCTCCGCTCGAGCTTTCCGGCAAATCCTTCCTCTCTTCGACTTGGTTATCGGGGGGGGAGAGAGAGAGAGAGATGGGACTTGGGTTCTGAGAAGAAACGAGAATGGAACGTTGAAGTGTAAAGATTGGAAAATGCGTGACTGCCGTTTGTGGATTCGTATAGCGAGTATTCCCGGAGTAGAATAGGTTTAGATTAGAATAAGTATACTTATAATTACATTGCATGGGTGTGAATGCGTATTCTGTACTGAATCAAGCCATTCACAACAAAATTCGAAATGCCAAACCCCCATCATCTTCTTCATCAGCGTCCTCTTCTCCCACAACCCTAACCCCAGTAATCCTTAACCACCTCAATTCGGGCAATCTCCGAAAAGCTGTACAGGTCCTCTTTCATCTCCATTTCCATTCCCATTTCCCTCTACGCCCATCTCTTTAACCACTGTTTTTCCCAACGCCATCGTCGAAGCCCGAAAGCTTGAGTGCCACTTAACCACATTCAATCCCACACCCCCCACGTTTATTCTCAACAGGGCTATTGAGGCTTTTGGTAAGTGCCGGTGTTTGCGGGATGCCAAGGGACTGTTCGATCAAATGCCCCAACCAAATGGTGGATCTTGGAATGCCATCATTACTGCTTTCTCGCAGGGTGGGTATCCGAGGAAAGCATTGAAGGTGTTTGTGGAAATGAGGAGGGAAGGGTTAAGTGCAAGTGAGGTCACTTTTGCTAATGTTCTTAGTTCCTGTGGTGTTGTTTTGGAGATCTCTATGTGCAGGCAGGTTCATGGGATGATTGTGAAACAAGCTTTTTGTGGGAATGTGATTTTAGGAAGCTCACTTGTGGATGTGTATGGGAAGTGTCGGGTTATGAGTGAGGCACGGAGAGTGTTTGATGAAATGGAGTTTCCTAATTCAGTGTCTTGGAATGTAATAGTTAGGAGATATTTTGAGATGGATAAAGGAAGGGAGGCGGTGATTATGTTTTTCAGAATGTTGCAGGCAAACGTTTGGCCGTTGAATTTTACTTTCTCGAATGCTCTAATTGCTTGTTCTAGTTTCTCTGGGCTGGTGGAGGGGAAGCAAATTCATGGGGTTGTGGTTAAATTTTGTCTTGAACCCGATGAATTTGTTTCAACCTCCCTTATTAATATGTACGTAAAGTGTGGTAAAATGGAGGATGCACAAAACCTTTTTGACCAGCTGCCTTCAAAAGATTTATTTACGTGTACATCGATGTTATCGGGTTATGCTTTGAGTGGAAGAACTGGGAAGGGAAGGGAGCTCTTTGATGAGATGCCTGAGCGTAATGTTGTCTCATGGAATGCAATGTTGGCAGGATATGTGCGTGCTCTCGAATGGGAGGAGGCACTGAATTTTTTCTCCTTGATGCGAAGCAAGATAAATGATATTGATCATGTGACACTTGGATTATTTGCAAATGTTTGTGCTGGTCTTTCCAACCTTGAACTGGGGAAGCAGTTGCATGGGTTTGTTTACAGAAAGGGTTTTGTTTCAAACTTATTGGTTGGAAATTCTGTTTTGCACATGTATGGCAAATGCGGGAGCCTAAACAGTGCTAGAACCTGGTTTCATCAGATGAGCCAATGGCGGGATAGTGTTTCTTGGAATTCTCTACTGACTAGCTATGCTCGTCAGGGTCGGAGTGAACAGGCTATTGACATTTTTCGGGGCATGTATAGGGAGACAACTCCTAGTGAATTTACATTCACTACTCTTTTAGCAGCTTGTGCAAATACTTTTGCTCTTCATCATGGTAAGCAAATACATGGGTTTATGATTAGAAATGGGTATAGAATAGATGTTGTGGTAAGTGGGGCTTTGGTAGACATGTATTCAAAGTGTCGTAATGTTAATTATGCTATCAAGGTTTTCCAAGGGTCACCTTCACGGGATTTAGTTCTTTGGAATTCTCTCATTTTAGGTTGTTGTCACAATCAGAGAGGTGAAAAGGTTCTTGAATTATTTCAACTGATGCAGCAGGAAGGTGTGAAGCCAGACCATATCACCCTTCATGGCGTTTTGTTTGCTTGTGCCTCTGTTGGTCTTGTTGATGTAGCAAAGCGGATTTTTGATTCACTGCCCAACGCTTACTCTGTCATTCCACGGCTGGAGCATTATGAGTGCATGGTCGAGCTGTATTGTCATAACATATGTATGGATGATCTTGAGAAGTTAATTAGCTCGATGCCATTTGACCCGACCATCTCTATGCTAACCAAAATATCTAAGGCTTGTGAAGACCATGGCCATCTGAAGATGGGGAAGTGGGCATCTGAGCTGCTAATGAAATGGGATAGTGTGGTCCCGTATAAAATAGAGGTTGCAGGGGGAAACTAGATGGAAATGCGGCAATGATCTAAATCTGCTAGGCTGTACTGGCCAAAAAAATTGAAGGGCTAGGCTGTACATTAATTGTCTTGGGGTATATGTATGCTCTGTTTGGATACAGATCAAGGATGGAAGGTGATGGGAAGGATGTATAGGTGAGGAAGAATTTTTATACTTTTATATATGGGACTAATGAACACACCATTCCAGTATCTTGAAAATTTTCTTCTTTACAGGAAATTCCAATACCATGGACACGAGGAGGATTAGTCTTTCACCATATTCATATGAGTCAAAAGACAATTGATTGTAACAATCGAAGGGACTTACAGGAAGGTATAAAGAATGAAGCTTGCAGGTTTTGCCTCGGCAGTTCCAAAGACCCTTTGAGCAGCCATATGACTATTTCAGTGAAAGGGAAGGTAGGCTGAAGCAGCAACCCTCAGTCTGGCTGTAGCCCATGCTCTAATTTGGTCCCCTCTTTATCAAAATTAAGGTAATTTTGATGTTGCTGACCCGTGGGATGTGCATCCAATGGAATATGGCTTCCATATTCTTTTTACCAATAGCACGAGGATTGCCATCTTTCTTATGGCCAATAACGTGCTCCTTGCTGAGTGGTATCTGACGATTTCATTGACATAAAACTGGTGAAGTTTTGCAAAAGCATTAAAGTAAGTTTCTGCAGATTCATCATCCTCGACTAGTCAGAAGATCGCTTTTAACACCCCCCCTAGTTTTCTTTTTTGTGATAATAGCTTTCATATTCAGATGTAATAGTCAAACTTACTAGTTAGTTCAAAGTTGATTTAGATCTAAAGCTGATGTTGGGTAGATTTTAACTGTTATTAGCATCTTAGACTTGATTGATTTTCCATTATCTTAAATAGGCCTCTTGTATCTATAATAATGCTGTAATTTTATCTTTAATGTGAGTGTATAATACAATCATCTGGCATTTTTCAATGTCATGCTCTGTTAGTATGTTAATACATGATACTCAACTTGTAGGTGAACAACATGTAAGCTCCAATTTACATCCGTTATCAGCTTGACAATTACCATCAGAATTAATGCCGGTGAGAACAGTGTCATCCTTTCTTTATTATGTCGATCTAGTCTAACTGGCTTTCTTCTTGTTATCTCATCTTCTCCATCAGATTTATATGAATATTTGGAGGGAAAAATAAAAAAGTTCCTTTATCGATCTAAATTTATTGGATCCAAATCTTTTTTTAGTTCATAAGCTTGGAAGTAAGGGCCATAAGGCTCATATTTCTTGTTGTAATTGTTTTATTCTTATCTGGTATGAATTTCTCTTCTATCTCTATCACTGTCTGGGATATCTTAAATACCATTTCCACCAGAATTAGTCCACTCCCACGCACCAAGGATCAAAAAATCATCGAAAATAAGATCGTGCATGAAAGTCCTGTTAAGTTTTCATCTCATTCTCTTTGATTACTGGTTGTTTTTCAATAATTCATATTGGTACAACAAATCTCATCCTAATGAAAGACATCTTCCATTAATGGATGTAGTCTAATTAGCTCTGATTTAGAAACTATAAGAAAGATCTTCATCTAACAATTAGATTTAACATTCTTTATGGTCTTCATTGTGATGGTGTTTTTTTTCTTGTCTGCAGGGAAAAAAAAGAAAGAGGCATTTTGTGGAAATTAAAGAGACAAACCAAGCTATGTGGAATTAATTTGTGTAAAATGGAAGTATTGAGGACTAATTTAGTTTGCTGATTTCTGATCATCCTTTCGTGCCACTTGATATTTTGATCTCAAGATAATTTCGGCTATGTTAAAAGTAGAACTGATGCCAACTGCCATATGGCTGAATGATACGGATCCCTGTCAGTCAGAGTGCTCTAACAATTGCTTGCAATAGTACCCTATGGATTTGATTGCTTGGAGTTTGTTCAGTAACACCTATTCATTTAGCTGTCGAGCCAAAGAGTTGAAGGTTAAGAGCAAGAATATTGCATGGCAGAGTGATTGTGATCACAAATTTGGAAAACGAGTATGTCCCTTGAATTTCTACAACGGTGCCTCAATCCATGGTGGGACCCTATATGCAAGTAACCCAGTAAGTATTTTCTTGGTTTACGAATATGCCTCGTACATGCTATGTGTGAATATAGAGAAAGAGAGAGAGAAACCTAAAATATTTTATTAATTGTATATTGAAATAATGTACAATACAAGTATAAATACATATATTAAAGACAACATATTCTAGTCTAAGCCATGTGGGACACACACACACACACACATATATATAACTCAACACTCCTGCTTAAGTCGGAGCATACAAACATATGCACCAAGCTTGTTACAAATATACCCAATACGAGAACTCTTAAGAGATTTAGTCAAGTATCAGCTAATTAATCATTTGAATTGACATGGCTAGTGACAATGCGCTAGAGATGATTTTTTATTGAATGTAGTGAGTCGATTTCTATATATTTAGTTCTTTCTTGAAAGACTGGATTAGAGGATATATGTAATGTAGTTTGGTTATGACAAATTAGTTTCATCTGTGATATTTCACAAAATTTTAACTCCTGAAATAATTGTTTCAACCAAATAAGCTTACAAGTTGCCAAGGTCATGGCACGGTATTTTGCTTCTGTACTTGATCTAGCCACAATATCTTACTTCTTACTTTTCCATAATTAGATTACCTCCAATCACACACAGTAACTAGAAGTAGATCATCAATTGGATGGAGAACTTACCCAGTCAGCATCACACTATCTAATCACTTGGGAATTACCACGATCTTTGTATAGTAGACCTCTACATGGAGCACTTTTCATATATCTAAAAATCTTGACAATTGCGTCCAATGACTGTTACAAAGGGATTGGAGAAACTGACTAACAATACTAACTACAAGGATATATGGTCGAATGATAGTAAGATAATTAAGTCTAACAATTGACGATATCTACTAGGATCTGCAAATAAATCCTCTGTCCTGGTAACCATTTCTCATTAGGATATTGGAGAATCTAAGTTTACAATTAAGCATCTTAGTTTCTACAGAAGATCTAAAGCATATTTCCTTTGGGAAAGGATTATACTAGAACAGGATTGAGCCACTTTAATACTAAGGAAGCACTTTAACTAGCCAAGGTCCTTGGTCTGAAAATATTTGAAAAGATGTGCCTTCAAGTTAGGAATACCATCTTGATTATTACCGGTTATGACAATATGAGCTACATAGACAATTGAGTAAATACATCTCCCTTAGATGTGTGCTTATAAAATATTGAATGATAGATGAACTGTGAACCATACCAAACTCCATAACCATAGTACTGAACCGGCAAAACCAAGTACATGGAGATTGTTTTAACCCATAGAGTGAGCAACAGAGTTTACATACTAGATTAGACTTCTCCTGAGCAACAAAGCTAGGCGCTTGCTTCATATAAATCTCCTCCTGGGGCTCACCATGAATAAATGATGTCCAACTGGTACAAAGGATATTGTTTTATAGCTGTGAAGGATGGAAATAAGCGAACAGATGACATTTTTGCTACAAGAGAAAAGGTGTCAACAGTCCAAACTATACACTTGAGTATAACTTTTGGCAACTGACCGAGCCTTAAGCTGGTCAACCTTACCATTGGGATAAACTTTTATAGCATAAACCCATTGGCACCCAACTAGAGATTTTCCAGAAGATAAAGGGACCAAGTCCCAATTACCCAATTACCCAATTACCATTAGCATACAAGGCAGTTATCTCCTCTACCATTGTCTGTGTCCACCTTGGATCTGAAAGTGCCTCAATCACATTTTAGGATTAGAAATGGAAGATAAAGATGAAATAACAATAGACAACCGACAATAGATAAGAAAATTGTATATAGGGTGGGGATTATGAGTGGAATGGTTATCTTTTTTAAGGGCAATAGGAAGGTCAGCTTCAGGAAGGTAAGCTTCAGGAAGGTCCTTGATTGGTGGAGATGTTGGATTAGAAGGTGAGTCAGCAGAAGCATTTGGAAGAGGTGGTGAATCTGAGGAAGGTAGGTTTCAAGCGCATCGATGGTATACCTGCAATGGTGGAGAGGAAGGAATAAACTCGAGAATGACAGAGACAGACTTAATAAGAGCTAATTAAATGGAATAGGTAACACCTTAGATATAGGACTCTCAAATGAAGACGAGGAATAGAATGGAGAAGATTCAAAGAATGTGACATCGGGGATAAATAATAATGACGAGTAATGGGAGAATAGCATTTGTAACCTTTTTGAAGTTTGGAGTAACCGAGAAAAACACATTTAATAGGTCGAGCTGAGAGTTTATCCTAACTAGGAGACATCGTGAACAAAGCATATGCAACCAAAGACGTAGTGGAAGATAACATAAGGGTTGATTGGGAAATAAGATAGTGTAAGGAATTTTGTGTTAAAAAATCGAAGGAGGCATTCGTTTAAGGAGATAACATGTAATAAGAACAGCATTAGCCTAAAAACAAGTGGGAACATAGTGATGCAAAAGAAGCGTGCAAGCAGTCTCAATTAGATGTTGATTTTTTTGCTTAGCAACACCATTATGTTGAGGTGTGTAAGCACAAGAAGACTTATGTAAAATACTATGAGTTGACATTAATTTAGTAAATTAAGCAGAAAAATATTTAGGAGCATTGTCATTGCGCGAAATTTTTATAGATATATTAAATTGTATTTTGATTTTAGCACAAAAAGACTAAAAAATAGAAAATAGCTTAGAATGACTTTTCACTGAATATAACCAAGTACACCGAAAATAGCCAATAATAAAGGTTATAAAATATTAAAAACTTAAAATAGAGATGATACGACTAGGCCCCCAAATATCTGAATGAACAACAACAAAAGGAGAGAGAGCTTGATTATTGACTTTCTTGGAAAACGAAGTTCTAAATCGATCATTGACATTTTTTTTTAATTATCAAAAAAAAAAAAAAAACTGTTTTCAAGTTGACATGACTCACATTCTAAAGTAGAAGAATAGGAGGAATCAGGAACCATAACCATCTTTGAAATTTGGTAAAACTGGGATGACCCAACTGATCGTGGAAGAGTTGGAGTGACTGTAGTAGAGCATGTAATAGCAGAAGCTAGTGACTTATTGAGATAGTAAAGTCCTTGTCACTCACATCTTGTGCCAATTGTCTATCCTGTACCGAGGTTTTGGAAAATAACAGAATGAGGGTCAAATTTAATAGAACAGTTTAGTATACGGTTGATATTACTAATAGATACAAGATTAAAAGGACAAGGAGGAAAATAAAGAACATGTTCCAATGACAGAAATGACAATTGTATGTGAGCCATTTGCTATTGTTGTTGAAGGTAAGGAGGTAGATTTTAAAAAATGAGAAAATAGTTAGGGATTATCAGAAATATATTCAGAAGCACTAGAATCAATCATCCACAAACCTAAAGAAGAAGATTGTGTGGGACACGCAATAGAATTACTAGTGTGAGTAGGGGAAGCAGTAGAGGATGATGATTGCTTTGAAGCTTGATATTGAAGATAATTTTAAAGATTAGCTCCTATAAGTAGTAGAGAATCCTGATGCTGTCCTTTGGATGATGTGGGATTAGTACTCTGAATGATATTAGCATGTGGAGGACGTCTATGTAACTTGTAGCATTTGTCTTTAGTAGGCCCCCACCGACGACAATAGTTACAATGAGGACAATCTCCTTGATTACCTCCACGATCTCCTCTTTGTTCTTATCTTAGATTTATTCGAGCTCTAGAAGCCATATGAGAAGCTAAAGCTGAATTGTCCATGAAAGGAAAACCATGTAAAGGTGCATTAGAGATGGATGAGACATGAGAAAGGCAGGAGAAAACTTCATCCATAGTGGTACTATAGGACTAGCAAGTATCTATGAATTGGGGCAAGATCAGGACCAAGAGTGGCAAGAATGCAAACTATAACGAATTTGTCTCTCTGAGCTAAATCATCTTTGAAAGTTTGACCAAGAGGAAGTAGAGAGTTATACTCGGCCTAAACACCTCATTTGCTGAGAAAATCAGTAATAGACATACCTGATTATCTTAAGTTAAGCAGATTAGAAATAATTGAATACAGATGCTGGATATCTTTTGTATAAAGAGTCTGCTTGAACCCATACATCATAGTATGTATGATAATGATTGTAAATTGGATGAAGGGATGGATCAATGGATTGTCACAAAAGACTCAATAGTAAAGCATTTGCTTTTATCCAGTTATCCCTATCATCCGTCTACAAATCTTCTAATTTAGGGGTCAAGTGGTCCTGTAGACCTTGGCCCATACACCATAACTTTATTGCTTGAGACTAAGACAAATAATTCGAACTGCCCATCAATTTCTCGGTTGCGATGGCAGGAGATAGAGACAATAGGCTTGAAAAAGGACTAGTTTTCGATGAGGAACTATCGTTAGCCATATCAAATTGAAGAGCACCTTGAAAAGGGATGAAAAAGATGAAGAAAATTGACAAATAGTAATTGCCAGTGATCGGCATTGGACAACAGCGATAGAAGAGAATGAAGTTTCTGGATCTAGACCCCAATGAAGCAAAAACACTATTGTGGGATGCTGGACAACAGCCGAAAAAGGAACAAATAAAGAAGTGGTGGATGGTAGCGGTGCATGGGGCAACTTCCGATGGTGAGGTTTTTGGGATATGACGCCAGAGAAGAGAGAAACACGGTGATATGATTGGATTTCAAATCCAACACTGGGAAAAGAGACAAAACTCCTTGAATGTCGCCGAAATTAGTGCTAAGGTTTGTGTTTGTAAGTGATTTAGGGTTTAGATGATAAATTAGGATTAGGGGTGTTTTGAGTGGTTTAGGGTTTCTCATGGCTCTGATACCATGAGAACAAAGAAAAGAGAGAGAAACATAAAATATTTTATTAATTGTATATTGAAATAATGTCCATTACAAGTATAAATACATATATTAAAGGCAGCATATTCTAAGCTAAGTCATGTGGGGCATATATACATACATCCATACATATATATATATTATATATAATATAAAACTCAACACTGCATTTAATTGGTTGGTGGAATTAGATGATATGTTTTTCACACTTTCATCTGCTAATTGGATTGCTTTGTAGTCATCGTTGATATACTGAACAAGAGACTTAATTTTCATCTTTTCTGCTTATTGTGGCAATTTGCTTGCTTCTTATGAACTTTTGGGTTGATATACTGAACAAGAGACTTAATTATCATCTTTTCTGCTTATTGTGACAATTTGCTTTGCTTCTTATGAACTTTTTGGTTAGTTTCAACAGGTATGAAACCTACAGTTAAGATGCCTTGTTGATTCTTTCTAAATGAGATATATTTTGTATGTGATAGAACCTTTCATAGTTGCAGATGCTTTAGAATTGAGCTTATTTTTCTGAGGAGATTTGCTCTAGGAGGAAATTTTGGAGATTATTTAGATTTTTGACTCTTTTTGAGTTTAATATTGATTATATGCGTACTTCCCCCCTCCCCCTCTTTCATGTTCTAATATATTCTCTCCCACCAGAACAGTTCTATAAAATAAAAATTTCTATATTAATAATAAATAAGATACAATTGCAAATAGGTTTCTGAGCAGAAACTCTTTATGTAGCTGGATTCCTTCATGAGTTTGATCTGTACTCTCTCAATCTCTTTTTGGATAAATTACACTTCTAACAAATGCGTGAATTGGTCCTTTTTTAATGTTTGTGTATTTAATTAGTCTCAATACTTAAACCTTAACTAGAGCCTCTTCCATTTCCGTATATACTTCATATTGTGTCAATCCACCTCCTTTAAATGATAAAAATAATTTTATCAGCTACTTCAGGGTCATCCTTCATGGTAATTTTTTCACATATACAAACTATTTACGAGTTTGGTAGACATTTGGGTTGCACACTCGTTGGGGAATGTTCAAAGCAACTTAAGACAAGATAGAACAAGCTTGAAAGTTTAAGTTAATATAGCGATAACTTTCAATTAGCTGTTCATTCCAAACCCATCTTGCTGAGTAAAACACAATTCTTCTTTATATCTCTTATTCATTTATCTTTCACATTATGTTTTCTCGTCATCTACCTAATTTAATCCCTTTTCCATTTGTGTTATTGATTGTACTCTCTATGCTAATCTTATGCAGGTTTTATATGGAACTAATGCTTTTTTTGAAACTTAATCCAGAAATACGTTACCTTTTAAATTTATTCTTAATATAATTTGCCAAAAAACGCATTTAGTGAGTGCACTCGATAATTTACATTAATAGCGCACTCACTGAATGCATTCGGGGCAAAGATATATATATATATATATATATTAAATAAGAACAGACGCGTTGATGCATCTATAGCTTTTTTAAATTTTTTTTTTTTTTCAATTGTCTCAGACACATTTAGTGAATGCATCCAATTCTCTTTTTTTTTTTTTTTTTTCTTCTGTGAATGTGTCTGAAACCAATACTTAGACATATCATGATCCGCACTTGCCATTCATGCATGTACACCCCTAAAATGCACTCCTAAAAGTCTGTCGCTCAAAGGAAATTGTGCAGCTTGTTTTTGGCGAAAGCACTCGCACCAATTCGTTCAAGACGTTCATAAGATCATCTTCAAGTAAAATCAAAATCAATTTCTCATAGTTAGTTAATTTCGTCAGTTTTTCAAATATTTCAATACGAAATCCTATAATTGAAAATAGATTAGATTGAGATATTTAACTGATAATGCGTGGTCTTTGATATTGATTTGAGCTTGTTAAACTATATTGTGACGATTTTGTAAGCTTACATGTGTTGATGTGTTAATTCCCACACAATTGTTTGATAAAATGTCTGTATAGGATTGGATATGGGGAATTTTATTCGCTTCATTGTGTATGCTCATGAGAATGTTGTGAATAGAAAATACGATCCAGAGTATGACCGAGCTCCAATCAAGAAGGTCCGGATAAGAATTGATACTGACTTTACTCACTTTTTTAGCAAGATATGTGGTAGTTTTGGGGTAGATCCAACTATGAGAGGTATCTAAAAGTCCATAGGCACCCTCATTACATGCCAAATGGACCATCATTCATGCTGCTTCCTATTGTAGATGATGGGGGTGTTGAAGACTTGATTGGGTAGGCTAAGGAACTTGGTCCAGATCTATTACAAGAGCTGTATGTGTAGGTATAAGGATAGTCTAGTGTTCTTATGGATGTCTTGAGTGAATTGGTGTGAGCGTTTTCACCAAAAACGAGTTGCACAATTTCCTTTGAGAGATAGAGTTTTAGGAGTGCGTTTTAGGAGTGTATATGTGTGTGTGGCAGGTGTGGATTGCGATGTGTCTAAGTATTGGTTTTGGATGCATTTTGTGAATGTGTTCGATAAAATTAAAAAAAAAAAAAGAAGAAGATCGTTCGCATTCACTGAATACGTACGATTGATTTTTGGGGGGGGGGGAGAAAATTAAAGACGCTACGGACTCATTCAATGAATGTGTCCGCTCTTATTTAAAAAAAAAAAAAAAAAAAAAACAAAACTTTGCCCCCGAACGCATTTATTGAGTGCGCTATAAGTGTTAATTTTTGAATGTACTTATTGAATGTGTTTTTTGGCGAATTATATCAGGAATAAGTTTAAAAAGTAACGTATTTTCAGATTAAGTTTCAAAAAAAGTATTAGTTCCGTACAAAACCCTATCCTGCATGTAGACTCCATAACTTTACCATGAAAAATACACCACCAGCCCTTTATCTCAATTGGAATATGCAAAGTGGGGAATAAGTTTTTCTATTCTAGAAAGCGGAACTTTCCATCTTAGGAATCGCTTCATGGAGATGTGGAAGACTCCACATCTCTGATGCGTTCTAGGTTAGCAATTTGGTTTGATTATATTTAGATGTATCAAATTCTCGCAAACCAATAACACTTTTGGTTTCATCAGCTTATTTTTAAATATAACGCCCCAATAAGAAATTTGGAAAAATCTTAAAGTATGTCTTGAGCTTCTGGCTACAGGTTATATATATGTAGAATAAATCAACTTTAAGATAATCTTGTTCCTTATAAGAATGAGAGTCTATTTCAATATGTTTGATACTTTCGAAAAAATATTCGAAAGAGTTTTAAAGTATGTCTTGAGCTTCTGGCTACAGGTTATATATATGTAGAATAAAATCGACTTTAAGATAATCTTGTTCCTTGTAAGAATGTTAGTCAATTTCAATATGTTTGATACTTTCTAAAAGTAATTATGAGCTGTGAATCTTGAAAACTACTTCTAGTGCAGAGTCTCTTAAATCACTCTGGGAAGAATTCCAGGCTTTGCACTGAACCCCCAACAATGCGCTTCTTCCTTTTTTTCATGACACTATGTTTCCTCCAAGGAACATGCAATATACTATTGTATCATAAGATGGCTGAAATGTGAATAAATGCGCTCCACCATTTTAATGCGAGGAATTTTTCAATTTTCTGAAATTAGGTGGAGCTATCTTACTTAGCAAGCATGCATCAGCTTACTAGGTCTCTTGCTTTTTCTAATCTTTACTTCCTAAATTGCCGCATCTCCTCAGTGAAGGAGAATTTTTACTCATTTTACAATTAAGGTGGATGCTTGTTGGTTTTTCTTGCTCTTTCTCTGACTGCTTCATTGGGGATGTTTACATGTTAGGTGATAAAGAGGATCTCAATGTTTGGATGCGTATTGCTGTACTGCCAAGTTTCCAGAAGTTATATGGAAGAATTGGAGTGGATTTGCATGCAGATGATGTTGTAGAGATGTAACTGGTGAACAGTTAAAATACATATGGTTTTGGTGGCAAAAAGAAGCTTGTGCTTTCAACAACAAGCTGGTTAGGTGGAAGGATTGACATACTAGGTGTTGCCTTCATTTTTATTGGTTCTTCTAGTATGTTCATCTCTATTATATTTTTATTGCTTTGTTTGAAAAAGCACGAGTTTAACTGTTGATTATTCAGTCTAATCTCTTGCCCATCATATGTTCAGCTTTGATATATGGTACAAAAAGCATGGATTTGATTATTGCATTCTTGCGTTCAGGGGAGACCAGAATTTGTATGTAAGATGTTACCTCCAATGATACAATCCACTTGTAGATACCTGGCTTTCATTTCATTGCTTGCTTACATTTTCATCTCTTTATTTGAGGGTTTTAGGATTTGTTTGGATGGTCTGTTTTTCATTTGTATTTGTATTTTTTTCAAAATGATATATGTAAATATATTCGATTTGCATCTATATTTTATCTATATTTGATCTATTTGATTTTTTGATGAGAACTGCCAACTTTTTTTATTTATATCTATTTCTTGATAAACGTTTTATTATAAAAAAGTTTGAAAAAAGTGTCTGTATTTGCCGAAAATAGCCAAACAAACAGACCCTTAATTTGGAAATTGTGGGAACTCACTATCTTATTTGAAAATACTATTCATCCTCAAAAGTAATAGATCATTTGTCGATATCAATTAACAAGTATGGTGATTAACCATTCTGGTCAAGTTTGATTTGCAGATTGGAGCACAACATCAAGAGAAATTCAGGGAAGACCCTATTTGCCAATTTATTTCACTCACTTTTCTATATGAGTTATGATGAACAATTCTATAACGGGTTGTTAAGGAAGTTCGGGGATGTTTTTCAGATCAAGCTCTATTTTGCAAAAAAAAACCTTTCGGAGGATATGTATAAGCTGATGCATTCTGTTTGTTTCATCATATTTTGGTTATTTTAATATCATATTTTTGTTGTTTTTAATCATAGTTTGTTAAAAAATAAATACTAATAAAAAACTGATAATTTTACTTATAAACTGATCAAATAGATACGATATAAATATGATACAGATAAATTATAGATGTAGATCAGATGCATATATTATAAAGATAAAAATCTAACAATTCAAATAGACTTCAAATTGATAAGGAGACCGTCATGTTTGTATCAATAGACTTCGAACAAATAACTAATTTAGTGCTTAAACTTCGATTATATTCCTCAAAGGAGATTGGCATTGCCAGCATGCATGTGAACTGCAATGTTGATGGTATTGTGGTTGAGTGAAAACTGTGGAAGAAAATGCACATAGGTTAGTAGGGTTAAGACAATGCTTTCCCACACCCCCTTACCACCATAGATGAGTAAGGTAAACGTTGTAAACTGGATAATGCTAAATATATTGGCTAGAAATAGCACACGTCTCAAACTTTATGAATTATGGTATGGGAAAATTTTATTTTAATCATCTGAGTTTTTACTCTATAATGTTTTAGGTACTCATATTTTTATTTTTAACTAATTGCATGCCCAAGTAATTTCTTTTGACGTTATACAATAAAATCAAAAATTAAATATTTATTGTTAATTAAACGCCCAAATCAAATAAATAATTTTCTTCTCCTTAAATCAAAACCTTATTTCCAAATTTATTTTCTTGCAAATAAGAACCCTAAGCTATTCAGTATAGTGTCAACTTACACATCTTGAGACTTCAGTTTTTCGTTTTTTAATTCAATCTGTATCTTTTCTAATTATGCCTGTTGAGTAAATGACGTAGAATTTGTTATTTTCCATCTCTTTCAAGCACATGAATGCCATTTGCGTGCTCCCATTGTTTATTCTTTATTGTTCTTCACTCTAACCACCTTGATTTTTTTGTTTTTTATTTTTAAATGTGATAGTAGCTTGGATGACTGATGATAGACATATATTCTTGAGTTTAAAAAATTAATGTAATAGTGCTCTCATCTTTTATAGTCCATTGTTAAATTTGTTTCCATTAAACAAGTAGCTTTTATATAACTATGGTAAAAATATTATGAGATGATAATAGGATAATTGTGGACAAAAAAATTATAGTAATATCAATTCAGAATGCTTTGTATAAGCATCATTGTACTTGTTGCAAGAAAGTGCTAAAAGGGGAAGAGGCATACTTGAGTTTTCAATCGAAATAAGCTAAGAACTTATGTGATAATGAAAGATGATAATTGAGATTTTTAAATTAACTTTGTATGAATGTTTTGGAGTTCTCATTTGAGAATGTTATATTTTATGATTTAGATTTATTATTTTGAAAAAGAAATAAGGTATTTTAAGGTTGATTTCCGTTTTTTTTTTTCCTTTTCTCCCACGTAGAATTAAGAGCATTTTAACTTGTATATTAAGAGGAGTGTGCAATTTGTGAAAAATGAAAATATAGATACCTCAAATGTCAAAGAATGAAAAATTAGTAACTAATAATAGGATCACGATTGGTTACTGTATGATTGTTAAATTAATTCTTTTTCAAGAAAATTTTCACATTAATCTAAGGAGAAGATTTAAATAATCATTTTAAAATTTGACTTAAGTGATGCTTTTGAACTTTCAAATGTTGTAAATCACCTTTTAAAGTTTAATAAATTAATAAATAACTACAAAAAATTGAAAACAGTCCCCTAAAGTCCTCTCAAACTTTTAAAGGGTAAGTTTTGAGTTTTTCTTAACAAATGGCACTTGAAGGAAGTCATCTATTGATTGATAGAAACATGCAAGGACTTGGGTTTTATGGATTTTTCATTAAATATTTAATTTTCATCAAGTGTAATCAATATATCCAATCATATTAGTTTCCCTAAATAAAACTAGGTACACAAGGCTCAAAGGATCGAACAAGAGGTGTATCTCCTTGAAAAAGGGTGTATTAGCTCGTGTCACTTAGGCATTCATAAAACATTCCGCCAATAGATTTTATTGATCAACTTTTATTTTGAATGGCCTGCAATTTCTAACCAACAAAACTTAAAATATACTTCGTGTAGTATATAGACAATCGGAGCCGAACTAGAATTGTCACTTGCAATTTTAAAATCGGAACCCGATCACCTGTGTGGTGCGGGTGCCAAAACCAAATGTGGAATCATCAGTTCTTCGAAAAAAAGGAAAAAAAAAAAAGAACAACATAACACAAAAATTGTTTCATGAGTTTCACAACGTTGGCAAATTCCCTTTTTCTTCTTATGCACATACGACCACATCATATATTGGCAAAATTGGATGGATAATATTCTGGACAATAATGTAGCCCCATGATTCTTTGAAGGAAAAAAAAAAACACACACACACACACACACAACACAGCACAACCCCTTTCGGACAAAGTTTCCGTCCCTGGTTCTTAAAAAACACAACATAACAATTTCTAATGTCAATATCTAAACAAATGATAATAGGGATGTTGGAGGGAGGGTGCCTGTATGGTTTCCTAGTTCTATTATTAGATAGGGAGTTGCCGATTCTCTTGAAGTTAGACCGGGGGGGGGGGGGGGGGGGGGGGGGGTGGTGTGCCTGTATGGTTTCCTAGTTCTGTTAGATAGGGAGTTGCCGATTCTCTTGAAGTTAGACCGCAATACTCATCTGGTTCGGATCTCGATTCTCCAATTATTTAAAAATCAAAATCAATGATTCTAGTTTCGGATCGATTTAGTTCTGAACTAATGCTGAAGTCAATTAGTATTTGCTGCATGTAATCCTTCATCTTAATTGCGTTTTGGGAAGGATCCAACTTAATGTTTAGAAAAATCGAGTCCACGAGGCTTAAAAGTTAAAACTCGCTGAGCAAGGCGAGTGAACAAATCTAGAAATCTATCAATTAAATTTTATCCTGCATTCATCTAACATGAGATGTATAACACCGGTTAGTTGCCTCCACTTTTAAATTTTAATGGTGCTGGAGCCAGCTCAACCATCAACATCCAACCCATTTGAATATGATGAAGGGTCGATGTCACATCTCAGCCCTTTTATTTATTTATTTTTTCCAACTACATGTATTTCTACATGTTTTGCTTTATGAATTTAATGCTTATTTTTGGTGCCATATCTCAAGTCTCTATCCACCAAGTCCACATCTAATCTGTACGTCCTTTTCTTCCTTCTCTTGTAGTCCGTTTTTGTCCATAAAAGTCACCATTTGTCTTGTAGTGAAGGTTGCCATTTTTCAATATAATGCAAACATGTGTCTCTACATGTCATGCATCGGGCCATAACATCCTGCAATTGAAAAAAAATATATATATATATATTGAATTATACGATATGTATATTTGTAAATGATGAATAAGTGTTAATTATATTCGAAAAAAAAATTATACTAATGTAAACATATTTAAAAAAATTATAAATTATAATTATAAATGATATTAATCTCTTATTTATTAAAATATTATTATTAATATTTATGCGTTCCTCATTGAATCTTTTTGCAAACTGCCAACCACATCCTCTCATCTTGAGGAACTACTTTTCTCCACTTTTCTTTTTCAATTCTTTTGTTCTTTTTCCCCTCAGTCTTACCAGGTCTGCCGGTCAAGCAACGGCATGCAAATTTTCCAACTCGCTTCTCTACACATTTAATATGTTCTATTATTTGATATCACACAAAGAATACATACCACACACAATAAGTTGAGATGATACATATGCGAGCTATGCAAGTATCAAAAGTTGAATTGGACATGGGATTAGTCTTTTAACTATCCAAATAATATATGAGCTTTGCGTAGTTTTCACCTTCTAACATTAAGATATTAGTCTTGCCATCTTCTAACTAGGGGTGAACGGATATAAGATGAATTAGATATGGATTCTACTTGTATTTTATCTTGTAAGTTAGAGGTACTCAAATTTTAAATTCAAAACCGACCTTAGAATATCTTAAAACCATTCCAAAACCTATATTTTATAAAACATATAAAGTACAAGAAACCCTATGAAGCCTATAATTTTTTTTTTTTTCATAAATTTTAAATTTATGTGATATTAACATAATCATGTGTGTGATAATACAAGTTTTTTCATACGCAAAACTTGAAAAACCGGTGCAATTCACTTGTGAAACTTGTACAACCTGACAATAAGAGAAGGAAACATATTAATTACCAAATGGGAAAGAATAAAATAATAAAAATGGAAAAGTAATTAGAAAAGAAATGGGAAGAAGAAGAGGGAGAAAAGAAAAAATTTAGAGATAGTTTTGGGTTTAGGTTTAGTGTTTAGACCTTTTTTTTTTTTTAAATAATTTATTGGTTGAAAAATATATAATATATATAGTTATCTATTTTTTTTATTTATGCATATCATTTAATATTTTTTTTATAGGTGGATGTATATTAAAAATTTGTACAATGCACCTAATAGAGTTTAAGCTTTAAAATGAGTATAAGACATGAAGGCTTCATACTCATATCTTATGTCATGAAAATAGGTTTTAAAAAATTCATATCTAAAATTTATCTAGTGACCACCGATATCTATCAAGAGCTTACTTGATTGAGCAAGGTATAACTTGCTCAACCCTAACTACCAATGTCGGAATATAGAGGCTTATCCATTGCAATTTCATGAACCCACCCCTCTTTGCACTTATTAGAATTCTATGGAATCGGAAATCACGAGCTCATGCTTTGTGATTGTTACTTTTTACAACACGATCAAATTCTCAATTTAAAGATAAAAAGCAATTATTATGGATTCGACATAATATTCAATTCCACATGGAATCAATAAAAAGGAAAACATAGAAAGAAATATTGATCCATATATACATGTCTATTGTTGCATCTTTATCTTGGAGTTCTTAGTATGAGGAATTAGGATGTAAACTTCCACATGAACTTCCAAGTGAATAAAATGGCTTAACTTTTATATTTATTATACTATGTATAATTTGTTTTACAATTTTCATGACCATCTATAAATAGAAATAGTTGTTGTTAAAAAAAAAAAAACTCTAAAAAAAAAAGTATACGAATAAATTGAAAAGGTCTCTGGAGAGAATTCCTTAATTATTGATATATGTTACTTTAAAAACCTTAACTCAATTAATGTCTTTATCCACTGGCCAAAAAGTAAAAAAAAAAAATTGATGTCTTTATCCATAAGGTTGCTCTTATACACTTTAGAAAAATTCACAATCTTTCTACTAATAACCATATGTATCTTTTGCATTGTTAACCAAACTTCATTTAATTAAGGCAATGTAATAGGCAAAAGAAGTAAACTCTTGTTTTCTTTTTTCTTTTTTTCCTCGTAATATTGAGTGAGATGAAATAATTTGTAAGATCTTATATGACTAAGGGTCTATTTGTTTGTTGTAATTTTATCTGTATCGTATTCGTTTCTGACCTGCTTCTATAATTATATATCATATCTTATTATATCTGATTGGTCTATTTATAATAAAACTGTAAGTATGATATAGTAGGACCTACTTGGGTCAAGTCACTTACTTATCACACCTACCATTTTTTCAATCTACAATCTATAACTTTTATACATAACCATCACCTACCAAGCTACCATACCTACAAACTTTTTAAATAAACTTATAACTTTATGCAAGATCCAACTGTAGATCTTGCATCTTCCCTATAGATGACTTTACCAAGGCCAACCCATGAGATGGTGATATACACGAGTATCACATATTGTAAGTGCGATATCCATATTATAATTTACATTAGTGTCGCATTTATAACATGCACACTCTTAATTTTAAATATTGCATATTCAATATGTGATACTAATGATACTTGTGTAATTGATTTCATCTAATTGGTACTTATGCAATTTTGGATCAATAAACTAGAATTATTCTATTGTGGTAGAAATTGAAGAAGCCCCACTTTTACACCAAAAGCTTAAAACTAAACTCTCTCCCATCGCCAGATTATGACAAGAAAATTGTCAGCCTTTTGTCCCTTTCAAGCCGTTGCCGGACAAAAATTCTCATTAATTGCTCAAAATAGGTTGTGTTTTGAAAGCCATGTTCCGTCGCGAGCTGGCCGACTTAAGTCTTCATAGCGGATAAAATGCTGGCACAACCGCATCAATAATTTCTCACAAACATTATGGTTGCTTGGAATGGACGCTCCGAAACCAATTGTTGGATGACTTAGTCGATACATGTCAACATGCTCTTACCAACAACGTGGACTCAAACGCAAAGACAAATTTATGAATTTTATGTGGCCTCAAAAGTTTGGCATTTGTTGAACTGGCCGTGATAAGGAGTCTGCCTTCCGGAATATGTGGTCCATGCTCCTCACTCCACGGCATCACTTCACCCCAACAAAAGATGGATTAAAAGCGAACCATTTATAAAGTGCACTGATGACAATTGGTGGCTTGGTCCCACTGAGAAAAGGGGGAAAAAAAAAATACAATATAGCTTACATTTGTGCCACATATTTATACTTTGTTGTAAAAATTTATAAATTTGTTAGGTGGGATTTATCTAGAAATATTAGTTAAGATTTCTTTAAAAGTACTAGTTGAGATTTTTCTAGATTATGTAGCAGGAAGGGTAGTTAGATTACTACCACCTACCTCTACCAAACCATGTTAGAGACACCCTATAAATATATCATCTTACAAGCAGTTTTACCAGTGTGAGTGATGAAAAATATAGACAACAATAAAATATTAGTTTGTGTGTAAGTGTCTTAAGAGGGAGAGTTTGGGTGTATTAGGTGTTTGGATTTGAATGATTTTTCTTTTGTAAATTACTTGTCTTCTCTTTTAGTGAGATTTTGCTCTTCTTCTTTTCATTATAATCTTCTCTCTTGCCTTACTATTTCTCAATCTTCTCTTTTTATCTTTGCCATTATTTATCGTAAGCACTTCAATATTTCTTGGTGATAAGAAATTGTTATCAGAGCTAAGAGATTGTTTTGTTGTTTTATAATGACAACCATGGTTATCAAAATCACGATGTTACTATTTTGTCAGAATGTATAAAATCGGTAGAATTATGCAAAATTATGCAAACCTATAGAATCGTACAAAATCATGCAAAACTGATTAAATAGTACACCTAAACTCATAATTCTACTAAAGTCTACATTGAGAAATCTTTCACCAGTAAGCTTTATAAGAAGCTTCAGTTCTACAACCTGCAAATGGAAGAAGGTACATCCATTAATCTCACATTAACACTTTTATGTCCATTGTTTTGGATTTGGAAAATATGGGTGTTGAAATTAGTAATGAAGATCAAGTCGTCAAGTTGTTGTGTTCCCTGCCCCCTTATACTCCAACTTTAGAGAAAGCTTGCTTTATGGCAAGACAAATGTAACTCTAAAAAATGTTAAAATAAACTTGCTTGGTGCTGGTTTGAGCTGTATGTAGTTATAGATACCCATTTTAAAAGAACAACTCGAAGTGGAAGTTTTCGAAATTTATAAAGCTAATTGGTTCTGTCCAATTTCGATTAGCAACTACCAACAATAAGGCAAGCGCAACCATTGAAGTAGTATAGAAAGAATTAGGTCGAATCTCAAGGGATTGGTGGCATTTGTCATTCTCACATTTCATCCATTATCTAGCTAAAGAAAAATTTAGCTAATCATAATGTTAATGTTAATAATATTCACAAATGTTCTCCGAGCAAACTTAGGGGTCAGTTTGCAACAATGCAAGATGACAGCCCACGATTTACCTCATCAACTTTTTATCATGTGATTTCTTAAAATGGAATCAGAGAGAGAGAGTTGTTTGCTGGAGTATTTGCATCATCGGATTCACTAAGGAAAACTAAAGCCTGTCTAAAGGTCAATAGTTTTAGATCTAAACCAAATTATTAGAATCTCTTCTCAACTATCATCGACCTAGATCTTCATAAAGTTTAAGTATCCTTTGTTTTTAAAGCCAACTCAATGAATTTTAAAAAAGTAATAGAAAGTTTCACCCACCTTTTCTTGAGATATTTAGGATTGACTCCATTAATCGCCATAGATCTATTCAAAAGAATGCCTCTCAGCCTATTCATTTGAAATCAAACATGAATCTAACTCGTGCACTACGCAATTAAACCCACGAAATTAAATCAAGCTACTAATTATAAACACCCAATCAATATTGAATCGAAAGCGTATTTGAAATCACATGAATCAAGATTTGGATTCATAAACCCTAAGCTGTAGGAGATTATTTTTCCATTGATTTAGAAATTACAAACATGATATGAAGAAATATATGAAATTAATTGAAGAATATTACAATTCAGTACAAAGGATTGCAGAATTTACAAACAATGGGTTGATATGATTTTACCTAGAAAACTTTGAGATTTTCTAAAGTAAGAAGAAACAAAATTCTTTTGCTCAAAAATTCTCTCACTACACTACTTTAGTACTATTATTATATGCACACTGTACATCGTGCTATTATAGCGATGTGCATGCTTATTTATAGGATAAGAGCACAGAAAGAAATGAAGATTTATTGCATATGTGGCAGATTCTTTTGTAACAGAATGATCTTTTTTCACTTGCACGTATCCAAATACCAGCTCATAAAAATATTTGACGTGTGTTTAGTCGAGCGTGTGGATATTATATGAAAAGCTTGGGCTCGACTTCTTTAATGAATTATGCTAAAATGCATTATTTTTGTCCATTGTTCCATCGATGGATGACTTTGAGACTGTTGAGGGATCGATGCTTGATGATTCGAGGCACGACACAAGTTAGCAAAAGGTCTTATCTTCATTGAGCAACTGTCGTGGGTTAGATCTAGGGCTTGATATTGAGGTGCAACAAAAGCTTTCTTCAAGTTTGACCTTGATCTCCTTAGAAGAAGTGTCGAAGGTCACATCAAGGGCTAAATTTAGGGTACGACAGACCAATTTTGCTTATTTTACCTTACATTTTGGCCTCGATTAGTATTATTCAGGGCGTGATAGTTTTGTTATTCACTTTTGCTACTATTTTTGCTTCAAATTTGATTAAAAAAACTTTGATTCTTCTTTTGATTCAATAAGATGAAAAATAACAATTTAACGTTAAAAGTGCAAGATTCATAGGAATTAAATTAAAATCTTATCAAAATAACCCGAATTCCTATTAAAAGAATAGAGTAAAATTAACTTATTAACTCTTCTATTTGAACATATTATTGGCGATGAGTTATTTGGTAGCAACAAAGTAATAATCTAATAGAAGGATTAATTGTGAGAGGAAGGACTAAAAAGAGAGGTTCAAATAGCAATAAAGTAAGTTCAAGGTTTGAAATTTTGTTACAAATAGGGAAGCAGATTAAGTGGCTTAGAACAGATAATGGTTTGAAATTTCGTAACAAAAAGTTTGATGAGTTTGCAAAAATAAGGGAATTGATCAACACCGCACATTTAGGAGCACACCCTAAAAGAATCGAGTTGTAGAATGCATGAACATGCCTCTCATTGAAAAAGTTGGATTCTTATCTCATATGCCAGTTTACAAAAGGAATTTTGGATTGAGGTTGCATCTAAGGCTTGCCACTTGTTAAATTGATCTTCAACAATCCCAATTGCTTTCAAGACTCCAAAGGAACTATGGTATGACAATCCTACAGAATACTTTGATTTCTGGAATTTTGGCTGTCTAGCTTACATGCATGTGAATGATGGCAAGTTGGAGCATGTGCTAAGAAATGCATATTCATTGGGTACCCTTTTGATGTAAAGGGGTATACAATATGGTGTCTGCACTCTAAGTCACCTAAAGTGGTAAAAGTAGAGATATAAAATTTGATGAGTGGTTAATGCTTAAACAAGAAGCAAAGTCTTCTAAAGAAGAATCGGTAGAGAAAATTTGAGAGAATGTGGAATGCTCATTTGAAACTTTCAATAGTTGTAGAATAGGGACATGACAGGTGTTCCTTACGTAAGTGCAGTTGGTAGCATGATGTATGCCATGGTATGCACTTGTCCAGACATTTGACATGTTGTTATTGTTGTTAGTAGATATATGGTTAATGTTGGTAAAGTATATTGGCAAGCAGTGAAATTGATTCTCATATATTTATGATGCTTGGTTGATGCATCTTGGAATTTAGAAAAGGGAATGTAGGCTTAGTTAGTTGTGTTGACTCAAATTATGTTGGTGATTTCAATAAAAGAAGATTACTTACTAGATTTGTGTTTTCTTTAAGCAATTGTGTTGTTAGTTGGAAGCTAACCTTATAGGTCACAGTTGCCTTGTCTTCAATAGAGGCATAATATATGGCACTGTTGAGGGAATTAAAGAGTTCATTTGGTTGTGAGGCTTATGTGGTGAACTTAGTTTACATTCAGTGCCTACAAATGTCATTTTTTTTTTTGTGACAATCAAAGTGATATATATTTGAGTAAAGATAAAATGATTCATGAGAAAACAAAGCATATCGATATCAGATATCACTTGGTTCGAGATGTGATTTCCTAAGGCAACTTTGTGGTAAAGAAGATTGATACAAAAAACAATCCAATTGACATGTTAGTGTAGCCTCTTTTGGTATCCAACTTCAAGCACCATATAAAGCTTATTTGTATACAAACTTTTGATTAGGCAATCAAATAGCAGTTTCCAAAAGAAAAAAAAAGGTTTACAGCAGTAGTTTAGGCCATGGTGAAGTTTTGTAATGTGGCTTAAACTTGTGCCACATATTTATACTTTGTTGTAGAAATTTCTAGATTTGTTAAGTAGGATTTATCTAGAAATATTAGTTAAGATTTCTTTAGAAGTATTAGTTAAGATTTTTCTAGAGTACGTAGTAGGAGGGGTGGTTAGTAACATTGTTACCAACTACTACTACCACTACCAAACCTTGTTAGAGATACTTTATAAATAAGTCCTCTCATGAGCAGTTTTGTCTGTGCAAGTGATTAGAAAATATAAACAGGAATAAAATACCAATTCTAGCGTCAACATCTTAAGAGTGAGAGTTTGGGTATATTTGAGGTTTGGATTTGATTGATTTCTCCTTTGTAAATTACTTTGCTTCTCTTTTAGTGAGATTTTGCTCTTCTTATTTTTATTACAATCTTCTTTCTCTTACCTTAATATTTCGCAATCTTTTTTTTTAATCTCTACCATTATTTGTTATAAGCATTTCAATATTCTCGATCATAACATTAGTACTAATATCCTATGTGTTCGGACGAAATGTGGTAAGTTCTAATGTTTTTCGAACAAGCATGAAAATATTATATAGTCTTATAAAGATTATACATTAAAAAAATTTTAAACAATTTTCTATTACTAATTTAATTCATGTGGCATATGCTGGTAGTATTGAAGCTTTTTCTAGTAAATAGAAGTTATACAGTGAAAACAAAGGGCTACTTGTCCTTGAAGCCTTTTATTGCTATAAATGAAAATTGATGTATATATTGTAGGGACCAACAACATTAATGCCTCTTCAATTCTCACCAGGTCATTGTAGACTCTTGATCATAAAATATTTTAAAGGTCTTAGTATATGTTTTATTGGCAGTTTTATAGATATATCTAGGAACACATTATGCATAAAAAACCATGCAATTAGGGGTCAGTTTACCTTATTTGCTACCATACCATTATCTATAGAAAAAAATCCACTTATTATTATAAATATAATATAATTTATATGTACAAATATTAATTTATTGATAAGTGTATCCACTATGTTTTTTAATACTTAAGAGGAAGAATTGAAAATTTTGTTAGGAAATAATTGTGGGTGTTTGGTGTACTTCATAAAAGATTTAACTATATATTTTTTACACTTTCTTTGAACATATATATATTATTTGAGTTTTAACTATCACTTTTTAAAAATTAATATACAAAAAATCATAAAATTTTGTAATTTGCAACAATGGATGAGAAAAAAAAATCAAATACAACAAGCTAAGTAGAATAAAAGAAATAAAATGGTATATGATGACTAATCTACCTTTTCAATATGAATTTGGATTTCTTCATCCATCATCTCTCCTGTTTTCATTAATTTTCACAATATATTAATCGATAGAAAAGATAGTTTATGAAACTTCATCTTATTACTTATTTAAAAACTAAGTTGAAAAAAAAAAGTGAATGAAGTTGATTTATCTTGTTTTATGTGCTTCCGAATAATGGCTAGGCTTTGGATAGAATGATATTGATGGATATCCTTCACTTATAATTAAATATGTTGTTGATATCTTCTTGAAATGAGGAAAATATCTCCTTATTTTGATATATTTAAATTTTAGCATTGAAGTTGATTTGTATCTATCCTTATCCCTTTGATATGCTGATTGCAATTTCTGTAAAAAAATTAAAAATTCATGATAAATGAAGACAACACCATCTCTTAGATAAATTTGAAAATATTTGAATTTAAACTTTAAAGCCATCGGAATTATTAGTTATGAGATATGATTCAATCATCCTTATCTAAAACTTCTCAACCATACTAGACTTGTTATTAAAAAAATCTTACCTTGTAATCTTGCAAAACAAACTACAATATCTTTCTTGAACCTTGATTAGATACATAATATAAATATATCTTGGCTTTCAAAAACAAAAAAGAAAAAAATTGTCTTTAGAAACTTTAAAAATAACTAATGTAAAATATCCCCATGGATTTTAAATCCTTCTCAAATGGAACGCATTAGATGCATTACCTAAATACATCTAATAAGTCAAGCTATGTCTTCATCATTAGAAAAAAAATTCATATGAAAGGTGTTCACGATATCATTCTAATAATTCATTATGTGTAATTCTGACAAAAGTTCTAATGCAGGTTCTAACACTATTTCTCATAATCTTATTTTTCTGTTCTTTTAGAGGGTCTTGTTTAAGTCCATTCATTGTAAAATTTGCATACGTAGTAACTTTGTTGGATGACTTTTAATTCTTTTAGTTATCATCAAAACTAACTAAGAGAACTTAACACTAACTTAAATCTATATTTGCTATTTAGGTTGAAACCTACTACTTTGGTCCATATGTGCTACTTGCAGCAAGTACCAACCTTCATCCATATTGTTGAACCAAGAGAGGTTCTAATATTGTTTCGATGAGAAAATGCATTGTACAAATGCTTAATCACTTAGTTAAGTTGCATTCAATAAACTAAAAATGTTTGTTTATATTTGTATTTTATGTTTTCTGTTATGCAGAGTTTAGGTGCATCGGCGAGCTGGTAAGAAATGGACCAATGTGCCAATACTGTGATCGAAGGAGTGCTTACTTGATTAGTGGAAATCACAAGGAAGATCGTGGGCATGACTTGCACCGACTTACCGATAAGTGAAAAGCTAGCCATTGCAGACTTTTTTATTCAATCGTTGGTGAAGAATTTGGGGATAATGGCTAGGTTTTTTATGTACCTATAAATAGAAGTGTTGAGAGTGTTCTTTTGTAAGAGAGTAGAGCTTAATTGGTAGAGATTAAGTCAAATACACTCTTTTTGTATTTGTATTAGTTGAGTGAAAATGTGAATAGTGCCATAGTGTGTTTGGTTGAAATTATTGTAAGAAACTATTCATACATTTGTTTATGAATGTTTTCGTGAAGTCTTCATGTTTTAAGGCACTTATGTGACGTCCTCTTTATGAGGCATTTATGAAGTCTTCAATTGTGGGGCATTTGTTGAAGTCCTCTTGTTGAGACATTCTCTGAATTGAATGAATGGAGTAAAGTCCTCCTTGAGTGAGGCATTTTGTGAATCGTAGAGACTAAGGAGGTGGCTGAACTCCACATTAAATATGGTGCAAGCTTTCCTTCCTTTATCTCTTTATTATTGTTGTTGAAATTGCTTAGATTGGGCATAAATTGGCAAAAGAGATAATGGTTGGATTAAGTGAAAGTAAAATTGGGTAAATTACACCAGAAGGTCACAACGTTTGGGAGTAAGTTCATTTTATATCACAACGTTTCAAAAAGTTTGAAAGATGTCACAACATTTAGTGAGTAAGTTCATTGTATGTTACAATGTTTTGAGTGGTTCAAAAGGAGATACAATGTTTAGGAAAGTGAGTCAATTAATGTCACATTGACACATGCTAATAGGAGAAATATTTAATTAAAACTTAGAAAACCCTTCTTTTAAGGCGCCATTGACATGTATCAATAGGAAAAATATCTAATTAAATCTTAGAAGACATTTTCTAAACGTTGTGAATTAAAATAAACTTCCCTCCAAACATTGTGACATTCTGATGTAATTTACTCCGTTAAAATTGGTTTAAAAAACCTGCTTTGTAGTTTATACATGTGAATAATAGCCTAGTGGTGCATGGATTATTTTTTCTTAACACATATATGCTATTTTGGTTTAAATTTGCTATTTTAGTCCATATTTGCTACTTATAGCAAGTACCAACTTTCATCCATATATGCCATTTTTGTCCAAATCTGCTACTTCAATTCATATGTGCTATTTATAGTGAGTACCAATTTTCGTTCATATCTGCTATTCGGTCCAAACCTTCTACTTTGGTCCATATGTGCTATTTATAGCATGTGCCAAATTTCATCCATATATGCCATTTTGGTCCAAATCTGCTCCTTTGATTCATATGCATTACTTATAGCAAGTATCAATTTTTGTCTATATAAGCTATTTTAGTCCAAATATGCTACTTCCATCTATATATGGTACTCATAGTAAGTACCAACTTTTTTCCATATGCTGTAGTTTTATTTAAATCTTGTGGTTTGGTTTATATGTGCTGCTTATAGCAACTATTAACTTTCTTCCGTATTTGGCATTCTTGTTCAAATCTAGTAATCCTATTTATATGTGTGATAGTGGTGGCGAGCACCAACTTTGGTTGATATATGCCATTTGAGGTCTATAAGCATAATCTTATGAATTCTACAAAAAAGTGAGAAGATATGGAAATTTTTATTTGTGATCTTTATAAAAAGTTTATGTCTAAGTGGGGTAAACTTAATGCTGAATTAGATTGGAAAACTTGTAAAGTTGAATACTTTGATGCTTTTTTGATGCCCTGTGAATATTTAAATTTCCTATTGATTAAAAGAAACATGTAACAATTATAATCTCATCTAACACAATGTCTAAGAAAAACAACATAGAGCACAATCCCTTGAAATTAAGCCAGGCAATTGGGAAAATGATTGAGCATCTAAGAAGCTTTTTTTTTTTTTTTGGGGGGGGGGGGGGGGGGGGGGGGGGGGTGGGGGAGGTGAGGGGGTTGGGTTGGATTGAGCATCCTTATCTTTTATTTTATTAGAGTTGGTTTCATTTTCAAAATTGGATTGGATTGAATTTTATTATTAAATAGGCAGAGCCTTAACATACATGAATAATGAATGAACAAGACATTGATATAATGAAAGTTACTTGATTTAGAATTGGTGTTGTTGGTCTTAAATATGTAACCAAGAAGGGAGGGTCGAATTGCTCACTGAGAAATTCAAAACTTTTTCTAACAAAATTAAAAAAAAACCTGATTAATTAGATTAATTGGAGTGAAAAGATGTATGCAATATAAATCTTTATGCAATGAGAATTATAAGCACATATATAAATAGAGAGGGAAGGAAAGCTAAGACTGCGATAAAGTGGTTCAGCCATGTGCCTACATCCACTCTTCTAGCCCCTAGCTAGGGACCTTGTAATCTATGCGTGTATGCTCCATTACTCCAAAAAACTTGATTATAAACAATTCCACTCTACTCAACCACCCTAACTTCACCTTGAGCTATCACTGACTATATAGCTCTATTTATAATACAAAGAAAATGAAAGACACTCTATGGTTCCTCCTCTAAACAATCAAAGAGCAAGGTTTAAAGCAAATTGGAACAAGTTGTGGATGCAGAATATCAAATCAATGTATCACAAGAATATTTCTTTTAGCGGCATGTTGTTCTCTCTCTTTTTTCTCGTGTATAATTCCTTCTCTCTCTTTAAAATCTGAATGCTTCACTTATTTAAGCTTTTGTGTTCAACAGTTAGCTTAATGCTTTCAACATTCATGATTTGTTGTTGCTAGATATTTGGATGATCTTCTTTAGATATTTCAGTTTTTGTCATCTGTTGATTTCAAATTTAAAATAGCTGTTTCTTTATTTGTAGCGTTGTAATTGACATTCTTTATCTCAGAATTAATATTCATATTTAATTTCAAATTTTAATGTTAAAAACTGATGCTTGATAAATATCACCAGAAATTGTTGTTGATCATTTTGAAAAATTCATGTAAAATAGTTGTTATGTTTGAACTTATCCTCTTCAACTAATTTGTAACTCATGGTTGAGTGTAGCAACATGTATCTCCATAATATCCCATAAAATTCAAAACATATCTTGTGATGTCCATTGCCTTATCTTCAAATCTTCAAGATAGATTGAAATAATTGCAACAACTTACTTGTGTTCATGCAGTATCTTGAAGTACTTGAAAAATAACTTAAATACCCATGGATTTTAGTCTAACTTAGTGGAATTTTTGAATACATTACCCAAATGTACGCATCTTTTATAGCTAAGCCTTGAAAACTTGTTTAATGATGATTTGTATTACAGTCTGATCAATTTGTAATGAACTCTTAACTTTTTCTTGATTTACTGATACTTTTTGGAGTTCCTTCTGGGTAGAATTAAACTTGCTCTGTTCTTTTTGTATAATGTCTAATGTTCTTTTTGGGTTGTCTTTTTGTTTTAACTTACTTAGCATTAAACATTATGGATAATCCTCTAGGTAAAATTGATACTTTCAACTCATTAGCATTAAACATTTTGGGCAATCCTCTAGTAAATTTGATAGTTTCAACTCATTGCACACTTAATAAATTCATTAGTAATTCTTTTACTCTTGTTATCATCATAATTACTTTATAGAAAATTTAACAGGTGTGATGCCTTTTATTCCTTTTTAATGGTTTGATTCAATTAAAATGTTATTGGTTTGATTCAATCAAGAACATGCTAGCATGAAGCCTTTAAAAAGCCAGTTATGGTTTGATATCATAACAACAAACATAAATCTAGTGATATAAGACAACTAGATATATTTTTTCACGTTCTTTGTTTTCTTTTCATAAAAAAAGATCAAAATATTTGATCTATTTTTGTATTTTCTATACTTTTCATATTGTTCCACAAATCTACATATTCTCTTTTGTCTCTTTATTTTTTCATTTTCTCTATCTTCCATCAATTAGTGTGCATAAGGCTATAGTATTTTGGATGACTAGTCGATTTAGCAACTTGGTTGTGGTCAACAAGAGCAAAGTGCCACCCATTATTATAATTAAAACATTTTGCACATGACAAGGGATATTATGGCAATCTTTCAATTTAAGATGGAGAGAAAGAATGTTTATGAATCCATTACTAACTACAACAGGTCCTTCTGACTCCTTTCATAGTTGCTTAGGGAAAATTACCTGAGTGTGAGGCTAGGTTGCTAAGGTGGAACTAGCTACAACCAATATCTTGAACTATGTTTTGGCATTAGAAGATCACATGTTTTGTTTAAAGATAAAGTTGCTAGGTTAAGTGTTGTTAAATTTGATTGAAAAATTAGTAATCTATGATATCAAGATGAGGTCGTGTGGTAGTTATCTTGAGGAAAGAGCTACAGAATTCAAGAGCTTGTATCTAGAAGCATTTTTAGGTTGGACATAGGCCAACCATATGAAGGCAATGGTAAGAATTGTTAAATCATATAGATGTTACAATCTTTTTTTGATGAGAAAATTCATTGCATAAATGCTCCACAACTAAGTTAAGTTACATATAATAAGCAAAAACCTGTTTGTTATATGTTTGGGCTTTGTTATGTTTGTGTTTGTTGTTGTAGGAGTCTTCAAGTACGTTTTAGGCCCTAATGCTTTTTGAATCTCTTAAAGCTCAAAACACAATAGTTGTAGAGCTATCTCTAAGCTTTTCGTAGCATCTTGAATCATATAAAAAGGAGTTTGGACAAGAAAGTTATGATCGAAATACAAAACAATGTCGAACTAATTAGAAGCAATCGCAGGCAAAATCGGGCCCTCAACTTTAGGCAATTAGACCGACTCACCAGTGGAAAATGAACCGGCTCACTGGTATACTCTGTCTAAGCCAAAAAATAGTTGTTAAAAACTTTGTAATCTAACCATTGGTGGCTATTTTGAGAGGCAACGGCTACTTGCTTTGAAAGATTATAAATAGGGTATTTTGGGTGTTTTTAAGTAAGAGAGTGGAGCTTAATAGGATAATATTATGTGAAAATACTTTCTCAAATTGTATTTATTTTTTTAAAGTAAATAGTGATATAGTAAGATTAATGAGCTAATATTGTAATGCACTATTCATATATTTTGTTTGAGTTTTTTAGTGAAGTCCTACATGTATGTAGGCATTTGTGAAGTTCTCTTTGTGAAACAAATGTGAAGTCCTCAATTGTAAAGCACTATTATGAAGTTCTCTTTGTGGGGTATTGTTTGTTGAATAAAATGGTGTGAAGTCCTCATTAAGTGAGGTAATTGTGGACCATGGAAACTAGGGGATAGGTCAAACTCCATGTTATATCGCGGTGTAATCTTCTCCTTCCTTATCTCTTTATTATTGTTGTTGAAATTGTATGAATTAGGCATAAAATTGGCAAAAAGATAATGGTTGGTTAAGCGAGCTTAAAATCGGTTTGGAAACCCACCTTGTAGCTTCCGCACATGCGTGTAAAAGCTTAGTCATTTTTAACTTCCAACTATTAGTATCATAGTAGGCCTTTAAGGTTAATGCTTAACCGCATCTTAGAGAAAAGTTTCTGTGGTATTTAAAATTCTAGGCTTGTGTGTTTTTGTGCTAAAAATGAGTTGTTTATTAATTGTAATTTAAGCTCTTTTGAAATGATCCGAATTTAAATTCCATTTAAATTTCCATGTATATGTTTATTTATCTTAATTATTGAATTAAATGAGCATGATGATTTATGATAGTTGTGTTTGGTAATAGTCTAAATGTGTTTAAGTTAGTGTAAATTAAACATTTCATGTGTTATTTTGCATATGTAATGAAATTAATATCCTTGTTTTATATATATTAATGTGTGTGTAGTATAATTAGTAATTGTGTCTTTTATACATTAATATGTTAAGTTAAGTTTAGATCTATAAAATCAACTTTGGTTTTGATTAAGATTAGTTGATAGAAATTTCCCTTAGTTAAGTTAATAACTATGCCTAAATGAACCCCAAATGAGACTTAAATTCACTCAAATGCAAACTAAAGTTATATATGCCTTAAAAGTCAATTTTTAGATAAGTTTAAGACTCAAATTAGCTTAATTAGACCTCCTTTTGGGCAGCCCTTTCTTTTATACGAATTTTCCTTTTTCTTTCTTTCTTTTCTCTTCTTCCTTCACTTCAAATTCCAAGCCTAAACCCAAAACAACATCAAGCTTTGAGAATCAAAACTCTCTCCAAGACAAGGCATATACATGTGAGTTGATTTAAGTATAACTTTTTTTTGTTTTCATTTCTTGTAGTGGCTATGTGAAATCTTGGATATGATGAGTTTAATGTTATCTAAATTGCTTGTTCATGCTTTAAAATTAGCTTGGATTGTGTTTTGTTAGTGTATGAGTTTGTTTATGTGTTGTGGTAGTAATATAGAGTGTTGGGAAGAAATAAAAATAGTTTGAGTAGTTAAGTTGAGGATGAGTGGGAATGAGATTTGAAGTAATTAAATGTGTGGATTTAATGTTTTGAGTTGCTAGGATTGAGTAGTGTAAATAGGAGTGAGTATATGAACTTAAAAATGAAGTTGAAGAAGATTTAAAAGTGTTATAGGTTAGAAAATTTCGAAGTGGAAAACAGGGAAAATGTGTTCGTCGAATAGGTCTGTTTTGAATGTACGCCGGCATCTGAAATTTCAACGTCGCTGGCGTAGAGGCAGCGTTGGATCCAAACAGAAGTAAATCTTTTAACGCTGCTTTTGAATACCGCCGGCTTTTACAAGAAATTTTGTCAGCGTTTGTTCTTCAAAATGTACGCTGGCAACTTAAGAGTTTAAGCCGCCGGCGTATGGGGCGGTGTTGAAGTGGAATAGAACCAAATATTTAAACACCAGAGTGAAACGCCGCGGCACCGGTGTAAACTACCTACGCTGCCGGCGTTCAATCAAATTTTGCAAGCGTTGGAAGGCAGCGTATCCCCTGAGTTTTTCATTTTCAAACTTCTTCAATCTTCAATCTTTACTTCATATATGATTCCTTATTGAAAATATAAGCTAGAAAAACATGTTTTATGCATGAATTTGATATTAAAACTCTATGCAAAGTTTAATGAATTTCTTTGCATAATTGATCTAGGATTGTGTATGTATATATATATATATTTGTGAATGCGAAATCTATATTTATTTATTGATTATTTTGATATTCCTATTTCAGTTAAGGGTTCTTCGGTTAGTTCATCACCGAGAGACTATAGTGATATACTATCGGGTTCAGGTACGCAATAGCTTGTTTAATGTTTGCTAGGATTAGGCATTCCTAATTTGACTTAAATTGATTCGGCTTAATATTTGAATGAATTGGATGTCTATTACGCTGTTTAATTTGGTCCGAGGAGCAGCAAACCTGTCATGATGCAATGACATGTTAGTTAGGCGCTTAACCAAGTCACGATGCAATAACTTTACCATGATGCAATGGTACGCTATGATGCAATAGCGATTCTTTTTTATTAAGTGGGTAGCCGATAGGGGGAATAGTATCTAAGTAACGTTTGCTTAAACTTAGGGGGGAATACCATGATTTAGTTCAAAGTTTATGAGAACTTGTGAACTAGGCTCATGTTATGTACTGAGTTTAAGTAGAGTCAGGCAACGGCTTTTGAACCCTAAATGAAGCTATTATCTTCAAGAAATAAATATAGGAGATATAAGTATTTGGACTGCTTATATCAACCCCCTGAGCAGCTGCTGTTACTCAGGATCCCTAAACTCCCAAAGCGTGATTTCGGGGTTTGAATACCCCCCTGTTGTTTTGTGAAAGAAAATCTAATAAAGATAATCACTTGTCTATTGATGCATTTCATTGGATTTACATTGGCTTGATAACTTGTTCTTGCATTTGTTATTGTGTACTAGGCCTTTGGATCACTTTTGCTGCTTTGCAGGTACTGAAGACGAGTTTTATGATGATTTGGGGTACGGGTCCGACTTTGAGAGATTCATGGATGAGTGGGACAAATAGGACTCGAACACCCTGGACTTTTGGAAGAATTTTTGCTAAAGGAAAAGTTATGTATAGAAGGCTTGATAGATAAGCCTAACTTGTAAAGACCTTAAGATTCCCTAGGATTCTTTTGCTTTAAGAAAACTTGTAATTTTGTAGTATCTTGTATTGACACTAAACAGTGTATATATGATGTAAATATATGTATAGATTGCTTTTGTTAGCAATCTTGTTTTATTAAAAGTTCTTTATAAAGTTTTAGTAGTTTTGATCAAACAATTTTCATAAACTGTTAGTTTTAGGACAACCTTACATATAATGTGAAAACGTTATATGTGGTTGGGGACTCGATACTGAAAATCTCGGGATTTAGAGGGTCGGGTGTTTACATCTTTAGTTGAGCATCATATCTTTACAAATGAGCTTTTACCCATTATACTTAACTGAGGGAGTTAAATTGCATTTAATAAGTTGTTTATTATATGTAACTTAGGAACCTTTAATTGAACATTATATCTTTTACAAGTGAGCTTTTATCTGAATATTTAATTTATGGGGAGTACTAGGTTGAGGGAGAGTAATGTTGTGCAATAATTAATCTCATTAAAAAAGGAGAGATTGTTAAACCACATGGAGTTTACAATTTTTTTTGATGAGAAAATGCATTACACTCCACAACTTAATTAAGTTGCATCTAATAAGTAAAAACTCGTTTATGATATGTTTGGGCTTTGTTATGTTTGTGTTTTTGTTTTGTGCTTGTTGTTGCAGGTGGATTCAAGTACGTGTCCAGATTCTTTTTGAATCTCTCAAAGCCCAAAACACATAAGTTGTAGAGCTCTTTTTAAGATTTTCATAGCATCTTGAAGCACCTCTAATAAAGTTTGAATGAGAAAGTTATGACCTAAATACAAAGCAGTGTCAAATTGGCTAAAGGCAACCATGGGCAAAACCAGAACCTCGACTTTGGGCTCAATTAGACTGACTCGTCAGTATACTATGTCTAAGTCAAAAAATAGCCATTACAGACTTTATAATCTGACTGTTGGTGGCTATTTTGAGGGACAATGGCTAGCTTGCTTTCAAAAATTATAAATAGAGTGTTTGTGGTGTTTTTATGTAAGAGAGTAGTGCTTAATAGGATGACATTATGTGAAAATACTCTCTCAAATTGTGTTTGCTTTTGTTAAGTGAATAGTATCATAGTGAGATTAGTGAGTTAATATTGTAAGACACTATTTACATATTTTGTTTGAGTGTTTTAGTAAAGTTCTCATGTGTTGAGGCATTTGAGCGAAATCCTACATGTGTGTAGGCATTTGTGTGGGGCATTGTTTGTTGAATAAAATGGTATGAAGTCCTCCTTGAGTGAGGCAATTGTGGACTGTGGAAATTAAGAGGCGGGTTGAACTCCATGTTATATCGCGGTGTAATCTTCTCCTTCTTTATCTCTTTATTATTAATGTTGAAATTGCATGATTGGGCACAAAATTGGTAAAGAGATAATGGTTGGTTAAATGAGTTTAAAATCAATTTAGAAACCTATCTTGTAGCTTCCGCACATGCGTGTAAAAGCCTAGTCGTTTTTAACTTTCAACAAGAATGAATGTGTAAAGGCATAAGAACTACTTTAGGTTAAGGAACACTGAGAAGATAAAGCAATTCCCTCTAAAATATGGAGTAGTACTTAGATACATTTTCTTTTGGTGTGATATACAATGCATTAAGGTTGATGGTAGCACTTATGTTCTTAAAGGATGTAGGCATATTGTGGTGGCATCAATTGTATCAGAAAGCTAGATGAGGAGTTATGCTAGTCAAAACATAGGGGGATTTTGAAGCTAAATTGGTCTTAAGTTGACCGAAGCAGTGGTTAGGAAGACACTTAGCTTGGTTAAGGCAACTAGAGCATAAGACGTTCATAAGAAATTGAGTAAGAATTCTTAGAACTACTACTACAGAAACCAATACGAGTGATAGAAATGCAATGTTTTCTTTTTATAATATATTATATAAATGAGCTTGAGTAGAGCCTGAGTAATAAGGAGTCTCAGCTTTTACCCTAATCATGACAACGAGACAAAGCCTAATAGAGTTATAGTGCAATTGAAGATCCCAACAATGAGACAAAGATAAGAGCCCATGCAAAAGGTGAGAAACTCAAGAAAAAGATGGATTAAGGCCTCAGAAGGAACAAGAAGGGTAAGTTAATTTACATGATATTATAATTTTATAAAATCATATACAAACTCTTTTAACTTCATGATTTTCACATTCATGTGAAGTGGATAAATTTACATATCTTTATCTATAGAATTGAGTTGTTGCTTTTCCAAAATTTTCGTAATTGAAGAATGCATTATTTCTTCAATATACAACATACCTCCAATTCAATCTTATTTTTCTAAGAGAGTATAATTTTTCTCTCTTAACTTTATTTTATCATGGAGTAATGTGGCAAAGTATCGATTACTTTCCTTTTGTTTTTTATATATAAAAGATAAAGAGATGACCATACATGTTCAGAACCATTAATGGATGTCTTCTATCAAGACATCAAATAGTGAATTGTCACAACGTTTCATTAAAGTCATGACTCATCATATGAAGAGTTGCGTAATTGGCCATACTTTATTATAGAAGGCCTTAGAGGGATAAATCTCTTGTGAATGAGAGGGAGCTATATCATTGTATGTGCTACGGTCATACTGATATAGATTGCTAAGTTTAAGATAAACTAGTAGCTATAGTAGCTACTGAAGAAGAGGAGGCCTAAGAAGATGATGAAGAGTGATTAAAGAGGTAAAAAAGATGATTTGTATAGTCGGTCATCAATTTGACATGTGATGAGTAAGAGACAACTAGGCCAAAAAGCTCCTTTTATAAGGAATGTTAATGACTATTTATAGAGAATAGTAATTGATCTTGCCTATTAATGACTATTTATAGAGAATTGACTGTCTTGTCATTGTAAGTGTTAATGGTCCAGGGTTTATTAGGATTAATAACTCCATTGAACTTGAGGGGAGAAGAATGAAGTCCAATTATGCATATGAAAACCTAGTTGATACACAAGTTCGCAAAGGAAAAGATTGAAATTGCATATAACAACTTCGACAGAAACTAGTCCGTCAATCCAAAATTTACTATTAATTCCAATTTAGTTACAGTTCTTGGGATCGTACCACTATTCCATATAATCAGTCTTAATATAGTAAAGAATGTTGGGTTTAGCTTAAGAAATTTTATTGTTCAACCTCTTATTAGAAATAAAGGCAAATTGATTTCATCGGATTACCTAAAGGAGCCCCTAGGATTTTAATTTTGTTACATTTTACAATTAGCTTTTTGGTTGTGGAGATGTTGGTTTGTCCCTGTGAACTACACAAACCATCTTTATCGTCCACTAATCCCACATGGAATATGGGGTAAACCTTTCATATCTCTCGAAAACTTATATCTACCTTTGCTTACATAAAAGCGTAAAATCATATTATAAGTTCAAACAGAACAAACATAGAACACTTATTGTTTACATGGCCCAACGACTAATAAATACGACGAATGGCCAGCCATTGCAAAAGTTGGAAACTACCACAAGTCTATGTAATGCACCTATGTTAACTACACAAAATAGATCTTGGTCTCTCAAGTCTCCTTGATTCCTTGGTCTTTATCTTCCGAAGGTTCGTCGACAAAAGAGATCACTTTATTCTCTGGTCAATAGTTAATTACTCTACACTTGATGAACAACTTGGAATAGGTAAAAACACTCATAAGTGATTTAGCACACGAATAGTGTTTGGAAAAAGAAATGGGGGTTTCACTTGAAGTGTCATCATCTCTCTCCTGAGCCTCCTCTTCACTTATTGTGTCCAATATCTTCATCTTTGATATCTTGTTGTGCCTCAAGACACTTAAAAGGTGTGGGGCAATCTCAGTACTATATCTTTCAGGGCATGAACTGATGGCCATCTTCTTATATTCTTCGTTGGCTCTTGAAGATATGAAGATAGTGTTGTAATGCTTGTTTTATAGGAAATGGAAAAGTTGGGTTTTAAGTTTGTGTATGTGGAGACCTAAGTAAAGCTGTTGGTGCAATTTAAACCAATTTGGGTTTTGGCTTCGATTTGAGACTAGTCTATAAATAAAAGGTGAGCTTGATTTGTACATGAGCTTTTAGGACCACCGGCCTTTTGGCATTAAATGCAACTTATGGTATTTTGTCTCAAGAACTCCATTGAAAAGTTGGGTTTTGTATTTTTGTACGAAAATAAGCCAATACCGACAGACCATTGTTTGAGATGGCTTGGCTAAAAAAAGTTAAACGAATCCTTATTTGATTAAAGACCTCCATGATGAGTTTTTCTCAATGATTGATGCTTGTCTTAAGCATTTCTCGTTACACATTATCCTAAAGTTTTTAAAGCTAGTTATATTTAACAAATCTTTTAAAGTCCGTATGGATTTAATAATAACTGTGCCGAAGCACAAAAAATGGTTGGAAGAATCAAGTTTGCTTCCTATGGGAAGCAATAGATGATATGACAAAGTTCATAAAAATGTTTTCCAATCCTCAAAAGAAAAAAAAAAAAAGGGAAAAAAAATGGGGGGTTGGGAACGGATCCTTGATCAAACTTATTCTAACATGAAATTTACTAATGAGGACCATTATATGGAGGCCTTTAGTTAGGATACATATATAAGGACTTCGGACAAAATTGGTGTTGGTGGTGCTTGTTGTGAAATACACCACAAACGTGAAAAATTAAAATGCTATATATACAATAAGAGTCAGTAAAAATTCCGTGAATATTTCCAATTATTAAGCCTCTCATGTAGGTACAAAATTTTGTATTTAAAACGTGCCATTTAATAGCTTTCACTTGCTCTAAATCTTGTAGAATCCATAAATTTTTTAATGAAATTTTTATATTATTTTTCTCTTTCTTCAATTTTAAATTTATAGTATTATATATGGTTTCATGTCATATGTAAAATACCATATTTTCATATATCCATCATAAACAATATGTTGAAAAAAATAAAAAAGTAATTTATTAATATCACAAGATTGGTGATATATAGAATTTGTTTATGTGTGAATGTTAAAATTTATAACAAATAATTGTAGAACCCGCTTATGCAATATTAAACAAAATTGTAGAACATGTAACAAATTTCTAAATTAAAAAATTTGAGCCACTTTTGTATTAATTAGCCTAAAAAAAAGAAACAATATTTTTGTATAATTTTGAAGTTCAAGTTGTGTATATATAATCAAAGTTCTTCTAAAATTAAAATAATAAGTTATTTTATATTAGAAATTTACATAAGCTAGTCTACAAATAGTAATCTTCAATAAAAGTGTTCACAAAATGAAAAATATGATATTACTATTTCTTTTTTATATATTAGTATTATTTCATATTTTTTTATAAAGTAAATATAAGGTATCCTAGGTTCTAAAGTGGGTATGCATTATGAAGATTTCATACCATATTCTATCCAATTAGAATAGATTATGAAAAATCTATGCATGTGTCCTACTCTCCAACCTTTAATACATAAGATCGTAAGCGAGCCGAGTTATTTACGGGTTACTCTAATTCGATTTGTATTATGTTTGATTTAACTTGTTTAACTAAACGAGCTAAGTTTGAGCTTTTCTTTAAGTTCAAAAACTAACTTGCGAACAAACTCATTTAATATATTAAATTAATATAATTATTCATATTAATCACAAAAGCTTTAGGAAAAGAGTACCCTTATCTCTTTTCCTTATGCTGTGTCCGTTAGTTCTATTTTATTTATTTATTTTGAAAATTTTATTGCCTAACTAAAAAGGAAGAACCTAGGATGGCATTTACGAAAATGGGTCCATACTGATAGGTGACAGTGACACTATGACTTTTTGACGTCATCATAAATGCATAATCTCCAAACTTTACACCTTTTTTCGTCCTTTCCCGCCAGTACCCCACCTCTTTCGGTCTTTCTGCTTACACAAAAGCTTCTGTCATGTTCATATGTGCACTTTTTGGTGAGCCCTCTTTTCTATCTTATTGCAGTGGATAACAATGACATGCCACGTTACCGCCTTCTTTTGGAGTTTTATTTCATTTTTCTAGCTTAGTTGTTGCTTAATCCATTTTATTTTTAGGATGATCAAGCTCACCAAATCCTTGATAATTAAGATTTAAGAATAAGAAGATTGTTAAAACGATTAATCAACGGTTATAGTATCACAGAGCGATGTTTAATCATTCGTCCTTTTTATGTGATCGGTTATATCAAGCCAAAAGAATTTCTAATTTGGTGGAGGGTACAAGGAAACGTATAGTTGAATAAATAAGAATAGCATAGCATCTAGAAAAATTTTAATAGTACAAGGCTTTATACTTTGAACCCATAGTCGTTAATGCACTCCAAGGACAATTTATGGTTCTCAAAGGCATCCATGGCTATTCTTTTATGAGTTTAGAAAGGGTTTATAAAGATGGCAAATTTGAACGGGGAAGCCCTCCTAATGAATAACTTGTATTTGAAGACTTTGATTCAATAAAGATGGATGATGATTATGGATTAAAAGCAAAACGTTTGGATTGTGGTTTTGGCATCGTTTTCAAATCGAACGGATATTGAACTAATACGGATATAATATTAATAAAAAATTTAATAGTTTTACTTATAAACTAAAAAAACCAATTAAACTGATACCATTATTAACGGATATCAAACCAATAGATAAAAATCTAACGACACTCGAGCATTGGACGTGCCCGAAGGAAATGAACTGAAAAAGCATTTGACAATCTGCTGTCCTGTTTCCAGTGGACCATTATTTCAGTGTTTGGCCAGCTAATCAATGCTCTCTAAATTGTGATACGGACTAAGTGACGCGTTATGGTTGTTTTATGGATCACAGTAGGTTTTAGCTTTCCATCATGTGTGAGAATACGCCGTCAAGAGATGCTCTCTCAATGTCATGTTTGGTTGTTTGAAACTTAAAAAGGGGAGCAAAATGTAGTGAATTGCAATTCATCGTATACCATTATACTTTGCAAAAGTACAATATTAATTGTTGGACTTTCGTTTTAACCAAAATAATATTAAATAAATTGAGGAGACTTGTATAGCAATCATAAGAAGTTTTTCAAATGAAAATTTGTAAGAACTTTTGAGAATTGTAGGTTTTTTTCCCTTTTTTTTTTTTTGCTGATTATTATTTTCTGATTAAATCTTTTTCTTCATATGATTTAACTATATAGAAAGAAAGAGATATATTTTTTTAGTACCTTTACATATAAGATGAATCATATAGATATTTTATTTGGGGAAAAATAAATCATAAGTGCTGTATATATGATTACTGATTGATAATCATTTTTAAAAGTTTAGCACTAATAGTGATCAGAATAAAATTTCAGGGATCGATATAGTATCTTTTCGAAAGCATGATGACATTTGTTAGATTAGCCAATTGCAAGTTTTTCCTGGTAATAGAATCCGGCTCTAATATTAGTTTAAATAACTATTATTGGCAAAATAGAATTCCTATTTCTTTATTTAGTCGGTCCAATGATTTTGGAGAATGAGGTATATCTTCGCAGTGAAAATGGGGGAAAGCATATTTTGGAAAATGGTCCATGGATGCATAGATAGGTGTTCAATCGTCGAATGAGATGAGACATCCGTGAAGATGATACCTTTTTGGCTCCATAAATGAAATAAACTTCCAAACATAGACTTTTCCGGATCTGCAAGTGCCTCTGATTTGTGCTTATCAAAAGACCCGACATTTCACTCAATAATTAGTCCTGTTTTTCTACCTTTATGCAATGTATAATGCTACGTTTCGTTATCGTAGCACAAAATTTCTCAGTCCGGGAGATTGGGCAAGATCCCTCCCTCCCCTCCTATGCCTTTTGACCTTGCCTTGCGAAATATCTTGGTCACATGGGGCGGCCATTTTGTCCAGCAATTAAAGACTAGGATGATGAGAGTGATGTTTCAGGAGGAACAGCCGACAGTTTTCCCTTTTCATTTTTCCAAAATTATTAGTTGACAATATATATAAACCTCACTAACTACAATTTGGGCATTACTATAACTTCCAACATATATAAATAACCCCAAATCGTCGTTAAATTTCCTATTCCATAAGCTATAGGGATAAATTATACAAGAAGGTAGTAACATTTGTAGGTAAATTTATTTAAGGTATTTACTTTTCTAATCTGTTTGTTTGTCGGCAGATTATGAATATAGATACTTTTCAAACTTTTTTCTAACAAATTGTTATTAAAAAATAGATATGGATAAAAAATAGTTGGCAATTCTCATTAAAAGATCAAATATAGATAAAATATACATGTAAATCGGACATATTTACACATATCGTTTTAATACAGATACAAATGAAAAACAAACCATCCAAACAGACCCTTTATGTAATTTTTTTTTGAAAATAAATATTCCACAAATTGAATAAAATAAGTTATCAAAGTTTCACAATATTTATATTGGATTACAATTAATGATAAATTATGAATATCTTATTTGACTTACTTTATAGAATATTAATTTTTTTTTTCAATCCATCGAAATATTAATATTTTAAATGAATTCATCTCAAAATATGTATACTTCTAGACGTAATTTACCCCTAATTTATAGTATAGCAATTTAAGAGCATGTCTATGGTAAAATGATTGTCTAGGAGTATAGTTGTATTTGTTATTTTATTTTATTTCCCATATGCTATAATAACATGTTGTCTGTACTATAACAAGGAAGAGGAAAAATATCTCGACAGGTCCAATAAATCTCATTTCAGCTTAAAAGAAAAGAAATTTAATTGAATTTGTTGTCTATGCTAATATGGTGTATGATGATTGGTACGTTGTATCTACGGGCGAACACGAATTAATATTTATGTTTCTTTTTCCTTTTTTTCTAATTCCAAATAAAACCATATCATTCAGATTATAAAACTTTTGAAATTATGATTAACACTTTAACTCATTTGATTTGGATTATAAATCAAATATATTTTATAACTTAGGAATAGTATATTTGCATAATATAACATGGTGAAAATGTGTTAACTTCCTTTAGTAATAACGAGTATTTAATGTATAAAAGGTAAATGCAACTAACATTTAAACATATATTAAATGACTAATTTTTTTTAACAACTAATATTACTGACAAAAGTAAGGATGTGGCAGTTATCTTGAGTTGACTTCTTTACGTAATTAAAAGATTAAGGATAAAAAAGTTAGATTATACATTTAAAAAAAAAATGTCACACTACTAAAAATCTTCAAGTTGCTATAATATAAGAAAATTTCTAACCACAAAAACTATGCTTTTCTAAATTGGTTCAGTTTTATGAATCGGTTCAATTTACCCAGACAATTTGATCATATATGTATATATTAAGGCATTTCTTGATCCATATAATATAGCCTAATCCGATGATAACAATTCGCTATAAATAACCCATGCATTAGGCTCACCCAATTAGCTCGATTTGATAATTATGGAAATGGATCCTTTAAATTAAGTGGATATAAGTTTATAATGGTTAGATTTGGACCTTCTAATATTTTATTGTTTCAATTTATCTCAATTTGCAAATTGATAATTAAAATTATTTAGATTTCCAAAAAGCATTATTATATTATTATAATATCATTGTCTTTCTTATAATCCCTACTAATAATTACAAGTGATTACTCCCAAACAGAAATTGTAAAAATTTAGAAAGAAAATCTAAAAGTCCATTTCCTACAATTATTTAGTAGCAATCCAATCCGACCATAAGCAATTCTTTTAGAATAAGGGAAATAAGAGGATGAGAATTCCTTATGTTTGGCCATGTGGCCACCTGACAGATTATAAAATCAATTGCAAAATTTAAATATAATATTATAAAGATAATTATTTATAGTTACATATGAATATAATATTATAAATAAAATTATACAATTAGTTACGTATCAAGCTTAAGCTAAGGTTCATTTATCTTAACGAGCTTGAGTTTGAAGTCAGACTTGTTTAGACTCGTTAAGCTAAATGGGCCAAGATCAAACTTACAAATCCTCAACGAACTCGAGTTCAAGCCTATACTATTCAAACCTATTAAAAGCTTGGCTCGATTGGAGCTCATTAATTTGTTAAATGAGTTGAGCCTGAGCTTTTAAAAGCCTAACATGACTTGGTTCATTTGCAACCTTAAATTAATTGCATTAAATTCTTTAATTCTTTAATTATGTTTAACTAAATACATTCTTTCCAATGACTATTTTTCATTTTTACTTTCTCAACATGCATTCTCTTTTTCTCTTTCTTTATTTATTTTTTATTTTTTTCATACACGATAATTGATAACATTAAATTTTTTTATCATAAAATAATATTTAACCAAATATATTCTTGTGAAAAACTATTAATTAGTCGTAGTACACTATAAACAATGATTACATGGTTCATATTATAAGTGTTTTGATTCATATTACTATTTAACACTAATTATATAATTTGACTTATTAACATTTTTTTAAACAATTAACATAACAAAAAAGTATATAGATAGATTATTGAATAACTATCCTATCTAAATATATCTTATGATCAATTTTGATAAAAGCAAAACTTACAGATTTCATGTATTGACCCTATTTTTAATTAATAATTAATTTTCAAATAATGTACATACAATCTATGATGGAGTGTATATCATTAATTATTTATTAAATGAATTTATTTCATACTTATAAAGTTTTAGAATATATTACAATGATATCATTAACAAATTTTTTTTATTAATATAATTATGGTAGTGAGAGGATACATATTAATAAATCTAATATTAAATTAATTAACATTTTCCTTTCCAATTGTATAATCCTGCATTTGTCCCCACTTCTTATATAGGATTTACTATTATAATCGGTTGGGTGAGTTTTGTTCTTATAAGAGACATCTAGCATTTATTATGTGGGATAGTTTGATTTTTAAAGGGATATGGCAATCTGTCTGTTGATGGACATATTTAGATGAAAGATTTCTCATTATTTTCAATCTTGCTAGTCCAGTTTAGATATGGTTAGACCCTTTAGCTTCATTACTAACTCCTGAAGGTATGCTTAGCTCTTCACTACTTTCATTTGGATATCTAAACTCCTAGTCACACTTTGTTGCTCGGCCTTCGGTCATAGTATTGCACCATGACACCTTATCTACATACGTCTCTAGAATGTGGCTTAATGGTCTCATGAGCATCTGACGTACGACCTCTATGATCACCACTACCACCTCTATGAGTGAGGTAATTATCATCTTAGACAGTTTATAAATACTCCTCCATATGCTTTTGACGATAGGTTTGGTAGTCTTTGATCTTCACTCTATCATTTTGACTATCTGTTTGAATACTTTATTAACTTGACTATCGGAGTATCTGTATCAGACAATCCTCAATGCCTATTGACCTGTTGTTGTTTTGTAAACCCATTAATTCATAGGTCCAGATCCAATGTACTTTACCCACAACCTACACCTTCTAATTGGGTTTCATACCCCAAACTATTCATTTGGGAGTTCTCTTATATCAAATGATGTATCATAATCTTATTAAATGAAATTTAATTTATCAATTTAGAAATAAATAAAAAACATATAAATCAAATATAAGGAGTTTATATGCAATTTACCTCGATTTGCTTTTAAATATTCCCGCATTGTGGATTTTATAATTAAAGACTATAGTCAATATTTTCTTCCGGCAATATTTCCAAATTATTGTATATAAATATAAATAATTATATATAATGATATTATAAGAAAATGTTTATGTGTCTGTTTGCGAGCTAATATATAATAACATAATATTGTAAGAAAGAAAAGTAAAAAAATTGATACATAAAAACAAAAGTTTCTTATTAAACAACCTATCACCAAATTAATATTTTGATTGCCAAAATTTTTTTAGCTTTGCTAGATCTTTAAAAGTAAACTTGTGGTCATAGATTGCAATGGATCATGGATGATACATATGATAAAAATCAGATTTGACGATTTACATTGAATTCAATAGTGATGGATTTGAGAGAATAGAAGAAGTTTGAGAGGAGTGATAACTATGCAAGTGCCACAGTGATTAGGGATTTTCTGAGGAGTTTGTGTCAGAGAGAGAGAGAGAGAGAGTTGCATGCAAGTATTTTAGTCTTGGCTTATTCATATGTTAGATTCTCCAATCTTTTAGAAAATGTATTTGAACTCCGATAGGATCATTTTACCTTAATTTTGATCCTCAATTTTTAATATCATTATGTTATTTTTCTCAGGCAAAATAGTGAATATGGTTTAACGGCATATTTCCTTAAAGATTAGGGGTATAAAAACACAATTTCAAAGATATTTAGAATTAAATGTTCATAAACAAAACATAAGGATATGCATATGTAATTTACCCAAGCATTTACTTAAAAGATTGCATAATTAATTAATTCCACCTACCGGAACAGTCAAGGTGCAGTCCAACTGATTGCTCTGCATGGGTATAATTTTGATTAGGGAAAAGTAGACGTTAATGTTTATACTTTTTTCTATTTGAGTTTTAAATCTTTATTTATTTATTTATTTTTTTAATTTCAGTCATCAATGTTTGCAAAAATCTGCATATTAGTCCTTCCATTAACGGTCTTAGTTTTTCCATCGGCAATTGCCACTTGACACGATTCCATTTGTTAAAAAGATAAAATTAAATAAATATATTTAATAAATATAAAAAATTATATAAAATAACAAAAAAGATTTCTTTTAAAAAAGAAGTTATACAACAAGTCAATTCAATTTTGAACTGGTCCAATTTTAAAATTTCAGAACCAATTATACAAAATAACCGTAATTTTACTTTTTATTTAGTTAAACTTATGAGTTAGTTCAATTTGATCGGAAGTTCTTCCTTCCCTGCTCAATAAAAAGTACAAATGGAGTGTCAAGTGTCAACAAAAACCCGTGTAATGTGATTTTTTTTTCTTTTTATCTACGACAACAATAAGTTTTTCTTTTTCATGATTTATAATTGTGTAAAATTATTACTTTTAGTCGTCACCGACTAGTCGACGCACCCTACTCTATTTCTCTTCAAATGCGCCCAACGGACCAAATATATCAATATTACACGACTCCGGAATGTACAATCTCGTACCTAACTTACGCAGTACTCAATTGGTGACACTCGTTCCAAGCCTAGTTTAGTGAGGCAGCGGCCAGGAGGTACTCAAGAGCTGACGATGTGCCACAAACTCATAACTCATCTTATGGACCTTGAGGCATCGTTCTACAACATCATTCAGCATAATATAAATTGATCAAATGCGATTATTAATCGAAGCCCCGTTTAAGAAATTTATCAACCGGGTGGTATACATGTCTAAAAAGAGTTTTTTTTTTTTTTTTCTTTAACTCACTACTACTAACCCCTAGGAAAGGCTGGAAGACTTTTCTATATATATATATATATATTATATTTATTAAAAGTATTTATTTCATTTTATCTTTTTAACAAATGAAATTGTGGCAATTGTGGATGGAAAAACTAACACCATTTACAAACTTGGAGACTGAAATAGGAAAAAAAATAAAAATTTAATACTTAAATAAAAAAAGTTCAAATATTCAGGACTAGATATTTACTTTTCCATAGCAGCTCAGTTGCTTAGCAAGGAATTATTGACTATGCGCTTTGACTATAACATCCAAAAGATGGGAATATTAAAAGTAAATCCTATTATTAAAAGTAAATCCTATTAAAACATATAAGGTAAATTGCAAATACACCCTCTTATATTTAATTTTTGTGTGTGTGTGTATATTGTTACATTTAGTTCTCTTATCTTTAAAACTTTAGACTTTTAAATCATTTGTAGAAAGTGCATTTGGATTCTTAAAAAATTCTATGGTCACATCATTAATTTTAATTGACTAGTATCATGATTGTTTAATGGCTCAATTTCATAATCAATCATGAACACATCATTAAAATCAATGATGGACACAAAACTATTATATTGAGGGGTCAAGATTTCCCTCTCTTAAATCAATGTTAAGGTAATTTAAATATATATTTATATATATTTGTAATTATGGTTTGTACAATAACATATCATTTATTATGAATGTAACACAATAAAGATTGCAGTACCATTAAATATATATATATATATATAATTTATAAATGTTGAATTTCTAATAACATAATATATTGTTTTTCAATGGCTACCTAGATATTCACTAAATTAATACATGCATGGAACCTATCTAGTGAGATGCATAAGAAATGATTCATTACATATATGAGATGATTTCTTATGAGTATCTACATTTACAAAAACATTCCTTATCTTGAAATGTAGAAGGTAAAATATATAATACCATTAAATGCTCCATGAAAGTAAAAGTAATTATGGAATAACTCATCAATGTAAAGAAAAAAAAAATCTCTTAGTAACGTGTTTTGAGAAATTGTTTTTATATTTACTAGACATTTCATTATTAATATTTTATAAATCATATTTTTAATCTAATATTAATATTTTTAAAGTACTAATTAATAAAATCCTATATAAATTTTTAGAGGGCCTTTAGAGCCCTATAAATTTATATATGATATTTGATGTTATCTAGTATATTGTTAATGGATATACTAATAATTATTAATTAATATAAATAAAGTTTTGGAAAGTAGTCTATTCATAACTATAAAAAATAGAATAAACATAGGAGAAATGAAAAAATAAAATAGAAGAAAGAAAATATGAAACATGAAGAATAGAACCAGCTATACAAGACTATTAAAAAATAGAATAAATATAGGAGAATAGGAAAAAAGCACAAAAAGAAAGAAAAAACAATATGAAACAAAGCCAAATATTAATGTTAGATATGGGACCTACAGAACCTGCTATTATGTAAAAACCAGATATTAATGTTAGATGTGGGACCTACAAAACCTGTTATATATAAAATATCTTAACCGCGATGCTACTACTCGCGCAATGTTATCTTTATTTCTACTTTTTTTTTTTTAATATCATAAGCATTCCTCTTCATCATACCATATACAACAAGAAAATTCTCATGGCAAGCTGGGGCTCTCTTTGACCTCACCCGTTTCTGATTAAAATAGTTAATATATTAATTATTATATTTATTTTAATGATTAGATTATGATTGAATAATTACATCAATAGGACTATAAAAGTTCATTTGATTCTTTCATGATCATTTTATATAATATTATATATATATATTTTTTAATTTTATTTTATCTTTAATTTTAGTGCTTTTTGTTTTTTCTTTTTTAAAGTAGCAAAAGGAGATCTACATGCACTTTTTTTTTTTTTAATAAGATTGAGGGTACAAAATCACAATTTTAAAGATAAGAGGGGTCAAGTCAACATTAACAAAATAACAAACATATGGGAATGTATTTACAATTCACCCAAACATTTACTTAAAAGTTACATAATCAATAATTCAACTTCCCAAGTAACCAGAATGTAATCTAAAGAAATCACAGCTCTAACATTACTCCAACATTAGTTTGCTATACAAAAGTGCGATAGGCGAATAGAATAGTAACGAAAACAATTGGCAACAAATAAATGAAAATAATTATTAAAAGAAGAAAGGGAGAAAAAGAAAGTGCAACAAAATTTATATGAGAATACCTATAAAAAAAAAAGGAGGAAAAAACATAGGGGTAAAAGAAGCTAAAATTATTATATAAGAATGGAATTACAAGATCAAATTATAATCTATAGTCTCTCACAAATTGCATGAAAATGTATCTTTTACCGGGGGAAACCATAGAAAAGTTGATAGCCATACATGTTAGGGAAATAAAATACACGTGTTTATAATAAAACGATGGATGGAAGCTCAGGAGGCATATTAATGGACCTCCATTTAACGACCAGGGTCACCGATGAGTCGTCGCAAAGGTCCATCCGGTCACCTGTAATGGTGGTCACCGTTTCTTGTAAATATTCGAGTCACTACATTTTCCTTTATATGTTACTGAAGAATTATATATAACCCAAATTCCCATAAGAATAACTCATAAGGGTTTTTTATTTTTTAATTTTTTTACCATCTTCATAACATTTTTTATCAAACATATAAAGGACCCTCATTAGTCAATACAATAATCCAACACTATAGTATCATATTCTATACTACGTGCATATTTTTTTTTTGGAACATCTAGCTTTAATCTTGAGCCTTTCATGTTGTATAATGTTACACAACAGATAAAAATTTACTGTTCCCATGATGTTGTTTCGTTCCTATTTCAACAATGAATATTTAACACGTGTTTTGAAGTGATAATTATTATTTGCATTATTTTAGGTTTTTTTTTTACACATGTCATATACTCGTTTGTTAAAATACGAATAATACAGTATTAAGGAAGAGCAAATTCCCATCCGTTATACAACAATATTGGGCTATTTGAACGAGAATGTCCAATTGTAGCAATGCTTACTTTAAGAACCTTCTCAAAGTCATTTATCCTAATGTTATGAAGTTGATTAATTTTATGTTGAGGCAAGCACATGCACCAAAGGGAAGAATGAATGCCGTGTTTCATAGGCAGATTATGGTAAAGAAAAAGATGTTCCATAACACCAGCGCAGACGTTTCCTTGAAAAAGTGTAATTTGTATTAGATTGATAGTGGGTATAGGACGAGATATTTAAAGAGACATCTATGAAATCGACCCATGCAACGCCGAAAAAACGAGGTCCGTATGATTGAACAAGTCCAATACACTACTTTTCGTTTTTCTACACTTGGGGACAAACAAAATAAAGAAGGATATGCTGGAAATAGATCATATATAATAAGATTAAAATAAAAAGTTTTTCATTGGCAAATTTTTTTTTTTTTTTTTTAAAAAAAGGTACATTGAACTTTGTAAATAGGTTCACTTAAACGAAGAGAAAGCGAATTGGGCAAAGAGATATGCTTTCGCTTGCGCCGGACAACAACCCCATACACATGTCGAACAATTTTGAGACGCTGCTTTCTTGATATTGTAATCCCATGTATTTACTAACTAGTCACTTATTGCCTTATCTAGCCGAAAGAGGCAACTAATTAAAAGAAAGAGCCAAATGACTAAGCAAAGGAAATTTTCCTTTCTTCTTTAGAAACATGACCCTAAGGCCACAAAAGCAACAAGAAAACAAACTTAAACAGCAGTTCCTTCCCATCTTAATGACAAAAAAAAAAAAAAAAAAAAAAAGACAGCATCCAAATTACAATGATTCCCCTCTAAAATATCAACTGAGGGGCTATCTAATTGCTGCAAACCAACAGGATTACCAACATTAGATCTAGCCAAGAAGTCAGCACATTTATTAAACTCATAAGGAACATATGATGGATTAACCTATCAGTTTCTCCCAAGCAACTCTCTCTTATCATTCTTATCAGATGATTAAGATTAGGAGCTTCATTATTGGGTTTGTTCGGATGATCTATTTTTTATGAGAATTGTCAAATTTTTTTAATCAGTATCTATTTCTTGATAAATAATTTATTAAAAAAAAGTTTGAAAAAAAATATCTGTATCTGACGGAAAATACTAGACAAACATCCAACCAAACTAATAGCTTCTATGGAATCAGGTTCTATAATCACCTGCTTATGACCAAGCTTCCAAGTAATAGTTAGACCAGAAAAACATCGCTCATAGTTCTACTTCAAAGGAGAGAAGTTGCCAAGAGAATGTGTAAACCTAACATACCATTCTCCATAACTTAACAGCCATGCAACAAACCTCCCCTTATATCAATGCCCAATCCAGTAGACAAAACCCATCTGCATTTATTCACCCCACCATGCTCAGAAGGATTTCAGCATTTGAAAGAGCTAGGAAATAATGGTCCTCGCTGAATGTTAATAACCATTTTGATATTCCCCAACCTTCATGATAATCAATTGCATTTTATCACCAAACCACACTTCACTGGCTTGGAAAACAGTCTGGTTGTCATCTTCCAAATTAATCATAACCTAGTAGCAAATAAAATATCTCAATGGAGATGAGGAAATATAATACACTACTTCCTCTTTAAATTTCCAATAAACTATCCACTTAGATTGAAATTAGAAAATTTTGAGCTAACCCAAAATTTGATGAAAGTTGAATCCAAATTACCTACGCACAAATGCAATCACGCAGGACATGAAGTATATCTTCCTCAACATTAAAACATCGTTGGTAGCAACTAATACAAAAAATTCCTCTTCAAGAACACAGACTGTTAGTAGCTAGTCTATTATGAGTTGTTAATTAAAAAAACATCCTCAGTCTCTATGGACCTTTCCCATGCCAGATCACTTTCCAAATCAAGTTACTTTGAGAAGGAGATAAATCAACATTGAGCAGAGTATAAGTTCCCTTAACACTGAATTTTCCAAGACTATCATGAAGCCTATGGCTAAGCCTGCGACATCATTTGGAGGAGGAATAGCTACAACTAAAGAACAAGTTTCCTACGGAAGAAACTGTTTTAGCATATCCCAACCCCAACTACAATCTTCAGTAGCAAACAGACAAACTCTCAGGTTCAAATCAACAGTCTGGAGATTAATCTATGCAAAGTTTCTCAAGGGAGAAAAACAATCTATCCAATTGCCATTCCAAAAATTGCAAGTCTTTTCATCACCTAAGACCACATGATACCCTCCAAGAATACTTTCCAAATAGAGCAAATTTCCCTCTAAATCACGAAATAAGAATGTAAAGAAAAATTACCTAGTTAAATAGATCCCCCTTTTACATATTTACCAAGCAACACACGAACATGGAGAGCATATGATTGGGTTACAAACCCTAAGCTAGTTTCATAAAAAAAAAAAAAAAGAAAAAGCGCATCATTAGCCAATTAATCCTTATGAAGGCTAAGACCATGCGCGCCCCAAATCCCCCCCACCCCCCCCCCCCCCCCCCCCAAAAAAGAAAAACACACACACACTCCCTACCCCCACCACAATCTTTCTGTTTTCATACCAAATCCCGATAAATTTAATAAATCTTTCTTTTATTTAAAGGTGAACCCTACACAAAGTCTCTAACTCTCTCGCTCTCTCTCTCTTTCTATCAATTCAAAACAAGTAGAAGCCATCACCTTAGTAGTTTGCATCTAAGAGAGAGGCACCTATTGAAGACCTGATTAGGCTAGCGTAGTTCATCCAGCTAGAGATAATGTAAAAGTTTTCCAACCAGCCAATTTCATTATAAATTCTCCAAAATACTATCATAGGCTCCCTTAGTTACTCCCAAGTCATTTATCTTACTAAAACCAAAACTTTTACTTGTAGCTTCACAAAGATCCCTAGACGGTTTTTTAGAGAAAAAAATTTTGGTTCTAATTTTACTGACCTTTTGACCAAAACAGGCTTCAAACTGTTGCAACACATTGATGTTTGGGATACTCTAGCAATATCAATGTGTCATGGAACAAACTAGAATATTAGACATTTATATTAAAGTTGTAAGTACAGACCTTGATATTGGTTGTTAGTATATTTAGCAGACTCTATGAGTCACCTAGTAAGTGTTAAGTATGTATAATGTTATTGCTACTCCTAAGCTAAGGAGGATAATTTATGTAAACATGTTTATATGTGGAATTTTTTAAAAGTGTGATTAGAGTAATAAATTCTTTATTGAGATTTATAATAGGTTCTGACCTTTAATGCATGTGCAATTTACTGTGGACACATAGTGGGTTGTAGATGATCCTATGTTTAGAGTATTACAGCTTAGGTGGTGTCAGAACTTAGGTTTAAGATCTCTGAGGAATTATGTTATGAATTCTGTAGCGTGGCAAGCAATGATCAGTATGGGTTATGGGATCAAGTACATTACATTAGTTGCTTATATTTTAAAGTGGTTTTACATGTATTTCTTATATTCTTTATTTTTTCATATTGTTATCTTATCTATATTTCTATGTTGCCTCCTACTTCCTTTTCCTTGCAATGCTTAAAATAAATAATATGGAATCTAGTACCACTAAGGATGATAAAGAGAAGATTTCTAGAAGACAATAATAGAACCCTTTGCATCCAGTTGCTTAGCAAATGCCATCGAATGCTGGACATTTAGTGCAGATTGTTAACTCTTTACTAAAGCTAATGATGCAACAACAACAATAGATGAGGATTGATGTCTAGGTGATCTAAGCCAATTTTGAGGTATGGAGGTGGGAAAATCACAAGAACATTGAGGGCGATGGAAGCAATGGAGTTAGACATGGTAATACCATCAACCTCAACAAGTTTGTAAGGTTAGTGCAGAAGTTTAAACCAAAGCTCCATAAGTCACTTGATGTTAAGCACTAGATAGAGAATGTTGAGAAGGCCTCTATGGCCCTTGATAATCCTAAGGCTAATAATGTTGACTATGCCGCATACCTTCTAAAAGGTATTAGAAATGATTGTTGGGTAGGGACTAAGGGACTTACAGTTGGAGTGATCATCTCATAGCAGTTTTAGCAAGCTTTCCTATATTAGGTTCTTTCTAGAGAATGTGAGGCCGTAGATATTGCAAGATTACTATACCCTCCAGCAAGGTCAAATGATTGTGGAGGACTATGGGAACAAATTGAATATGCATCTATTTTTAAAGAGTCTAAACTATTAAGTGTAGGGGCATCTTGCTAAAATATTTGAAAAGTGTGGGGGCGTCTTGCTAAAATGCTTCATGATCTTAAGAAAAGAAAAATAAGTTCAAAAATTTCTAATGGCACATTTATTGGATGTGCTAAATACAATACTGCATAAAATTTATTGTTTTAAAAGTGATGTGTTGAATTGCAACACTATCATTGAGACAAAAAATGTTGAATTTTTTGAACACATATTTCCTTTAAATTCTAAAAATATTTCTCATGCAATAGTTTTTAAAAATACTTCTCACATATCAATTTCCAAAAATGACGTTGAAAATGAGAAATTGAGAAGAAGTAAAAGACCAAGGAAAAAAATTCTTTTGAAAACGATTTTTACACTTATCTTGTTCAAAATGATCCTTTATCTTTTTTGAATGTAATCTCCTCTTCTAATGCACCATTTTGGAAGCTGATCTGAGGGTAATTGTCACGAGGAAGGAGAATGAAGAAAGAAACAGAATTAGGGTTGAAGGAGGAAGACAAATAAAGGGAGGAAGTCAAGCGAAGTTGTCAGAGTGAAAGTACAGAGTTGAAGTGGTAGTATACGGACAAAGTTGAAGTGGTAGTATACGATGTGCGTTACAATGGCCAAATATTAATGGGCTATCTGTGGGCCTTAGCCTTGTAATGCAATAGCTAACTAAGTATTGGGTGGATCTACTGATAGTAAGCCTAGTAGTATAATCAAAACATTCTGTCATATTGTTAGTATCTGTTATTTTGTTAGTAAGCATATTAAGTTGTTACAACAGACTCTGTTCAAAATATTCCTTTTAGTATGTACCAGCAAGCAAGCCAAAATTGTGCAAGATACAAATATAAGTATCTTGAATGTACAGAAAGGGAATATGAGAAAGAATAATTTTAATACAATATTACGTTTCTGAATTTAATCGTATTCCTGCAATTTGGTTTACATTCGAACCAATTGTTTTAGTTATTTTTAGAATTCCATCTACCGCGTTCCAACTGGTATCAGAGCCTAGTAATGGGTGGTGAGGCTCGTGATTACAAGAAATTGGAAGAGGCTGTACGGCTGATGGTTGACAAACTCGACAAGAATGATGGTTGGATTCAAATGTTCACTGACACACTCAAATCTCAACAAGCTGCCATTGACAAACACAGACAAGCATTAGAAGAAATTCGCTAGCAAATGCAAGGAAATCAAGCTAGTATTGGATCACCTTCTAGCGTTGGATTTCAAGGAAGAAGGCAACCGACTGCTCCAATGGAACCTGCACAATTAACATAAACAGGATTAAATGGGGAGTACCAATTACCCATGAGAGGCACCAAGCTAGAGTTTCCAGTTTTTAATGGAGAAAATATCAGGAATTGGCAAATTAGGGCAGAACAGTTCTTTACTCTAGATGGTACTCCTGAGCATCTGAAGGTAAGCATTGCTTCCATGTATTTAGAGGATAAACCCTATGAATGGTACATTACCTATTCAAAATCTAGGAATGAGGCTCATGCGATGACATGGGAAGAGCTTACTAAGGCTCTTCAAGCCAGATTCAATGAGAAAATATTTGAAAACCTTATAGCCGATCTTAAGGAGTTGCATAAGTCTGGTACTCTACAAGAATACCTAGATGAGTTTATGCATTTATCAACTCAAGTTCAGTTGCCAGAACCACACCTAGTTAGTTGTTTCCTCAGTGGATTGAAACCCGAAATTCAATTTCCTATCCGCATGTTCCAACCCAACACCCTTAACCAAGCTTTCACCTTATCCAAACTTCAAGAAGCCACCACCCTATCTTCCAGAAACAACCTTAAGTCTACAAAAAACTAGTCCATTTCATATAACACAAATTCTCCATCTTACCGCTCACCACCGATAACACACGTACCTACATACCCATCTCAATCAAAAACTCAAGGCTACAACATCAACCGATCATCTAATACTGGCCAAATCTCTCAAGCTTCAAACACTTACCTTAAACCAAATACCCCCACAAATTCTAGAACTGCCAAAAGAATGACTCCTGAGGAATTGGAAGAGAAAAAAAAAAAAAAGATTTGTTTCTAATGTGATGAACCCTTTGCACCAGGTCATAGGTATAGAAATAAAAGGCTGAATATCTTGGTAATTGAAGGAGATTGCCAAGTGGGTGACGAGGGTGTAGCAGCAGATGAGGTGGCTGAGTTAGAAGATGATTTGACCAAATTAACCTTATGTGCAATGGGTAACCCTTTAGGGGGTTCGGACAATAGTATGTTGGTCCAAGGGTTCTATAAGAAGAAGAAGTTAAACATATTGATTGATACGGGCAGTTCATCCAACTTTGTCAATGAAACCCTGGTTAGTACCACTAACTGTACTGTTGAAGAAATAGCTCCCATAAGGATTACTCTAGCTAATGGGACTCAATTGAGCAGCAGATACCAAGTTATGAATTTCCAATGGCAGATGCAGGGAATATCATTTGAGGCAACTTTCTATATATTACCCCTATCCTCGTATGATCTTATTTTAGGCATGCCTTAGCTTACAATGTTGGGACAAGTTAAGTGGGATTTCCGAAATATGATCATGGAGTTTATATGGGAAGGAAAGAGTTGCAAGTTGAACAGAAAACAGGAAACTTTGAATCATATTGCTGGAAGCAAACTAACCCAGCTTTTGACTAACAACCACTCCATTCCTAAATTTCAATGTTGGGTCATTAAACTGTCGAAGTAAAGGGGGAGAGTCAAATGAATGGACAAACACACCCAATATTGATAGAGTTGCTTGAAGAATATCATTATTTATTTGAAGATCCAAGGTCTCTACCACCTGATAGAGCTTTTAATAACAGGATACATCTTCAAGAAGGAACTACACCAGTCAACCTCAGACCTTATCGTTACTCTTCCCTACAGAAGTCGGTCCTAGAAGAAATGGTGAGGGACATGTTGACTAGTGACATTATTCAACCGAGCCACAACCCATTTGCTTCACCGGTAGTGCTAGCTAAGAAGAAGGATAATACTTGGAGGATATGTGTAGACTATGGGGTTAAACAAGCATACCATTAAGGATAGGTTTCCCATTCCTATCATTGAGGACTTGTTTGATGAGTTATTTGAAGCTAGCTATTTCAGTAAATTGGATTTGAGATCAGGGTACCACCAAATTCTGATGAACCCTAATGATGTGTACAACAATAAATTTCATGAGGGTCACTATGAGTTCTTAGTTATGCCCTTTGGCTTAACTAACGCACCATCTACCTTTCAAGCATTAATGAACCAAGTATTAAAACCATTTTTAAGGAAGTTTGTGTTGGTTTTTTTTATGATATATTGGTGTATAGTCCTGGTATGGATATCCATGTAGAACATTTGAGGAAGGTGTTTGAAATATTGAGTAGGGAGAAGTTATGCCTAAAAAGAAGCAAGTGTGTGTTTGGCGTTTCTTATATTGAGTACTTATGGCATATAATTACTCCACTTGGAGTAGCTACTGACCCAAAGAAATTGGATGCCATAGCGAGTTGGCCAACCCCAAGGACTGTGAAGCAACTTAGAGGTTTCCTTGGTCCGGCTGGGTACTATAGAAGGTTCATAAAAAATTTTGGAATTATTGCCAAACCTTTAACACAACTCTTGAAGAAAAATCTGTTTGCTTGGAATGAGGCAGCACAGTTGGCATTCGATCAATTGAAGAATGCATTGGTGAATTCACCAGTCTTGCAACTACCGAACTACTCCAAGGAGTTTGTGGTGGAAACTGCTGCAAGTGGCGATGGAATTGGGGCTGTTCTAATGCAAGAAAGACACCCAATTGCCTATTTAAGAAAGCCATTAGCCCCTAAACACAAGGGTCTATCAATTTATGAAAAAGAACTGCTTGCTCTTGTCCGTGCCATCGATAAATGGAGGCACTATCTGTTGGGTAAGCATTTTGTTATACGCACTGATCATCAAAGTTTAAAATACTTGCTGGAACAACGCTTGGCTACTCCTACTCAACAGAAATGGCTCACTAGACTCATGGGGTTGGATTATCACATTGAGTATAAAAGTGGTTCCTCCAATAGGGCAGCTGATGCACTATCTCGTGCTCTTACAGCTGAAATCATGCACCTTCACTACTCTGCTGTTTTACCTTTGTTTTTGCAGGAAATACAAACCAGTTGGACATTGCCTGGAGGATACCGCTCACTTATTGACAAGCTGGAAAGGGGAGAATCCGTGGGAAGATTCATTTGGGAACAAGGAGTACTTCGATGGAAAGGAAGAGTGGTGGTTGGTCCATCCCAAGAATTGCGTAACACCATATTATAGCAGTTTCATGGGGGACCATTGGGTGGACATTCTGGAGCTCAAGCTACATTTAAGAGGTTGGCTTCAGTTTTCTATTGGCCCAAGATGGAGAGGGAAGTGAGATAATTTATCCAGAATTGTGAAGTGTGCCGAAAGCACAAGTTTGAGAATGTAGCTACTCCTGGGTTGTTACAACCCTTAGAGGTTCCTAAGGAATGTTAGCAAGAGGTTAGTTTGGATTTCATTGATGGACTACCTAAATCCAATGGTAAAGAAGTAATTTTAGTGGTGGTTGATAGATTGAGCAAATATGCTCACTTTGTGGCTATAAATCATTCGTACATTGCTACTATTATAGCCCAAGTTTATTTGGATCATATATATAAATTACATGGGCTATCAAAAACCATCACTAACGACAAGGATCCGATTTTTATCAGTTCCTTTTGGCAGGAATTATTTAAATTACAAGGAGTGGGATTCAACATGTCCACGGCCTACCATCCATAGACAGATGGTCAAACCGAGGTAGTCAATCAATGTTTGGGGACCTATCTGCGGTGTATGACCGGTGAGGAACCTAAAAGGTGGTCTCAATTTTTATCACTAGCCGAATGATGGTACAATACAAATTATCATACTAGTGCTCACACCACCCTATTCCAAACACTATATGGCTACCCCCTCCACTGCATTTACTATATGTTCCTGGGGATTCTAGGAACGAATCTGTGGATAGACTCCTAACTACCAGAGAAGACACTCTCAAATTACTCAGATTTCATTTAAAGAGAGCTCAGCATCGCATGAAGCAGGTAGCAAATCAGAAAAGGTCAGACAGAACATTCAAGATAGGGGAATGGGTCTTGCTTAAACTTCAGCCTTACAGACAACATTCCTTAAAGAAATCTAGGGCAAACAAGCTAAACCCTAAGTACTTTGGACCGTACAAAATAAAAGATAAAATAAGGGAGGTGGCTTACCGTTTGGAGCTACCACCAAGTGCTAAGATCTACCCAACGTTCCACGTCTCTCAGCTTAAAAGATTCCATGGATCTCCACCATCTGAACCACCTACTCTACCTGTAACACCATCAAAAGATGAATTAGATCCGCAAGCCATTTTAGATAAATGGATGATCAAGAAGGGAAGACATGCAGAGATGCAAGTACTTATCTTATGGAGAAACAAAGCACCATCGGAAGCAACCTGAGAGTTTCTTGAAGACATGAAGCTCCGCTTTCCAAATCAATCCTTGTGGACAAGGATTTCTAAAGGAGAGGAAGCTGATTTGAGGGTAATTGTCGTGAGGAAGGAGAATGAACAAAGAAACAGAATTAAGGTTGAAGGAGGAAGACAAGTGAAGGGAGGAAGTCAAGCAAAGTTGTCGGAGTGAAAGTACAGAGTTGAAGTGGTAGTATACGAACAAAGTTAAAGTGGTAGTATATGGTGTGCATTACAATGGCCAAATATTAATGGGCTATCTATGGGCCTTAGCCTTGTAATGTAGTAGCTAAATAAGTATTGGGCGGATCTACTGATAGTAAGCCTAGTAGTATAATCAAAACATTCTGTCATATTATTAGTATCTTTTATTTTATTAGTAAGCATATTAAGTTGTTACAACAAACTCTGTTCAGAATATTCCTTTTAGTATGTACCAGCAAGCATGTCAAAATTGTGCAAGATACAAATATAAGTATCTTGAGAATGTACAGAAAGGGAATATGAGAAAGAATCATTTTTAATACAATATTACGTTTCCGAATTTAATCGTATTACTTCAATTTGGTTTGCATTCGAACCAATTGTTTTAGTTATTTTCAGAATTCCATCCACCGCGTTCCAGAAAGAAGCCATTAAAGTTGAAATTGATTCTATTTTACCAAATAAAACTTGGAAATCGATTAATTTACCTCCTAGAGTTAAACCTATTTATTGCAGATAGATCTTTAAGAAGAAATTAAATCCTAATGATTCAATCGATAAGTTTAAGGCAAGACTTGTGGTTAAAGGATTTACTCAAAAGAAAAATGCTGACTATTTTGATACCCGTGCCCCATAAATATGATTTTTCTATTTGAGTTTTGATTGATTTGGCTTGGATTCATAAACCTTTTTATTCATCACATGGATGTGAAAATGACCTTTTTAAATGGTGATTTAGAAGAATAGATATATATGATACAACTTGAAGGTTGTGTTGTTTTAGGTCAAGAAACGAAAGTTTGAAACATTTTAAATCTTTATTTGGTTTAAAACAAGCTCCAAATCAATGACATAAGAAGTTTGACCAAATTTTGTTAAAAGATGGTTTCTTTGTTTATACACAACTTGTTAATAATTATGGTGTAATTATATGCTTATATTTGGTACTAATCTTGAAACAGTACATAGAATAAAGTGTTTTCTTGCTTTTAAATTTAATATGAAAGATATGGTTGAAGCAAGTATTATTTTAAGTGTCAATAATCATAAAGAAGGATGATAATATTACGCTATCATAAGAACATTATGTTGGAAAACTGCTTAAGAAGTTTGACTGCTTTGATGTTACTCATGTTGGTACTCCTTATAATGCTACTAGTCAATTGAAGAAAAATAGAGGTGATGTCATTGCTCAATTTAAGTATGCACAAATGATTGAAAGTTCGATGCATTTAATGAATTTTTCAAGACCTGACATAGCACGTGCTGTGTGTAGATTGAGCATGTATACATACAGTCTTAATTGTGATCACTGGATTGGATTAATCATACTAATGAAATATCTAAGAGGTACCATGAACTATGTTATTCTATATAGTGGATTTCTCACTATGTTAGAAGGATATAGTGATGCCAATTGGATCTTTGATTCAAACGAGACAAAATCCACTAGTGGTTATGATTTACCCCTGGTGGTGGTACAGTTTCATGAAAATCAACCAAACAAACTATTATAGATAAGACTACAATGAAGTTAGAGTTCATTGCTTTGGAATTGGCTGGTAATGATGCTAAGTGATTAAGAAACTTCTTAGAAAATATTTCATTAGGTTTAAAACCTACACCATTAGTGTATGTGAATCGTGACTATCAAGCGACAATATCCATTACAGGAAAAAAAAAAAAAGAATAGACCTTCAATGGAAAGAATAGGTATATTCAACTTAGACATGACGTTGTGAAGCAATTGTCAAAAGATGGAATTGTTCCATAGATTATGTAAAGTTAGAAGTGAATTTGGCCGATCTACTGACAAAACTTTTGGAAGAAAAGTTATAAGTGAAACATGTATGAGACTTTAACCATGTTGAGGTATCAACAATGATGATAACCCAAACTCTATGATTAGAGATCCCATGAAATAGGTTCATATGGTAATAATAAGGCATTAGTTGATTTGTGTAGCACTATTAAATTATGCCCCTCTTGTGGTGTGTGTAGTGTGAAACTACAAAGAAAGAGAGTTTGAATAAAGCTCTTAATCAAATTCTATATTTTTTAAAGGTGGTGTATTCTACAATATACACTTGATAGAATGACCTATCTGAGTATGCAGTAGGGGTGCTCTTATGAGATTTGTGGCAAAATCTCTAAAGCACTCATGAATAATTAGACATGCGTATGGTCTTTAGCACAAAACTACTATGAATAGTGGAAATTTGTGGAGTGTGATGTGGTTAACAAGCATTTTAATTTATATTAAAAGTTTGGAATAATGCCAAATATGGTACTTAAACTTTCATAAAAAGTTTAATTAAGTATCTAAAGTTTGGTTTTGAATAATTTGGTATCTAAAACAAGCTTTCACGTACATTTTTCTTACATAAAGTTTAGTTTTGGATAATTTGGTACTTAATGCAAGTTTTTGCATACATTTTCCCTACCTAAAGTAAGTTTAATTAAGTAGGAAAAATATATGTGAAAACTTACTTCATGTGCTAAATTATTCAAAACCAAATTTTAGGTACTTGTTTGAACTTTTTACAAAAGTTCAAGTAACAAATTGTTAAAAACTAAACTTTAAGTACCTAGTTTAACTTTTTGGAAAAATTCCGGTACTATTTTTTATATCAACCCTAAAATATTTTATTCATAGAAGCACTAATCTTCACCATTTATTTTGTAATTTATGTCTCATTTTTTCCAGGTTTGGTTCATATTCTTACAATCTTTGTCCTTTTGAAATATGTGGGGGGTTGTTATATGTATTGGTAAAATATTTCAAAAGGAATCTTGTCTCACATTGCTTATACCAAAACATTTTCTCAACTTATTAATGAGTTCAATTGTATGAGCTTGTAATGAGTAAGGAAAAAGGGATGGACTCACGCGCACGAGATTTGAGCCAAAAGTCTAAATTTAGTACAAATTGATGGATTCTCGATTTTTGGAACTAATACTTTTAAAATTCAAATGGTAATTTGAATTTCAAGTTTTTGCTCTGCGCCGTTAGAAGAGTTACATATTTTTTAAATTATACTCGTTATAAGTATCATCTACTTTTTTAAACTATACCAGTTAATAATTAATTACCTAACCGTTATAGTCATTACGTCATTACCTATTATAGAAGTTATAAAATTTCAAAAGTCCTATACATATTTTTTAAAAAATATAATAGAACTAATTTTTTTTAGTTTTTTCTTTTTTTTTTATCTTTTCTCTTTTGCTAAGTTCCGATCTTTTTTTTCCTTCCTGCCATTCCTGATTCCTAGCAATTGCAAGAAGAGCTTGTTGAATCCTGAGGGATATACTCTTTTGTCATCGAATTGATTTGTTGTGCAAGTCAAATTATCCTTAAAGACAAAGTATAGCACACTTCAAGCTTTACTCTCATTATTTTACAATAGAAGGATCCCGTAATTTCACATTATTTTTTTAGATGCACCCTAATTTCATTCCTAGGTTACCCCCCTAACCTTCAATTAGCCAAAACAAATCTCTTTCTTTGATGCGTAAGCCGTGTCAAGTGAATCGTGAAGGTGATTGATCCTATTGGTTTATATGTCAAGTAAATTGCCGTCTTCTAAGTTTTAGAACATGAGAAAGTGCATGGATGAAAGCCTCGTGATTGATGTGTTTGTAGTACTATAGAAATTAATCTCACTTAGGAGTGCACCTGTTTGGCAAATTCAAAGTTGATACAAGAGAACTAAGCAACTTACGCCAGTAGTTTCCTCATGCCTATGCCAGAAGAACTTAGTCTTCCAGGTCCAAAGTCTAAATGACTCATGGCAGACGAGAACTACTAAAGAGAAATATAGCAAGTGCAATAATTGCAGTGATCCTCTACTAATTGTAGCATGCCTTGTTTGGGAACAGCATTTTTGAAAAACAAACAGCAGTTCACGACATAATTTAAGAAGTAAAATGCCAAAAGAACAATTTGCATGCGAGATAACAGAGATGTTCAATCACATGTGCACTTTTGTAAGATACACTTGCTTTTCCTTATGAGACATGAACTTGACTAATAGCAAATCATGTCATAGCCATGACCTCCAATGACGCCGATAGAAATCTAACTAAAAATAATATTCATAAGATAGCTCTTGTTTAGTAGGTAATAAATATTATGTATATACACGTGTTGTATGGTTATCTATTACATATTAACTTATAAAAAAATAGCAAAAGATTTATAAAACAACATGAATTTATGTTTTATAAAATTTACGTGTACGAGTAGGCAACGCAACAACGCACATAGACATGTAACGCCCACTCACAGTCCACTGCGAGAGGATATAGCAACCTTGAATGTGTGTAGAAGTAGCCAAACACATGAACTGATGAGTATAAGAAGAAGAGAGGTGGAGGGTTCCTGTCGTTCTTTAGGGTCTGTTTGGGTTTTGACATCTTATTTTTGTTAGTTTTTAAATAGATTGTTTGTCCAAATATAGATACGGATGAAAAACTAACATTTTTACTTATAAACAGATCAAATAGGTCATATATATATATTATATATGCAAACCAGATACAAATGAAAATCCGATAATTCAAGAAATTTAAGTAAGAGAAAAGATGAAAATGCGCGATACCTACTACCAATAGTGTAGTGTATTCACAATTTGAGGTTCATAATATTTTCAATAGTATAGTGTCTCCAGTTTTTACCAATGTAGAGGGTTTTTAAGTTTTTGTGGTTTCTACTAATAATCTAATGAATGAGTTTCATCGTAATATTTTATTTTGTTTTATATAAAAACAAAGATATTGTATAATATAAATGAGATCCACATAAACCTAAAAAAAAAAAAAAAATTGAAGCAGCTCATATAGTGAAACCTTGAAAATGTAAGATGCTTTAAATGTTGATATGTATGGCATAGTAGGTACCCTGTGGAATTTCTTCCGATGATAGATGCTTTTATAACCCAAAACTACAGCAGCGGCCCACTGTTAGTATTTTATTCATTACCAAACCATAAGCGTGTCACCTTTTTTTTTTGATGGTAAGTTTCTTTGGATCGGGTCGACTAATTTAGTAATCCCGTACCAAGCTTAAATGTCAAAATCATCTATGTTATAAGATTTGTGAAATATCCTTCCTTCCATACTTAATTAAATTGTATATGTGTGTGTATATATAATGATTAATATAGAAATTGTGGTAAAATATAGTTAATAAAAATTGAATGTGTTAGTATAGTTTAGCATTGGTCTTATGTTATATTAAGTTGTTTTTAAGTTGAGGCCCATAAACAAAACCTAAGACTATGAATTTTTCTATCAAAAGAAATCCAACCCAAGCACCAAGAAGATTTTGAAACAAGCTCATTCTTGCAAAATTTAGCCCATGTTTTTAAGCCTTATTCTAAGGCCTTCAAATGCCATAAAAGTTAAACCTGCTATTGCAAAAGTAATTAAGACAATTACAAGTGAAAAATTTGCCAAAAATCAATCTTAAAGCATATCCCAAACTGACATTTCAAATAATAAAACAAACCACAGAATTTCTCATCAAATTTTCTATAAACAATTCACCTAAAGCTCTCATCAAGTCTTCATCACCAAACTAAAGTTAGATAAGGTAAAATTTTGCGTGTTTATAGGATCATTTACTTATTCGATTCCTTCATAAGGATGAATTTCTGCTTTAAATAATTATCTAGTGAGTTGAATGTGATATTGATAAATTATGTTGATTTGTAGAACTAAGTAGATCCTTCAAGTTGTGATAAATGAGTATATGGAAGTAGTTGCAGTTGTTTTGGTAAATAAGAGAGTTAGTGTGATGTTTCAATGAAAAAGATGAAGATAGGAAAGTTGTTTGATGGAGTAAATGTTGAGTTCATGTGTGTGTAGTGCTGTTAAGTGTATGTGTTGTTTTTGTGTGAATTATTTGAGATGAAAATTTGATGTTTAAGTATCAAAGTTGTATGCCTTGTTTTTGTCGAAGTGAAACACGAGGGAAACATGGAGTAGTATATCTAGTCGTGTATCTTACTAAGTTCAAAAATTAAGTTACTTGAAGAGAAACACGAGGGAACATGACTACTCCAATCCTACCACGCTTCTCGCTGTGTGCTGAATGAAGTAGTATAATGTGATAACAGGGTTGGAACACAACCACATGTACCCCGCTATGCTTCTCTCTAATTTCTTAAGGAATTTGTATTTTAAAGAAACATGACTAGAACATGGTATAACATATCCCACCATGCTTCTTTCTGAGTTATATCCTCAACCAAAACATGCCCAAGAACACGATGACTTGTTTTTTATTGTGTTTGTTTTATAAAGGGAACATGGGGGAAAACACGATGGTTTACTTGCCCGTCCTTTCTATATAAAAAAAATTAATTTTCAAAATTTAAAATAAAGAAATGTGTTGTATAGATATATGTATAAATGTTAAGTTATAATTTAATATGAGTTTTATTTAAGTTTATAGGTGATAAAGGACTTAGTATTTTATTTATAATTGATGTTAAATGTTATATGATATGAATTAAATTTCTTTGTCTTACATATTCCTCTACCCAATTGAAATTGTCTGTTGATCAACGACTGGTACAGATACATAGTAACATGATTATTGGTTGATGGGATATGTATATCTTAAATTGATTATAAATAAAGATAGCCTAAAAGTATCTGAATTGTCTGTGCGTGCGCCATTTAATTTGGTTCGAGGAGTGGTAACCCTGTTAATAATGCTAACATGGTTGTTAGGCACTTAGGTCACCCATTGTCATGATGGAATGACACTTTATAAGTGGCTTAGTGAGTAGTCGATACGGGAAATGATATCGGTATAACTTTTATTTATTCTTAAAAAGAAATAATATGATTTAGTTCATGTTTATGGGATTGGTTAAACTAAGTGATATTATTGATTAAGTTAAGTAAAGATGAAAAACGACCATGAACCTTAGAGAATGCTACTATTCTTTTTCAGTTAGATATTGGAGATATAGATACTTGGACAGCCTATATCAACCCCTCTGAGCAGCTGCTATTACTTAGGACCCCTAGATCCCTAAAAGATTGTTTTCAGAGTTTGAATACTCTAATGTTGATTTGTTGCACTTAATTATAAATGAATAAATTAATGATTGTTTCATTGCATTAGACTAAGAGTGCTTATCATTTTGTATTTGTTTGTGTTATTGTGTACTAAGCCTTTGGCTTACGTTGTTTCTTTGCAAGTGCTATTGATGATGAATATTATGATGATTGAGGATATGGGACAAATTAGGAAGTGTTCATGGATGAATGGGATAATTAAAGACCCTATCTAAAAGCAAAAATGTTTTGAAAAAGATTTTCTAAACACTTTTGAAGTTGGATGTAATTTTTCTATTAAAGTATTATTGATTAAGCCATTGGTATGTAAAACAAGACTTACAGTGTTTCTCTTAAGTTTTTGAAAAGAATCAAGCTAGTAAATCTTTTGAACTATCAATCTGTTGGCGCTAATGTTATGTATATAAGGTAGTGATGATCTACTCATGTTGAGTAGTTTTTGGAAAAGTTTAGTAAATTTATGACAGGTTAAACAAACAGTTAACATGAACTTTTTCTTTATGAATAGCCTTATGTATAGTACTTAAGTATATACATGGCTGGAGACTAGGTATGCCTAATCATAGGATTTGGTAGGTTGGGTCCTTGCAATTTGACTCCCAATAAAGTCGTAGTTGTTACTAGGCATAAACTAATTTCCAATTAACATAATTTAGTTTCTACTGGAACTATATTTTCCTCATCTTTATACAATTGTCATATATCCAATTCTCTACTCCATCACGTTAACCAATCACCATTAATATTCATTAACAATAAATTAATTTGAAGAATTAAGGGTAGGGCAGCAAGAGTTGAATTAAGCCAAGTTTTTGAAGGTTATCAATTTTGAAATCAAGCTGAACTTTTTTTTAGCCTTAAACTTAGTTTTGAGCTCAACCTGTTTAACTAAATAAGCTTTATTTGATGTTCAAGCCGAGTTAGGCTTTTTAGTGAGCCTATTGAGCTGAAATTTAAGTCGAGCTTGACTTATTTTTGATAGCATATTTTTCATTTTTTAACCTAAAAATAATATACAGGGGTTGCTAAATCTATATACATATATATTAAATAGAGATTAGATTTTATTGTTTCAACTATGTATTAATATATCACTAATATATAACTTACAAATCTACCAACGAGTTTATTTAACAAGCCGTTTAACAAGCCCACTCGTGAGCCTATTCATAAGCTAGCTCACAAGCTCGAGTCGAAGCTCGAGCTTGGCTCATTTAGAGAAGAGAGCTTTACTTTAATTTCATTATATATTGCAAGCAATAATGATAATCAAGAGATAAGGAAAAATAATAATAATAACATTTTTATAAAAAAATTTATAAAAATGCTACTAGATCGAAAATAGTTATAAAAATAGATAAGTTAAATTCATTTATTAAACAAAATTAATTATAAAAACATGACAATCTGCAAATACATGACCTGTGTTTATTTATTTATTTTACAAATAGGTGATCTGAGTTTTCATATAAAATTATCAATATTATTTAATAATTTTAGGATGACACATGTCAATATTTTATTGGCCATAAAAATTAATTTTACATTTTGTAATTTTTCCTTTTTTAAAAAATAATTTTTTTAATATTTTATTTTATAATATATTTATTAAATTAATTTTTTTTAAACCAATAAGACTTTAATACATATTCCTTTAATAATAATTAATTATAAAGACACTTTTGTTTGAAATTCGAGTAATCTATTATTAAAAAAATTCACACTGGTAATATGTTTGTAAATTGACTAAAATAATGTCATGTTTTTATAATTAACCCATTCAAAAAATGAGTGAAATCTATTCTTTGAAAAACCTAATTCAATATAACTACAATTAACACGTTGCTTCAACTTGTTATTTTAAAAGATGACTTCAAGACAATTGCAATGAATTACAAGAACTTAATACAATTTAAACTCGTTTATTAAAAAAATGAGTCTAATTTGCTTATTTCTTATATTACATTTATTCAAGTGTCATTTTAATTATTATTTTTTTTTATCAAAACATGTTTTCTCATACATATAGATTCCTTTTTTTTTTCATTTTTTTTCTTATAGTAACAGTTCAATTCACAATAATGCAATTCATTTACACAGTAGGTGGTTGAATGAAATAGAATCAATATTCCTATTTTCTTCTCATGAAATATTTATTTTATATAATACAAACCTAATAAAGAATCCCGATTCGTTTCCTTTACTGGAGGAATGACTATGCCTGATCAAAAAGTATGTTTTATTCCAAAAATACTCCTAACCGTAAAATAAAGAATTGTTATTCCTTTTCGATCTTATTTCATTCTAATGAATCAAACGTACCATTAAAGTATTATAACGAGAAAGACCATGCTATGAAAAAAAAAAAACATTTTATGATAAATCTTCATCCAGTTCAATTCAATAAAAGTCGACATTATCAAAGCATAGTTAGGGCGGAATCTTAACTAACATGCACATAGACTGCATTTTTGAGTGATGACACGTGACCCAGTTGTCTAATTGATTTAGATGACAGCACTGCATTTGTCCTATATTATAGGAACTTTTTCTTAGCTGTGAGCTGCCAGTTGCGACATGAGGAGTAATGATCTTTCCATCTTCATCGCCTTAACTCTCTCTCTCTCTCTCTCTGCCTCCAGCCCGCCCCCCCAATCGTTCCTCCAAATTTTAGGCTTAAATTTTTCTTTCATTTCCTAGTAATTAAAGAGGATCTATAATTAGAAAATTTCTTGAGTGCAGCACCACACTTCTACTTTTTTAAATTAAGTGCTTTCACAAGCATGAAGCCACTCTCTATTTATCTATTTTTATATAAACAAATCTAGAATCACTAAATATTTCATGGATTTGAAATAATAAAACATAAATATACATAAGATAATTTAATACAATATACTAACAATTGAAAACCAAATCAAACAAAGGTAAAAAAAAAAAATTAAAAAAAAAAAAAGAAAGAAAAATTTTCAAGCTATATCTCAAAATGCATACATATAATGAGATTTGTTGAAGCGTTAGATATAATAAACTCACCATATTAATAATCAAACAAAATTTGTGGGCGTAGTGTCACTTAAAATACGAAGAATGTAATGGGTGTCGATTTTTAGCATCATGGAAATGTGCAAGTTTGATGTGGGTCAATGCTAGTGATAGACTTGTTGTGCTAATGCAAAGATAAAAGTGGGTTAAAATATAGTTTTTATTTTGCTGTCTTAATAATGTTTCAATTAATGATGAATGAATATTTGACAATTTTTATGAGCAATATTTATGTGAGGTTATTTAATTTGATTAGCTATTATTTTATAATCAGTTAGAACACAATTGAAATCAGAGACCAACTTTCAGTTAACATTAGAATTATTAATATATATCCACTTGCTATTAGAATTAATTGCATCTTTCATTTATAATGATTTGACTGTTATTTTTTTCTAACTCCATAATTATGAAAAAAAAACTAATGTAAGAAATAATTAAGGTTATTTAGTTCATTTGGTAAAATAATATATATATGTTACTTAAAAATTAATCAATTAAAGAATAGAGTTAATTTATGGTATAATTAGTTCTATTCAAAATACTTAAAGAGACAAAACAAAACATTTGTAATATTAATGATATAATTATTATTTATGGTGTACTATAAATAAAAAATAGTGTGTTAATATTAATAATATAATTATTACTTATAGTGTATTTACATGAATTTATTTAGTTAAATATAATTTTGTAATAAATGAATTTAAACAATATTTAGTTATTGTTAAATAAAAAATTACGCATGCTCAAAAAAGAAAAAGTAAAGCAAGTATTTTGCCTCTAAGCTATCTTTATTTCTAGGTTATTAGTCGCTTTTTATAATATACATATAAATATATTTTTTTAAAAGAATTCAAAAAGTTAATTTTTTTTGGAGTGAGGTGGGAGCTTGTACCAACTCTCTTTGGATCCATCCGTGATTGAAACACTAATTTTAAAACGATACGCATTCATCCGTAGAGCAGTGATGGAAATGTTAGGGTTGCACTTGCACTACTCACTTGTACAATGTAGCAGCAATGGAGAGAGAGCGAAGGCGTAGTTGGATTGTTGGCCGGATTACGGGGACGCTAGAGGCTGTTCCTATCGCTGAGCGTGGGACGTGGGCAAGGTTACCTTGTACAGCCCAATTGGATATCTTAAATCAACAATTTATCCACTCCTATTCCCTTATAAATTCGTCACTTATTTATTTATTTATGTTGTTTTACTTTTCTGGTATTCTCGTTTTATTATCTACTTATATTTATATATATCATCTAATTGAGCAATAGCACATCAAATTTATTACTAGGCTAGACTCCACATTTGAATAAATTAAAATATAAAGGAGCGGTTTCATGCTTGTGACAAGGAGAAAGGTGTTTAATTTAAAAAAAAAAAAAAATTAGGGATATGCATGCTCAATTTCAATGATGCTTCTTAGGGTTTGGTTCGCGCAAATTATCCTAATTAAAATTTATTACTAGGCTAGACTCGATAAACTTATTAAAAGCATGTATTTTAATATTTTATAAACTTTAAATTTAATTTTTTTAACCAAAAGAAACAAATGTTTTTATACTATTTGTTTATCAAAATTTAGGAGTTACATGTAACATTTAAGAATTTTAAAATATATCCCCAATTAAATAAAATTTATAGATTTTTTTTTTTTTGGGCCATCAAAATTTATAGATTAATTATTACTATTTTTTCCCCCAATCTGTGTCAGGTGGGCTCGCAGGAGAGTGGAATGTCGGTTCCTTCCTTATATGGCAATGCAGTCACAGGGACTCTTTAGTCTTTTCGTTTCCACCTCTTTTTGCGTGTGCCAAGCATACGTGTCCTATGTCTACTGACGTGGTATTTTGAAATAGTCTGATAAACATTTTAACTATTTTTCCATATCTCAGAAAATCCTTGCCTTCTTTTGACAAAAATCCTAGTGAATTAATTTAAGTTTAAGATCTTAAAATGTCAATATAAAATTTGAATAAATTATAAATGAAATGTAGAGGTATCTATAGGAGATTATTAAATGTTAATTATTACTGAAAAAATTATATAAATACAATTTAGATAAAAATAATTATATAATTACTATTATTATATCTCATATTAAGGATTTTTTTTATGTATCATATGTTCAACATCAAGACACATGTATAATTATTCCTATACACACCTATTTTTAAAAGTTTTTAGAGTACATAGCTATATTAAATATTAGAAATATGATACTTACATAAAATCTTATATCGTATTCATATTTTTAATATGCGATATAATGATAATAATTTTGTAAGTTTTTCTTCCGAGCTTGTATTTTTATTTTTATTTTTTTAAAAAATGATAGATGTGTCCTCCGCCCTATCTATTATTTGAAAATCTAAATTACTGATAATGAAGACCGGAGATTTTTATTTTTTTAGCTTTTTCGGCATGTGTAAAATAATCAGCCTGCTTTTACGAGGTAAACAGTATTAGCATGCTAAAATACTATTTGAAATGATCAAAGTTTTGAAAATTTAGCTAGTATCGCGCTTGACCTTTTATACAATGATACAAGATCAATTTTCCTTATTGTTGTACTTATTAAATAAAATAAAATAGCATGTGAAAAAAAATAAAAATTAATAATTATTCAACATTCACAAAAAAAAAAAAAACACATAGCTAATATATTCTAAAAACTTTTATTGATATTTTTTTAATGAATTATTTGCTTGTTGACTTTGCTATAATAATTAAGTTTGGCTCATTAAAATGAAATAATATTGAAAATAAATAACAATTCATTTGTTTTGTTATTAGAGTTATTTTTAAAAAAAAATATTTTTTATAAGAAATAAAAATTCATCTAATGAAGCTTAGGAATATAGATTTATTGTTTATTCCATATTATATGAAATAAATATGTTTTATAAACTAAATAAGAAAATAGTTATTTTATAATAATAAATTTAAAATGCCAATTACATACCACCATGTGTATATATATACACGTGATAAGAGTTATCATATTATTTTATTAACCGTATCAACAATTTCAAGGAGTATTTGGATCTATCAATAGTATTTTGGGTTTGATTTTTTCTAAAAAAATTTTTATTTAAAAAAATTAACAGATAAATATTCTATTATGGTTCAAAATTATAATTTTATTAGAATATTGTTCATCGTATGAAATGTAAAAAAAGAAATAAGCTTGCAGAAAAAGAGGGTGGTGTGTGTGTCTCTCTCTCCCCCTTACATTCCAGCAGTGGTTTCAGCTGGGCAAATAAAGCCGCCATTTCAAAACCCTCCTCTATTTTTCAGGTTTCCGTTTTGTTTTCTTAAAAATAAAATTAAGACCAGATTTACCGTTTCTCTTTGTTTGTATGTGAGATAGATTTAAAATAAAAATGGCGGAGCTTTATGGGCAAAAGTACACAGTAATGAGACTGTAAGTAAGAGAGAGAGAAAGGGTGAGTGAGTGAGAGAGAGAGAAACCCTAGTCTCCCATATGAATGAATGAGGTACATATTCTTGATTCTATCGTTCCTTTTACTCAATTCGATTATCGTCCTGTTTGATTGCATTGATTTTTTTATTTTTTATTTTTATATTTGTTTTTTTCCGTTTGGCTTGTAGTTGTTGATGTTTTCAGCTCTGGTTATGTGGTTTCAATACGAGAATATGCTTTTCCTTTCATTTAGTCATTTAGTTGCTATCGCAAATTCGGTGTTCTAAGAGAAAAATTTTCAGCAGTTCGGTTATTACGCCGTGCCAGTGTGGTTGGTTCTATCAATTGATAAATAGGAGGGAAGAGCACTGTGGTTAGTGTGTGAACAACTAGTTTCTCAGTGGAGGTTGATTTTCGATTCGGTGGGTTTCGTTTTGTTAGGTATGGAAAGACTCATGTTTTTGTCTGTGGCTTTTTGGATTAGGGTTTTAATTGCCTTAATTTGTGTATGACATTCGGATTATAAACTTGGACTAAATACTTGGGATTTGATGCATCGTGGATGGGAGATGGGTATTGTGAATCGTGAATTTTTGGTAGCATAATTATGGCCGTTCAGTCCATGAATATTGGACTGGAGAATGGGCTTTTAAGATGACTTCTGGGTGGTTTTAACTTGTGCTGTAGAAGTTCTGTAAGCATCCAAGTGTTTTTTTTGTGTTTTTTGAGTTGTCTTTTTGAATGAATACCTATTGATTTGTGGTCTTTTAAGATGCTAAGCTCGTATGTAAATTGTTTATTATCATTATTATAGTTACTATTATCACAAATGGATTTGTATGTGGTCAAAGATGAGTTTTTGACATGTTTGCCCCACATGTTGTGCCCTCATGGTTAGTGCTTTCCTTGGATGAGCACTGTATTTGGATGTCCTAAGATTGCAGCTGAAGATTGTACATATTCCTTAGAAAGGAATGGTGGAAATTGGTATTCAACAAAGTCACTGTAAAGAGCAAGAACATGCAATCTTCCAGTTTTACCTAGCTCTTGACTTGAAAATTTACCTTATGGAAATTTTATACGTAATGCAGTATACAAATTGAGCTGGGGAATATGTAATCTTTTTCTATATATGTTCTTTTTCACCTGTTCTTTCTGTGATGCCATTCTCTTTCTCCTATAAGCCATGCCATTCATGATGTCTCCTCGTCGCAGGTCAGCTATTTTATTGTCTCATAAAATGAAACCAAGAGCTAGTAATGTGTCTAGAACTCAGAGGTTGAATAATTGTCAGCGTGAAGGACCAAATTGGGTTCTTATTGCTGGTGGTGCCTTGCTAAGTACATTATCAATCCGTCTTGGTTATAAGCTGAGGCAGGCAGCTGACAAGAAGCAGGAGGATGCTAATAACTCTCGTAAGGGTCTGACATTATGGTTTCCCTATCAAAATTGTATTTTCCCTTTTATGTTTACTTCCCTATCTGAATATGGGTGTATGTGATTCAGGAAATGGAAAATCTCCTGACATAGTGAAGTCTATTGGTTCACGGATGAATTCAAGAATGTACACATACATGCAAGATGATGAAAGTTTTAATTGCATCCCAGGTTTGGTGTCATTTCTCCATCCTCTTTTGCTGCAGAATGTGGAGTCTAACCCCCCAACCACCCCACACCCCCCCCCCCCCCCTTCCTCCCCCAAGGGGGGCCGCGTGGCCCCCACCTGGTTGATTTTGGCCCTTTTTATGTTTATAAGTGCTTGATGGATTGTATTGCATCTGTTCTTTTAACTGATGGATGCCTTTTCCAACCATTGATAGTATAGCTACTAAAATATGCCACATTTCCATGTAGTAGTAGTTGCTGTGGGTAACTTGAGAACTGAAACTTCTCCTTTTCATTTACTTTTTTTTTTTTTCCAGTAGAAAGTTGAGATGCTGCTCTATTGGACAATTGACATTTCTTCATTGATTACTCTGCTTTCTTGGCTTGCAGTTTTATTATTATATACTGTTCACACTCTTCTCTGACCAACCACAGAAAATGCTTTGTGTTTTGCCCATATTAATCCTAGACAATAAGCTTTTGTGTTTTCAATTGGATCTGGATGATGGAAAGTTAAACTTAAATTCTATTAGCGAATTCTAGTTTACTCAGGTCAATCTTTTCATCCAAACTTTCTTTATTTGGGTCTTTATGGTTCTTAAATGGTTGACAATATACTTTTAAGCCTTTATTATGCATTATATATCAAACAGATAGAGGAATCAAATTCCTCCAAAAATAATTCAATAAATGAAAAATTGTTATCTGTAATTTGGAGCTGTTAAATGCAGAAAGAATATGTATGTTTATTAATCAAGTACCTTGCTGTGAAATAAGGTTTAAACCATATTGGCCTTGTTTTGCAATAATAATCTATTATGGCGTAAAGTTCTTGATAAAGGGAATCCTTCTTTCTCCCCTAAGCCATGTGAGCAGGTTGGCCAAGGAAGGAAATAAAAAGAGGCTAGGAGCTAAATTGTAGGAATATTTTGCAATTTCAATTTGCTGTCGAGGTAGAGATTATTTGCCTTTAGATAGCCACAGTTAAACCAGCACAATCAAGTGTTCAGCACTCTTTTTGAAATTAGCAAAAGAATGATGTGTGGAATTGATTCCAAAGTTTGAGATGTTCATTTTTATTTGTTATGAGGAGAGATGGGAATGTAGACATGAGTGCCATTGGTCTAATTCTTCACGGTAAATACTATGGTAGTTGCATCATATGCACTTTTATGATAATTCACATTCCATTTTGCATATACTTCCTAGCTAGCCTTTCTATATTGTCGATTGCCGGGTGGCACGGTATTAATCGGGTTTGTTCAAGAGATCTTTAGATTAGTTGATGGTACATGTTCATATATCTTGTTGGTTTCTACACCTCCCAGGTTTTGCATATGCTTTCATGTACTATATCCTTCAATGTTTTCAAATTTAGATTACAGGGTAATTCAAATTTGATTTAGGGGAGGAATGAATTAGAGAAAGGTATTTTCTATAAAAAATTATTATGCTACTACTACTTGTTAGGAAATTTGTACAATTTGGATGACCTCTAATTTATATTCCAGGAATGATAGTGCACTAAGAATGCTTAGATATATTTTTAAATTATTTTTGGGTGATTTAATAGACTTTGGTTGACCCTCTTCATTTTTGGCATTGCATGTATAGATTGTTCCCGAATGATTTGTTTTATTTATTATGTTTCTTGTCATGCTTTGTGTTGTCCTTTTCCCAGTGCTCCAAGTAGAGATATCACATATTCTTGATAAATTTGGAGCAGGAAATGATGGAATCATTGATGTAAAGCATCCCCATAATGGTCAAATAATTACGGAGCCTGAAGTGTCCCTCCCTTTGGTTACAGTACCCACACGTGAATATAACCGAGACAATGGGATTTGGGCATCCTCCCCTGATCGCCTTGAGTTACCCCCAAAGCCATTTCATCATTCTAATTGCTCAGATTCACCATGTGTTTCAGAATCTGGATCTGACGTGTTTAGTAAGCGAGAAGTGATACAGAAGTTGAGACAGCAATTGAAGAGGAGGGATGAAATGATACTGGAGATGCAAGATCAGATTGTTGAGCTGCAAAATTCATTAAGTTCTCAGTTGGAACATTCTACTCATTTGCAGGCACAAGTTGATGCTGCAAATAGAGATCTTTTTGATTCACAAAGAGAGATTCAGAGACTAAGGAAGGCTATTGCGGACCATTGTGTTGGACATGCGGGCTCCGAAGAGAAAGTTCCTGCTGCCCCAATTTGGCATTCAGAAATTAGAAATGGACATGCAAATGGATATATGGATGGCGAGAACCATTTTGATTCATCTGAAAAGGAGAGCAAATTGGATAAAACTGAGATGTTAAAAAAGGAAATTAGAGAGTTAAAAGAAGTTATTGAGGGGAAAGAGTACTTGTTGCAGAGTTACAAGGAGCAGAAGACCGAGCTTTCTATGAAGGTTAAAGAGTTACAGCAGCGAATAGATTCTCAGCTGCCTAATATTTTGTAGGAATTTTAGAGATTTGTGCATTCTTGCTTTTTCTCCTTATATCTTTCCTTTTTCTTTTTCTTTTTCCTTTTCTTTTCTTCCCTTCGTTTTTTATCAGTTGTTTGAAGCACATAAGTATGGAGAAGTATCCTTTTCTCCACATTGCTTTCTACAGCTAGATTACAATGTGGTAATTTCTTTGCGCTTGGATGCATCTTTTTGAGATAGGGATAGGGGGATAGCTAGAAGTGAGCAGCAAAAAAAAAAAAAAGGCTGGAAGTGGGACTTTGGGGCTAGTGCTATGTGATTGATGTAATACCTGTTTGCGTATACAAAATTTAGTTAGCAAGTTTGTCCAAAGGATTGTTTTTCTGTTATGAATGAAATCTCTCTCTGAGGGTCTCCCTACGAATTTCATGTGTATTGTGTCAAGATTGCATATTTATTTCCTTCAACCTCGCAAGGTCCTAGCTTGTGGTTTCAAATTTCAAATTAAATTGCTGAAGGCAACCAAAACGCGGCATAAATGACAAAATGCGGATTCCTGAATATCTTGCTTTGTTCGAAAGTGGATTCCGTGTAGTATATGTTGTGCGGAAGAGCCGCTTAGAATTGTGATGACAATGTAATGTCCTGTGTTATTAATATCGTAACATAAACATGCATAGAGAGTTGACTTTAGTTAATGGCGCTGTCTCTTCAGTCTTCCCCATCGTTGATGCCTTTTAACTTTTTTATGAAAAGTCAATCTAAAAAGGGTTAATGTTGAATTTAGTACTTAAATTTTATCGAAAAATTTAATTAGATACGTGAATTTTTAAAAGTTTAATTTTAGTAATTAATTGAACTTTTCAAAGCCAAATTTGGTAGTTTTGTTAACTTTGTTAGGCCTGATAGTCTATGTGGCACTTTAACCCAATAACAATATGACATGTGTCTTTTCTATTTAAAAAACAAAATATGCTAATCATAGTTAGGAAATACAAGGTGGGAAAATCACGTGATTTTTAGTCTACGTAGTTAGAGGAGGATAGAACTCATCAGAAGAAAGAATTGAAGGGCTTAAATAAGAGAGAGACAAACAGTGAAACCTTAGGCAAGTAATGGAAATATTTGGATGAAATCGAAGTAAATTTACTATTTTATCTTTAGTTACCATCAACCTTCACGAGAATCGTGAGAAGGCTCATAAGGATGAGCAAGTCGTTGCAAAAGAGGAGCAATTAAAGCTTGAGTAAGCCAGGAAGCAGGATGTAGAGTGTTGCCCTTGCCGCTCAAGCTCAGTCAGCTTTGTGTGCTCACAGCTTGGCTCCTTCGAATAGTAGGAACCGCAATGTGAAGCGATAGTGAGAATCCTTAGCACATCGATCTGTTTGAGGGGTCCTATTAAGAGATCAAAGGTGAAGATGGTGAGGAGAGAGATGGGTTTAAGAGGAAGAGATTGGAGAAAGAGAAACCATCGAGGGTGGTGACTGCAGAGGATGAGAAGTATAGGTTAGGGTATGGAGTTGTTGGGAAAGGAGTGAAGTTTCCATGGTATATGGAAAGGAAGAGTGGTGAAGATGATGGCAAGAGGGATGATGATGGAGGCTCCTTGAAGGAAATAAAGGGATGGGAAAAGAAGAATGGGAAGAAGATGTTACATGAGTTGAGAGAAGACTGACAAGGGAAAAGATAGAGAAGGAGGATTGCAAAAGTTATTACAAGAGCAAAGTAGAAGGAATAGAGTATTTTCAAGGAGGTAGGCTGACAAGGGAGAAGATAGAAAAGACGTATGTTGTGGTATTATTGGGTTAAAGTGCCATGTAGACTAACATACCTAACAGAGTTAACAAGTGTACCAAATTTAGCCTCCAAAATTTCAATTAGATAGTAAAATTAAACTTTTGAAAGTTCATGTACCTAATTCAATTATTCGACAAAGATCAGGTATCAAATTGGATATTAACGCTATTGATAAATAATAATCTTAACTCTGTCAATATTTAGAATAAAGTAATTCATCAATGTTTTGTGTCATAATAATGAACATGTGTGTCCAATTGGGATGTTGTTTTTTAGGTTAATATGTTGATATAATATTGCTTGCAACGATGTTGCATTGATTTGTTGATAGATTGGAATATTAGTTTTGGCAGTAATTTGATTATGAATAGTATCATGGTGTGCATGATTTATGTTTGCTAGAATAGACATTATCAGAATAGTTGATTTTGTTAAAATTAGTAAAACATAAAGAACTTAAAGTGAAAAGATTTCAAAAAAATTAAAAATCACTAACACGTTAAAATTTTTTTGAAAGAACTATACAACGTCCGATGTTGAATAGTGGGTGCATAGCTACCCAATGGACGACCTAAAATATGACAAAATTTTTATTTTTCTTATTATTGTAAACTTTAATTTGATTGAATTTTTTGTGTAGCTATTATGGCCTTTGATTGATAATTGCATGTAAATATCTTTGATTTGTAAATTTTCATGAAATTAATGTATACTTTGTAATAATCTCAATTAGTAGTAAATCTTAGTATATTAAAAGAAATGGTTTATAATTGCACAGTATTAATAGGATCTTAGGAATCTTGAATTTCTAGTTATTATTTTTAAAAAGACAAACTTTCGTAGATCAGTAGCTAAATTAGATTAACATATCCATTTATCATTATTTGATTTTTTTCCCTACTTTAGTCAAGTGATGATTCCAAATTTTCCATAAAAAAAAATTAAATTTCTTTTAATTCCCAATTCATGGTTTATGTTAAACGAGTTAGGGTTTGGTATAAAACAAATTAAAAAAAAAATAAACAAGAAAATTAATATCCAGGCTCAATAACAACATTTCAGCAATTTTTTAAAAATATATGTATATTTTTCTTTTTACCTAGCATATCACATAGTATACAGCGGTAAGGGTATTATTGCCCTCTGTAAATTTGAATTACTGTTATATGTTAGGTTAATTTCATGAATGATACCTGAATTTTGACAAAATATGCAATTAGGTATTTAAACTTTAAATTTGATCAATTTAGAACCTGAACTTTGAAATTGATAAATTTAATACTTGAAAGAACTTTTCGTGTACATTAATAGTATCTCCATGAAGTTCTTATAGATATAATTAATCAATTTCAAAGTTTTTAGGCACTAAAATGATTAATTCCAAAGTTTTGGTACTCAATTGATCAATATTAAAGTTCACATACTTAATTGCATATTTTAACAAAGTTCAGACACTATTTATGGTATTATCATAAGAAATATTTTAGCAAACATGTCAATTTAACAAGACAAAATATATTATGAAACATGTTGAATGATGTGGAGGTTACAATCTTATTTTGATGAGAAAATGTATTGCACAAATGCTTCACAACTTAGTTAAATTACATCTAATAAGCAAAAACCTGTTTTTTATATGTTGATATTTTATTATGCATATATGTGTTTTGTGTTTGTGTTTGTGTTTGTATTTTTTTTTGTGTTTTTGCAAAATGTGCAAAAGTAAGGTGCACCGGCGAGCCGTTATAATGGACATCTATAGAAACAAATGATCAGTAGAGATTGAGGCTAAGATCGAGGCATGAATCGATGGCTCAATTTTTGGACCATCGAGTTGGTTCGGCTAAAACTAGCCATTGAACTTTTTCTGATCCGACCGTTGAATATGCTTTTGGGGACAAAGGCCATGTTTTTAGAACTTATATAAATAGAAGTATTTAAAGTGTTTTTGAAGTAGAGAGTAGAGCTAAAATTGGTAGATATTATAAGAAAATACTCTCTTGATTTGAATTTGTATTTGTTGAGTGAATAGTACCATAGTGAGCTAATATTATAAGACACTATTCACATGTTTTGTTCGAGTGTTTTAGTGAAGTCTTCATGTATTGAGGCATTTAAGTGAAGTCCTACATGTGTGTAGGCATTTGTGAAGACCTCTTTGTGAGGCAATGTTGTGAAGTCTTCTTTGTGAAGCATTATTTGTTAAATGAAATGTATAAAGTCCTCTTAGAGTGAGCCAATTGTGTGGATCATGGAGACTAAGTGGTAGGCTGAACTCTATATTAAATCTAGTATAATCTTCTCATTTCCTTATCTCTTTATTATCATCTTTATAATTGCATAAATTGGGCATAGTTGACAAAAGAGATAACGGTTGGTTAAGTAAGCTTAAAATCAATCTAGAAAGCCACATTGTAGTTTCCGCTTCCGCATGTGCATGTTATAGCCTAGTAGCGCATGGATTTTTTTCAACAAAACACATATTCATTAATACATATCATCACACATCATATTATATCATAAAAAATAAGACTATGACATATCACCAAATCTTATTATCATAGCAAAATTACAAGATAATTTAACACACACCACACACACGTATTTTTTTCACTTTAATTATCATTATTAATACTTTTTTCTTTAGATTTTTAATAGAACAAGTTGCACACACAAAATACTAATTGGATTATAATTTCTTACTACATTGTAGTCATAACTATACATGCACATATATACATTTATTATTTTTATTATTTATTACATTACTATATTAATATTGTATTATATTAATGATATACACAATTAAAATAAAAAGATGGGAAATTAAACTTACTTGGTCGTGGAGCTTCGACAGGTCGGGAATTAGCGTCTTCTTGT